>VXBI01002856.1:14355-119178 GCA_013397375.1 Toxostoma redivivum | reverse complement strand
GGATTCCAGGAAGGAAGGAAGGAAGGAAGGAAGGAAGGAAGGAAGGAAGGAAGGAAGGAAGGAAGGAAGGAAGGAAGGAAGGAAGGAAGGAAGGATGGATTTAACTTTTCTTGTGTTATAATTCCCTAAGACTAAAAAGTTGAATCTTGCCCTTTGCTGTGCAGTACATACAGTATGTTTGCTCTGTACAGGAAACATTCTTTCCTGTGAGACCTTGTTCTTAATTTAGCCGTTGAAGAGGTTAATTTAAACATGTGTTAGTGTATGAATGAAAGGAAAGAAAAACAAATTAGACAGATTTCTATTTTATTTTTTAGCTCTATGCCTTGTTTTCCTGTATGCCTCCATTAATATTGCAGGCACAGGTTTCCAGATTGCTTCCAGACTTAAGATTTATTTTTCAAAGTTCTACCAGCTTATTAAAATTAAAGGAGAAAACAAAAAATTACCACCGCGTTGCTGCAACTAGGAGATAAATTTTGCCTGATAATCGGAAGTGACCATCTTAATTCAATTAGGCTTTTCATTAATTCTGTGAAAGCTGATTTTTAATCTCCGTTTTTATTTATTATATCTGTCCTTCCCTTTAAGATACTACCTAACTTTGTTATTAATCTGACCTTTTTGTCTCTTAATAGATCTTATTTTAAGCTTTAATTATTTGTAAAGAGTTTACTTCTTGATGAGAATTGTATCTGCACAGTTTTTACTATGTATATTTGCAAAAATCTGTAGGTTTTAAACAAAAGCAAATCTTTCAACTTTTGCAGAAACTGCCAATATCGGACTTTTCTGACTTTCATGTGGAGACAACAGGTCAAACAGTAAATAAATTTAGTTTTCTCTTTAATGTAATTAAAAAATGCATCTTAATAAAAGTTACAAAGATTTTTAAGTCTGTTACGAACTCTACATTAGAACACCTCTTTATTTCAAGATCCAAAGAAGTATTCAAAGGATTGATGAAGGTTAAGAGCTGCAGCTGTATCTACATTTTAGAGAGAAGTAAAACTCCAGTAAAGATCAAAAGATAAGTACACATTGGACCAGAAACCTCACATACTGCATAACCTACAAGTAGATTACCTAAAAATTAAATGCTAAATATAATTAATTGGCATGTCAAAGGCCAGTTTTCCCTAAGATCAAAAAGAAACAAGATTAATTACATATTGAAATTTACTTCCTTTCCTTGATATAGAAAAAAAATTACACAAATATTGGAGGTCAAGGCAGAAAGCAAGATTTTCAATAAAACCCTGCAGATAGTCACATATATGTTTCTCCAACATGGCAGAACAATAATCACGGAGAGCTAAAATTATTTTTGTGTTTGGAGTTATTGTTGCATTGCAATGAATGGAGTATATTCCAAGTAAATAAATTTCATTTTGAGAAACAAGATATTAATGTCTTTCTTCTTGAAAAAAACTGAAATACTCAAACTCATCTTGGCAGGGTCTAAGGAAAAATGAGAATTACAGATGCAGATTGTTACTTATACAGTGCATGTGTCTGTACATGTATGTAGCTGCATGTGTATTGTATGTACAATGTTTTGGACTTTAAAAGAGAACCTTTTCATTAGCTGTGGTCATAATCATGTCCCAGTTCATGGGAGTATTCAGAGACAAATAAGAGGCCATGAAAGATATTTTAAGGAAATTAAGTGACTGAAGCAACAGAAGGTACTTCATCCTGCTTTTACAAAATAATACCTCTTTTCAGGTCTCTTTCACTGAAGAGCACAAACCAAAAAGTATCATGAATACTGCTCAAGTCTCATGGAAAAGTATATTTTGTCAAACAAAACTGGCAACTGTGTTGAGATAGCAATTTTAGACTTCTCTAAGGCTTTTGAAATTCTGTCCATGGCATTTTAATTTTCTATAATGCAAGATTTTAATCAAGAGGAAACGCATTAGATGAATTAAAAAAGATCTTATTGGCAGATATCAATGAGCAGGGCTGGCCAAGGAAGGCCTCCTGAGAGAGATTGCAGGTCCAACACTATTCAGTACGTTCTTAGAAACAATCTAGATGATGAAATAAAATCTTAACTGATTAAATTTGCATATGACACAAAGATTAATGGGATACTAAAAAAAAAGAAGGGCAGTTTACTGTTAGAATTTAATCTAAACCACTTGGTCAAATTGTCAGAATCCAACAAAATGCAGGTACAGACTAATACACTTTGCAACAAGATCCACAGATTGTACTATCAGCTAAGAATTCTTGCCCATAGAAAGCTGTAACTTATAAAATATTTGGAGGTCACCTTTTAAGGCTGCTTCTCCATGAGCTCTCAGAGCAATGTTGTGGCAGGAATTACTGGAATGAAGTCCCTTGAGCACAATTTAACAACTTTAATCTTAAACAGAATTATGGTAACTGATATAGGAACATCTTGCAAACGATGGTAAGAGAACAAATGAACATTTAGGGCAAGATGAGGTAACTTTATATGTAAAAGCATATAATTTCAGAAGAATTTTACAGTTTCTAAAATAGTTTGTTTATTCAGTTACCATTATGATCTCTAGCAGCCTTTAATCAATGTATCACTGTGCAAAATCCACTGAAATCAACCTTTTTATGCCTTTTTTCTCTTTTATGGCTAAAGATATCTTTTTACTCATAACTAGCAAAGCTACATATATATCTGACATACAAAATATATAATAGATGTGAAAATCTGTCCATTTATAAGTGTGCATGTATATGTATAGAGGTATCTTTTTATGCATGTTGATATGCCTACACATCTTATTGTTATTACTTTTTTTTATAAATACAATATTCTTATACATTTTTAAGTGAGAAAATATTTTATTTATATATTCAAATACAGAACCTGCAAATAGATTTTTTTTTCTTTAAGCAGAATGTAGTCAGTAACTAATTTCTGAGAGAACAAGTGATGAATTAAAAGTCTTGTGAAACTTCATGTCCTGTTTTTCATGCTTTATGTAGACAATTAAAATTAACAAACTTTTGTATTAAGCCTGCTCTACTGACTACACAGTAGTTCTGTAGTTTCACAGTCAATAATATAAACAAACCTTTACTTCAAAGTTAAATATCAGCAAAAATCATACCATTTTAAGAGGAACATAAAAAGCTCTGACCTGTTCTGCTCCTTTTAGGACCTTTTTGGTGATGGGAAAAAGCACACTGTGGAATCTATGTCCTTTCCAGCAGCTAGTCCTGTGAAGTAAATGTAGGATCTTGGAGATGTGACATGGGAAAGAGAGGAGATGTCATTCCACCCAATTTTATTATGGTTATATCAGTATTGATATCAGAAAACCCACCAAGAAACTCTCGATGTCAGAGCCGAACACATGATGCATTGAGCTGTATTATAATAAGGCAGCAGAAATAGGCAGCAGAAATCAGTGAACCAGAACTTAGGAATTCACCACCAATAATTCCTATCTACCTCTAGCATGTGACACACTGTATATTTAAAGTACATGTGCTATGCATTACAGACTGCTATGAATTTAAAGAATATTTTACATTTAATTCTGTAAGTCTTGTTACTATTTCTATTTTAGTTTAAATGGGGGAGATTGGGTATTTGATTTTTTTTTTATTTTCTAGGAACACAGTCTTTGAATAAATGATTGAGAACAACTGTATAATTAATGTTAATGAATTAATGAAAAATATATATTTTACTTTCAAGAATTTGAACAAAAATTGATATTTATGCCATGTGAGTAAAAAAGTATTCCACAATAATAACTTTAACCTTATGTTAAGTTTAAGGACCTGATGTTAAGTTTAACCTTAACTTTTACTTTTGGTGCCAGAGAAATCTATAATAAATAGTATAAGCTGCCAATTTTACATTTCATCCACTTACAAGATTATTTTTTCTCTGGAAGGGTGGATGGGTAAATCAGATTAAAACCATACCTGACTGTCATCCAGTAAACTCACTCTTCCAGTTATGTAGTTCATTTTTCTCTTACCTCTTTGAATGAGTTTCAATGTCTAATAAAACTTTATTTACTGGGAGTGCCAAGAAATGAGTCAATAAATTTATTGAGCAAGATATGAAATAGAAATGTCAAAGATGAATAAATTTTAGCACAGTGTTTACTTTATAATTGTATTTTTTTCATGGAATTCAATTTCTCTGTAGACTCTGAAGCATAACAACAGCAGAAAATGAAGTCACAGTACCCAAGATGAAAAAATGTAAAATAGTAACTTCTTTTTAGAGCAATAACTGAAAACATTATCAATGTTGTGAGTATTTAATAAAACACAGCATTTTCTGTATTACAGTCTAAATTCTAGTCTGCTCACCTCCATCTGTACTTTCCTACAAGAACTTTGCTTCTTTCTCTTAATTTTTATACCTAAATAATTAATCTGGAATAGTCAGCTTGTCTGTGTATGGCCTGAGTTTCTGTATTACTTTTTATTTGTATTGTACTCAGAAGAGCCAAAGCAGGAACATAAAGCCTTAATCCAAGCTACAAACTAAAGCATGTTTTATATTCTACCATGAGAACTTTAATAGAATTATTCAACTCTTGCTGATTTTGGAAAAACGATGGCTTCTGGGATATAAGCTGATGTATTTTCAATCCCTATTTTAACCACAAAACCTCCTACTTCATTCAATAGAAACAAATTACCAATTCAACTCTTCTCAGCAGAGCTGTGGCTTGTTCCTCCATCAGATTTACTACATTACCATCTGGGATATTTCTGCATACATACTGTATGCTACACACAGTTGAGCCCATGCTTTTCCAGACAGCTTGGATTCACATAGACAAGTCTCAAAATTTTCTTGGACAGCAGGAAGGATATGTATGAACCTTCATCACCAGTATCTGCAATACAGCTGCTGTCATTATAGTGAGATCTAGACAGATTTGAGTTAGCAGTGAAGCAAACCTGTCAAATGTAATGTTTGAGTCCTTAGCTTTCACTGGACTTTGATGTTCTGAGGACTCAAGTTATCTAGCTAAAAATTAGTACAGATTTTGCATTACACAAATCATGGTGACAACTACAGAGTAGACACACGATTTGTTACTGTTCAGTGCTTTTTACAGTCTTAAGTTTCAGCAATTCCCATTACAGTGCCTACATATTAAGTGCAAGTTAGGATTAATGAATTCTCAGTTGAAAAAAAAGTCTCAGCCTCAAAATGATAGCTGTTTGACAGCTTGTAAGTAGACAATATTGAAACTATGTTATCTGATCCTCTAGCTCTTTTTGTTTCTTTGGTCCAAAAATATAGAATATTAGAAAATGTAGTAAGAGTATTTATAGGTCTTTCCTACAGGCTCAATGAAATTCTGTTCTTGACTGAGCTTTGTAAGGGCAATAATCATAATACTATAGCTCACAAAATATTTAGGCAAAGATTTTAAATCAGTCACACATAAAACAAAAGAAAGAATTTTACTTTTGTAGCTGAGATTCAAATACATCTACAGTGGTTATAGATAGGCACAGTACTGTTATCACTGATCAGCCTTACCATGTTTTGCTCCTCAGAATAAAACCCATTTAGAAATAGTATTAAAAAAACATCACAATAAGACTAACACAATTTAATTTCCAATTGCTTTGACAAAGAAAAGCATACTTCTTTCAAAGAATGAGGGAAAATTATGGAATTTTTATGAAAGGTTTCTTAAAGTAGTCCAGAAGTACAGATTTTTTTTTTTATGTGAATGTATGTTAGAACAGAAGTACTGAGTGAAAATTAATGAAAACAATTGAGTAGTGTAAATTTTAAATGGCTGCAAAGGTATATCAGGACCTGCCTTTGCTGCTGCTTACATGGACCTATCAAGTGCTAAACAACTTCAGCTGAAAGCACAGCAGAAAACAGGTGAGATCCTTATCCAAATAGGAGAGCTTGTCTGTCAACTATCTGGATTCCTGTCTCAGTCCCACAGGTGAAGATGTGAATAAACTTTAATAATTTGCCAGAAATTTATGATAGTTTGTATAGAATAGCTAATATTTTTATTTGATGGATAAATAGTCTTTTTTTTTCAAAAGTGCTTTAAATCTTTTTAATTTTTTTATTTTTATCACTAACATAATAGCATGTTTTCTGACATGAACTGCTTTCAGACTATTTGCTCTTTGGGATTAACTGTTTCTAAACTGAGAGCAGCTTTATTATAGTTAGCTTTCTCTTGATCTCAGCTATTTTCCACATGCTTTACAGTACCAATAATCTTAAATCTTGAGTTCATTTGCAGTTTAATATTGGAATAATAACTTCAGATAACCAGTACTGCTTCAGGCTTAGCCCCATATTGACCCCTTTACAGTCAATATTTACACATTTTAAGAATATTTTTGTATGAATAAAATATTTAGTATCAAAAGTCGGGGATATAATCTTGCATTAAAAAAAATTATTCCTCTTGAAAACAGGGAAAAGAAGCAGTGGTACTATCTTGCTCAAAAATCCACAGCTATGATTTCATCACTTTGATCTCAAATATTTTCCTTTCTGATTCTTCTAATGGTTATACTCACATATCCATCTCCAGGATATATGCAATATAAAAACTCCTACATTAGCAGCTATGGTAATTTCTACTCCACGGTTTTTTGCTTCTGGTCAGCTCTGGGCAATGGCCACCCATGATAACCTTTGCTGGTGGCTTTTTTTCCTCTGTTCATTTATGCTGACAGGCTTAGAAATGAGATAAAGAATTCTTATTTATTTTACTTCCACTGTCCTGTTGCTACCAAACACAAGGGACAAATTCCATGTAGGAAAACTTCACATTCTGCAATGGGATTGGGGATTATTTTAGGTGATGGTGGTAGATAAAGTGTTTTGATTGCTCCTTTAAAGGGTTTGATTGCTCCTTTTGTAAGGCATGGCATGCTTTAAAAGCCTCATAATTTAAATTTTAATTCATATTCCATTTGCAGAAATCGTAACACTTCAACATTCAAAAGTATTGAAGATCAGACAGGTGTTTTAATGTAAGGACATAACTATTATTAAATCCACGTTACTGGAACTCATTATGAAATCATGGTTCTGTAATCACATACAGTTGTTAGTAGCCTGGTTATTTTTACTTGCATTTGACCTAAGCAGAATAATTCTTGGGTGCAACTTCCCTATTTAGTTCTGTGAATTGTTAGAACAAAAGAATACCAATTACATAGTAGAATTGTAGCACAAATATTTCAGTTTTCTATAGAATTCTGTGTTAGGTCAGAAACAATATTAGTGATGGTAGATTTTGAATAATTTAAAATAAAAATTTACAAGCAATGAGGTCATTTGAACATCACATTTTTTGAACTCTGAAGAGCTTTTTAATAAGTTTCTGACTGTTCAACATATGATAACAATAATAAATTATATCTAAATTATAGAATTATCTAAATTATAGAAATATCTAAATATTTCCTTGCTGATTAATAAATGCTGAACTTTTTGTGGGTATGTGACAGCCTTATGCATCCATGAAAGGAAAAATAGCATTTGGAAGCTGAATTAGATAATTAAAACAGTTATATTTCTAGGCAAATGTTATGTTCCAGTGTAAATTAATCTTCTGCTACAGCAAATTACCAAAATTGGTCTAGGCATTTTAATGAAAGCAGAGTGTTAACAGGCAAATATAGAGTCCTCTAAAAATCCAGTTTCCAAACTGTGGAGTTACTGGTAGAAAAACACTGAGAGGAGACGAAACGTATTAAATTCATCTTTCTAAACTATGAAACCCCCTTTTTATGAGGTAGGAAGCTCAGTGGTAAATTTTCACCAAAGTGATGAAGCCATTTCTCCCATTTTTTTGAGTCTATTTTTACCTTTTCATCAACAGCTGTGCAACATGGGAAGTTATTTGGAATATGAAAGTAATTAATGCACTTGGCTTTATTGCCTTATCCACTGCAGGTATTCAATTTGATCCATTCTGATGCTGACAGATTATTATAGCTCTTGTGTACTGAATATATCTGTGAGGTTCTCTCAAGTTCATCTATTGAAAATTCACATCTGAAAGTCCTGAGAACAAGATGGGCAACTAGATTCATTATAGTCCATTACAAAACATAGTAATTTCAATTCTCTGCATTTGGAAATGTGCAAGAAATCTAGTTTGGATTACTAAGAGGTATCCTGAAAGGTAGAGTTTTCAATGTACTTGTAATTGGACTTAAGCAATATTACAAAGTCCCTTGAAACTCAGGTAAGTTCCCCAACAGCTGAAAAACAGGAACTGACTTAAGAAGAATGGATTTCCACATTGCTGAGGTTTTTATGGTCCAGTTAAACATGTGTGTTCAGAAAAAAATATTTATATTGAAGTTTTAAAGTTTTTTTCAGCCCTCTAGAATTAAACAGCCTTCAGTATTTGAGAGGTAATGACCAGAAATATAATAATTTATTAATGAGGTTTTAGGTATTAAAGAAGTTTAGTAATCTCTAAGATTAGGGACTTTAGGGGATCCATGTTAATGTTTTATTTCAGATTGGGAGAGTGTTTTGAAGAGAATCTTTCAATTTTACTCTCGTGCCATCCTCTGGTTTACGTTCTGACTGCAGAAATTTGATTACATTGGAGTTCATATTACTGGGAGTCTCATTCCACCTGCTGAAGCATAGCAGTAGACTGCAGTAAACCCCACAAAATTAGTAGTTTGTTGTCGTTGTGTCCTAAACACCAACCATTTCACAATACAGATCTACTCCAACACCACCATACTAATTGTCATCATCTTTCGGGGGTCTTTCTTGATGGTTACGACTTCACAGTTGCCTCAAACACTGTTAAGATCACAAGACTCTGCCATGAGATAAGCACAGACAGGAGCAGCAGGATGGGGGTGTTTCCAAGCCAGGGGAGGTCTGGCTGGCACATCCCAGGTAATGCATCCAGGCAAGAGTTCCCACTGTGGCAAACTGTGTGGAGCAGCTACTGCCCCTATGAGCATCAAGCATCGCTGGTCAAAGCTCCCCAAGTTACGGTCAGATGGCATCTGTGGCCACTCATAATCCCTCTCCCTCCCCTCCACTCTGAATATACTTTTGTGGATTCCTGGAATTTGGACTGTAAGTTGTCTGATAGGAATTTAAGAAAAGATAAAGGCAATACTATTATCCAAGTGTTATCTTAGACCTAGGGGGAGGTGGGGAAAGCTGGGGAGGGCACTGATAATTGGCACAAAGAATCCATAAAGAAAGCCAACTCAGCAACTGTGCTGAAATCAGGTCTGATGGAGTAAGGTTTATCCTCAGTGGAGGGGAACAAAGCAGGGAGAACATAATCAATCTATGCATACATAAGTCCAAAGACCTGATGTTTTGTTTGACCCAGTCTCTGTGCAGTTAATAATTTAGTGTACCTTGCCATCAAATCTTGTTAAGCCACTGTTTCACTTACTATCAAACTTTGTTAAATTACTAATTTATATTAATAAATGTGTTGCTACTTCTATCTTACAAGTGAAGTGTATCCCTCCATCTGTAAAAATTTAACGTATAATTTGTGTTTACAAATAATATGGAGAAATATGTGAATAGGTAAATATTAACAAACTATCATGGCTTCTTATGGGAATTTTGTCCATGCAAACATGTTGAAATGTGCCTGAAGCTTTCTGGAATTCAGACTTCTAGCCACCAGTGATTGCTTCAGCTGTTGTTGTCATACTTAAGAATAAATATTTAACTTAAAACCAGTCAATTTTACCTAATGTCTGGGCAAATATAAGATACAATGAAACTGTTCCCACTTCTCATGGGCTTGCTCAACATATAGCTTAGGTTAACTGGGCTCTGCTTTCAGCTGTTTACAGTTGGAAAGTTAAGGAGAAAATAGCTTTGAATCCTTTCTTACTCCAGAGTTCACAATTGAAACAGCTTCGGAGTTTTCAAAAATTTTCTGTTTTAAGTAGCAAATGCATAAGTGCTGTCACATTCAGATGAGCAAGCTCACAATAGAAAATTAGTTTCTTTTTCCATATGGAACTTATCCTTCCACTGTCTCAGGAAATTCAGACACACTGAGTCTCATTGTCTCAAATTTCTTCTTAAAGTCACTCTGCTTAACATAGGAGGGAAGAAAAAGCAACCATGTATGCATAGAGCAATTAACAGAATTTTTACAGTCATCCTTGGAAACCTTTAGCAAACTCTTCCTTCAGAGAAAGCAATAGTATGTTCTGACCTGGCAGTTTCTTTGAACCAAATAAAAGATTAAAAGAGTACATACTGTGAAAGAGATTACACTAACTGTACCGTGCAGCTATCGCTGTTTTCTATTAGACAGCAAGAGCACTTACTTGATTACAGTTTTCTAAAAGCAAGATTCGTGTTTACAAGCAAAATATCTAAAAAGGAAAGCAGCTTATGAAATGATTTATCGGTAATAACCAGCATCTAGAGCCAAAGGCTGAGAGAGACTTGGTCTCTTATTTAGCCACTTCCAAAGCCTCTCTAACCAGAAAATCAATTAAGTGACTTTAGACTAACACAGGCATATCTGCATAGCAGAACAGAATTTAGCCCAGAGGTATTACTTTTCAGCTTCTAAGATGATGATCATCTGAGAGTTTGGCTGAGGGAGAGAGGTCAGCAACACAGTGAGACAATCAGATAGTGGGCAGAAAAAAATAAAAATAATAATAATAAATTTGATTTAACATGAGAACTGAGTGGGTAAGTAACAGCTAAAAATTTTATTCTAATATTGTTTTCATGGAACAATGACTTTAGGAAAGAGACTATGAGAAAAATAATTTTAACTGTGTATGAGTTTGTCTGTGTCTCAGAGTATTAAACTAGAGTGTCTTCACTGTGAACTGAGGTGTGAACTGAGATAATTATGCTAATTCTTCTGACTAGGAAAGCTGACAGTAATGGGAGAAAAAGAACAATTTTTAGAGGGCATAGAAGAAGCCAGGTGACACAAATCGTTTCCACCTAAAAGGATGCCACATTTTATTATGGGAATTCAAACGTGTGGAAGAACAGTAAAAAAGAGAAAGAGGAACGTTGCACCCTCCCTGCCTTCCACTGCAATTGTACAGCTTGTCCTGTCCTATAAGCATCAGGAGGCAAATGAAAGCTTCCTCAACATCTCTTCTTCCACTCTGTATTTATCTCCATCCAATACAGCTGGTCACAGTAGCTAATCAGTTACATTAGTCTGCCCGGACAATTCTCCTTCCTCTGTTTCTGATGCATTGCATTCAGTACAAAAATGTACACGAGACATGGGACAACAGTGCATACCTGCCCAAAAATATCTTGCACCTACTACTTCAGGACTAAGGAAGGAAAGGGTTCAAAGGAGGCCAGAGGGATGAAGGAATATAATGGCAATTCTGTGTTGTGATCACAGAGTGTTATTCCATCATTTTACTCTAAGTTTCAGTTACCAATGGTGCTGAAATAAATAGTCCCACACATACCCATGTCAGTTCATTTGCTATTAGCATTTGTAAGGCCATTAAAAGAAAATGGGAGGAGGAATTAATCTGGAATACAAATTGAAGTTTTTTTCAAAACTTTCGTACTACTTCCTTTATATTTTTTCATCCATTTTCATTTCTTCACTGCTTTTGAAAGTAAATACTATATATAAAGAAACTTATATATGGTGCTTCCGTAAAGTATTATGGCACTTGAACTCCTCCAAAATACCTCAGTTCCTCTTGTTATTGGCAGGAGAGACGGGAAGAACCACACTTTTTATTCCTGCCAGTACTGGGCAAAAGGATAAATGGTCCCTACACACTCATCGAGCTATCAACTCATATACTATGACCTTTCCTCAGCAGCAGCAAGTTAATGTTTCCAGGCAGTGGAGAAGATGAGTACTCACCTCATAGCTAAATCTGCCTCAGAAACATCAGAGCTTTCCAGCCTTATTAACCAGGGAGAAATTTTTATGATTTGGACTTTTTTAATCTAGGGATTTTTCTCTTCCTCAGGACTCAAAGCCTCCTATTTGAAGGATGTGAGCACAAGATCTGAAAAGAGTGAAGGCTCAAAGATCCTATTTCTATAAAAATCTCAGAATCCAAGCTTACTAGTTGAATACATCTGAAAAATATAAACAGATATATTTTAATATCAAATATTTACTTAATGCAGTGGTGAGTTGCAAAACCTGGAACCTTTATTTCAACAAATCAGCCAATCAGTCAGAAAAAAATACCAGTTAATTTTTTGCCATAGGCTAAATCAAAATGAGAATTTTGTGCTTTAGAGCATGAGTCAAGTAAATGCACTGCATTATGCAGAGGTATGTATATGGATGAAATAAGGAAAAGACTGAACTCTTCCTTCCCAACTCTACATTCAGAAAGACTTGGTAACTCTTTCAAAACCTTACACTGAGCAATTTGAATATATATTTCTTATGCTACAGCCCAGAACAAAGAATGTTTTAATGTGCCTATTGCTGATTTCACCCTTTTGTAACATATTTGAGGCCAGGGAAGGTGAATGACAGAAACCATGGAGATAGCAGTGATAACTGCTAATCAGCCCTAGATATAGAGAAAGTCATAGTGACTGGCCTCAGGCTGCCTGATTAACAAGGCCATTAGCAGCTTGTGCTGATGATCCACTTTGCAATGTAATAGAGAAGACAATTACCCCATAGGAGGTGAGATCAGCACACCACGTGTGGACCTCAGACATAATACCGAAGGCTGAGACCAAGAAACCCTTCTGCACAGGGGCCGGGCCATCAGTGGGAACAAGGACAAGGGCACATCCAGCATGAGTGTTCTGTGAGCCTGGATGCTGCAGCCAGTCTAACTCAGACCAGAGGGAAAGGGACTATGACTGTGTATGATGTGTGAAACAGAAACTTTAGACTAGAAGTTGCTCTCTATCTGAGCCATCCTGTTTAATAAATGAATTCCCAATCCAATGAATGATGTGGTTCTCCACATGGCATGGAGAGGTGTGATTCTCTATTTTTGGTCCCCTACCCAAATCCCAGAAGAAATTATTATTTTCATAAAAATCAAAGGAGACATAGTTATCAAAAAATTTTCCCGAGGTGAAGCACATGCAGGTAAATTATTAGCTTCTCTGTTTCCATGGGAGAAAATACGTGTGTATGTAAGTACCACCTATCTGCAAAATGTGAATGAAATTACCTATGAAGGTAATATGTATTTTTTACTCAGTAATGTGATTTTTCTTTTACAGACTCTTGGCAAATGTTGCTTTACATAAGACATTCTAGTAGATCTGCTTTTGCCCCCTAGAGTAAAAAAGTAGTGGTCATGGGCTAGAATGGCAGAAGAGATCAGTTCAGGCAAAGAGCAGCCAAAGCTATATCTTATTCTCAAATAATTTATCTCTTATTTCATATGATAACAACAAATTCACTGGTCATCATTCCCCCTTTATAATTCATATTGACCATGTCAGCAGTCTATGTTATCAAACATAGTTCTGTTGAGTTCAACCACCCTCCTTGGTTCCTTCCACTTATCTACCATCCTCAAGGTTATCAGAGAGAGTCCTTCAGCCCTGGTAACATTCCAATCATCTGATCTATCTTCAGCTCCACTCTGGCCTTTTCTTCTGAGGCTCATTGCCCTCACAAAGCAGGGAGTCTAGGAGCAACACTCTAGTCTTGGTATTCCCATCCATATGTCACACATTCATATTAACTGGCAGGGTCTTATGTATATCATTAAAATTATATATATAACAACACTGCACATTTATTAGATGCCAGCTATTTCAGAAAAAGGTGACACTTTGAGAGAAACATTTTATTCTTGTCTTATCTAGTAATCCTTCTCCCCTCTACATTGCAAGTGTAGCAGAGATGTCTGTGGTGTTGACACAGCAATTCAAAAACTACATCTTTTGGTTAAGAATTAGTTTCACATTACAAGGGAAACCATACACATAATTTTGATTTTTTTATTTTATTATGTTGGGAAAAATCTTACATTGTTTTGTTTTAATGAGGTAGTTCTGACACTTTTCACCTGAAATAGCTGAAAGGGAGGACTAGAACTAGTCAGCATAAAGCTATCTGCCAGGGAATTTATCTTCAACACCTGGAATGTCTGATAATATCCCAGACCTTGTAAAAACTTTTTCCCTGCTGAAATGAAAGAATAATAAAACTGTAAAGTACTATAAGGGTTGACTAATCAAAATTCCATTTGCTTCAGGAGTCCTTAAGCTCAAAACGAGGCAGGAAATATTGTTGACCAAACATTACAGACAGAAGTAACTGATCTGGCTTTTTCCTTTGTTGGCTTTGAGTCAATAAAGATAACATTTAATTGCATGTCACAAATGGAAACAAGAAGAAACTTAACTCTTTGGAATTGTCAACTTCATTATTCTGTGTTAATCATGTTTATTTTACATTGAGTTTTTTGTAGATCCACCTATCCTGTATGATGTTTACTTTCTCAGTTAATGTGGAATTACATTATGAGAATTAAAAATGAGAGCACATTTTCAGCAAAGACTCTGGTTGCGAGAACTTGCCACAGTCTTCTGTGTTTTGGTATAGGTATAACTGATGATTCAGAATTGAATGTAACCAGATCATCTGTCAGCTACAGATATGCATTAATCGTACTTACTTGATCCGATGTCACTTTTACTGTCTACTGCTCTTTCTTTAGCTACCAGCAGTTTGGATTCAGGCCTGTTCCACCCCTACCCCAAAAAAATCAATAAACTTATAGTTATTTAAGAGTAAATATAATGCTTGGTTGCAGGCAGCAAAATTGACTGAGAAAATCTGAAGAAGCTGAATGCAAGAAAATATTTTCAATTACATTGTTAACACTGGCAACTAAACAAAATTAAATATTTGCCTCTGGCCATTTGAATATACTTGGGGTGTTTGGTATCACTGTTATAAAAAATAAAGATAGTAAATAATATCTATTGAATTTTTTGTGTACTTTTTGTGATTTTTTTTTTGTATTTTTACTCTGTGTATACTCCAAAAACAAACTTCAAGTCCAATCTATAGACCAGAAATTCCATCACTGCCAGTGCAAGAACTGTCTCTTCTTGAACAAAAATCCTAAATAAAGACTCATAGCTACTGCAGAGTTAGCTAGACACAAAAAAGGGATGGATTTCAATATTTCCAGATGTTAAATTCACTAATACAGAACAGAATAAACCCCAGGGTAAGGGGAGGACTCTGGGATTTGCAGTCTATTAGCACTGAAAAATATTGTTTACTTCATGGAATCCCATTGTTCCTTCTGTTGGGAAAAGGCCCTTGGCTTATAATCATTGTGTCTAATTTTGTAGTTGAAGGACTGGCATTTCCTCTCATATAATTTTACCAGCAAAATTTTAAGATTAAAATCTTGACTGTTACATTTTGATATTATTCTATATTGGTCCTTTATTCTGTCTACAGGAGTTTATAGATATAGATTCATTTATTACTGAGAAAAAAAAAAAAACAAACAAACCTCAGTTTCTTTTTTGACTGGTATATAATTCTAGAAAAATATGATGCAAGTCAATAGACACTGAAAGGAGGTAGGTGAAAAAAGAGGCAAAATTGTCTGGCATAATTTTTTTATTTAATAAGTTACATAATGTAAATTATTTCAAAGATCACAGTAACAAACTGCAGAACCTTAGAGAATTGGTGTTTATACAATGATGGATATAGTGCAGTCCCTGTGGGAAAGGAACAGCAAGAAACAGAATAAACAATTCTGAACATATGTCATAGGGAAAAAAAGGCAGGATTCACCTAATCTTTCATTGTCCAGAAGTTAATCAGGTAGTCTAAGGTACTTAACTCCTTTATGTGTTGGAAAGGAAGGAGATAGGCTTCTCTAGAGGATAATTAGTCTTACCTTATTAAATGTTGATCTTAAGAATGGATGAATCAGTCTCATAAATCATCTCTTTTTGTTTCTTCGCTTTGAAGAAAAAGTTGGCATGAATGGCAAGCTTGGATTAGGCATCTAACTTTGAGGACTAAATTAGGTGAATTGCATCTTACCTTTAGTCAAGGCATAACTCTTATTCCAAGGGATACATCCATTAACTTAGTCTCCTAAAAGCATAGTTTTCAAAGGCCTTTATTCTGCTGCAGAGAGGCCTCTAGTGGATTTTAAATGTGTATGAATATCAACCTCAACCTTGTAATTATTTGGGCCCAGAAGCACAAGGACTTTACACTCTTAACTCACATATGTACACTTAGTTCTTCCTAGATACTGCTGAGAATTAAGTTTTTGAATGGGACTTTTCAGTTTTGCTGCATATTTGGACTATTAAATGGCTGTGAAAGTTGGCCCCATGTTGCTACAGAAAAGCTGGATTGCACCATGATGTCAAAATTTTTAGAGATACCCTTAATTAATTTACTTCATGTGTTAAAAGATTATTTAGGTGAAATAAACTCACATCAGCTCACTTAGGTTCACTTTTTTCACCATGACGGTGCACTGAAGCAGGTTACCCAGAGAAACTGTGGATGCCTCGTCCCTGGAAATGTTCAAGACCAGGTTGGATGGGGCTTTAAGCAATCCAGTGAGTGAAAGCTGTCCCTGCTCATGGCAGAGGGGTTGAAGCTAGATGACCTTCAAAGTCCCTTCCAATCTAAATAATTCTATGATTCTATGATTCTATGAATCTATGATTCTATGAAGCTGTCCCATTTCTTAGTACAAATTAGATATTTAAAAAAAAAAAAAAAAAAGAAAAACCCCCTCTGGAAGGATTAATCAACCCATATGGACTTCTGTGTTCCTTACACTTTGGAATTTGATCTCATTCATTTAGAGCTAGAATACATGTCTATACATCATACTGCTGAAAAAAGAACAGAAAACTACAAGTGTTCTTAAGCCAAACCAAACTACTTTGAATATTTGCTTTTCTTGAATTGCAGATTCACAGTATTTTATCAAATTATTGTGCATAACATATAGCTGTGTAACTTGAAGCACAATACCCTTTATGTAACATGTTACCATCTTCAAAAATCACAAGTCTTTGAAATGAAGACTTAGAAAAAGCAGGCACATAGTGTTGGTAAAGAGACCATATTTCTTAGCAAGGAATAGCAAGTTGCTGTCTTATTATCTACACAAAGAACACCAACCCACAAACAACTGCATTAGAAAAAAAAAGCATTTGTTTCAATTTATTAGAAATGGACAGATTGCAGTCAAAATTAAAAATGCATATTACAAAAGAAGAGAAAGCAGTAAATGAAGAAAACGTGCATTAGTGCAGCTCATATATATATATATATGTATGTATATATAAATACACAAAAGAAACAAGGCACTTCAGTATCCTCAGTAATTCGTTTATATAGCAGGTGGGAAAATAAATCATGAAGATTTCTAATACACTACAATACCAAAATTGCATTTTTTAAAAGAATTTAATTTATCATTAAAACAGAGGTTTCTGAGACTCTTTCCAGGGGCTACTCCCCAAATGCTAATGCTTATATGTCACATTCTTTTCTGAAATCTAATAGAAGAAGCTACCCACCCTTTCAACTTTGAAGAGTTAGCACATTTGGGAGAAAATTTCTTGTTACTTTATTGTTGTTGACATTTTCTTCACAAATTGTCCCACAGACACAACATCAAAGAGACTGCAGAAATGTCCTGCTCAAAGGAAAAGTAAAACTTAATAAAATATTTCTTTATTTGAGGAAAACAGTTATTGAGAGAGAAAAAAAGTGCATCCAATTGTTTTGCAATTGGAGATGATAATGACACAATTGAAAATGAAAAATGGTAAAACTACTAGATGCCCAAGTTGAGATCCACTCTGTATTGCCTAAATATTTAATTTCTGTTACTGATTTTCTACATTCTGGGACAGTCAGCGGATATATGTGTCTTAGTGTTTACAAAAGGAAATTTTTTTAACCTAAGATAGGCAATTAAATCAAGAAGAGAAATCTCCTCTTTTGATCTTCGAAGGTACTTTTCTCATTTCTTTAATTATAAAGAAATTCACACACTGTAGGCTTAATTCAATCACTTTAAGATGGGTTACTGATGGCTTTCTCATGTCTTTTGAGATGGTGTCAGTAATGAGGGCATGTTACCAGTCCAACGGTGGGTCTCTTAAAAGTCTTTAGTATCTGGTGGCCTCGTGGCACTGTCTTACATAGTGAAATACTGTAAATGTTTCAAATGGTGCTTGACCTATATAGCCTTATTTTTGAGAAAGTGAATCAATATCTTTAGGAATGTTAGGTCATTAGAATTTGAGTGTAAATTATACGCCTTGATTAAGTCCATTGAAATTGTCCCTCAGTAAGTAACTAATAATTGGAATAAAAGTCCTACTGGAAATGAGCATTAAATAAAAAAATACAGATGATAGATATATCTTCTAATTTAAATTAGCAATTTGATGGACATTAAAGAAACTTACATATCATTTCATTTCAACCGATCTTAAGTCTGTCTGATTTTGTACATCAAAATCACCAACACACATTTTACAATGCAAACATATAGTGCCAATCCACAATTTAACAGTCTTGCTTACATTTTATTGCCAATGAAATATAACATTCACTACCCTCTGTAACAACTTCCAGGACTGAATTATATTTTGGCATACTAAAACTCCCTTTCTTTCTCTTAGATTTTTCTTCTTAAATTTCTTCTAATTTAAGTTGATGATGTTAAGCTATAAGAAACTTAGCTCTTTAACAGAAAATTCTATATATTATTCTACATACCTGAAAGTATCAACATACCTAAATGTAGCTAAGACAGAAAAGGCAAGAAGAATCCTCTCAGAGAGCTGTTAAGTGATGCTAGAGACTTTATTCCATATAATATCATAGATATTTCATCCCAAGGCTCATTCTGATCAAGATTTTTGTCTCAGTAACAACCTCTGTAATAAAGCCAGATCACTTGGATATAGTCTAATTAATCCTCAGTTTTATTTCACAAGTCAGATTTGTTTTAGGTATTCAAAAATGTAGGCAAAGATGAACTCTCTGGCTGTAAGGAAAGAAAGTAGAAAGGAATATTATACAAGAGGCTTTGAGAAAGAAACAGTGGGAGCCTGAGAGTGTATAAAAAGGTCTATTGAGTTTCCAGGGGTACTTAGAAACTTTCAAAGATTTTGAAAAGCTGGAGGCTTTGCTTGTATCGTTCTCTTTTTAGGATTATTTATTATTCTGTTTTAAGTATATCCTGTATTATAAATTTTAGACACTGATTATTATCTCTAGATTCCCTGGATTTTAAATGGAGTCAATACTTACCTCAGAAACATCCCAGTGTCCATTGATATTAGACTGACACTGATAGAGATGAGTTTGTTCGTTTACTGTTAAATCACCTTTATTTATATTATATTCCAAGACCATCATGTTTATAATATAGCCAGTTGCCAGCCCGCTGGTTTCTTCCTTAATGTTCAGGAAACTTGCAAGGGCATAAGTGTCATCAAAAATTCTATACAAGGATCAAAACGAGCAGCAGTATAGATTATTTCTTTTGTTTCTTGGAAAGAAAACAAAAATAAAAAAATCCCCCTCTTTTATTTCTCCCCAGTCTGATTTGTATTGAGAGATGTTGAAAGTATGTAAGTACTTAATTTGATTATTATGAATATTTTTTGAGTACTTAATTTTCTGGACATGGATAATAGTGTGCTGAGTTTATACTAAATAATAATTAGTATATTGATGACAATATCGTCTTCATCTGTTAATTTTTAAAAAGTGTATTATTTTGTCATGTTATTTATCCATGACATATCTACAGCATTTAGGAATCAGTATCACATTGACATACTTCAAATAAAAGTTTTATATAAAAAAGTACATATACAGTTGACCTTCTTATGGAAAGAAAATAATTGTGAAAATATCTGTTTGAAAATTTCTAGACTTGTTCTAATATTTCTAATAAAGTATAAAATATTAAAAAAAACAAAACAAAACAAAAAACCCACAGTACTAAAAAAGGGATAAATACTGCTTTATGAAATAATTTCATATTTTCAATGAGTAAAAATCACAGATAGGGTTCAGAAATTCAGAGCAGAAATTACAGAAAAATAATTTTCTCAGAAGTAAAAACTGGTGTAGAATGTCTAGTCTGTAGAGACTTCTTGAGCCTCTATTCTGTATGAAGGAATTTCTTAACATCACTACATAGTGCAATTTTATATACCCTAGAAGATTTAAATGATTGCCTTATTTACAGTCTGCATATTTCAAGCTAAAGGCTCAAACCAAACTGCCGTCACTTTCTTCAAATGTTTCAGCAGTGACTTATTCTGAATATTCAAAATAATCATTAACTATGTTCCAACAAAGCACAAAAAAAAGAGAAGTAGAAAATATGTTTGTGTGCTCTCAGCAGAGAAAGCTGTCGCTTCTCTGAGATACCATCCTTTAGCAATCATTTGAATTTGTTTTTCAAATTCTTAGTTGTACTCTCCCTTGCTTTCCTACCCAGAAATGCTTGCCTCTGCCTGTGCCAGTAGCTCTCAGCATGCTGCTGAACTTGGATGTCATCCAGTGAAGAGATGCAGAGTTTGCTTGTGCCCTACCAGGAGAGAATCAAGATCTGGTGCATATGCAGTGTGTCATCCAGTTTTCTCACAACCTGTAAAGGATCCAGCTGTGCTGCTAATTTGATCAGGCTTCAGGCCTTCCACAGCACATCAGTTTTACTTGATTTACATTCTAGGGCCTACATTAGATTTCTAGGAATCACTGTGAGATAGATTCTTCCCAAGGTCCTCACACTGAAAGAAAAAAGTAAGGGTGAAAAAAATGTAATGGATATAGTGCATTCTGTAAACATGTTTTCTGTATGTTTGCTTGGGAAAGGATTTTTCTTGCAGTATATCTCACAAGAAGAAGGATTGAAGAGAAAATATTTTTCAACATTTATATTTTTAAATTAAAAAAAAAAAAAGCTAACATAGGAGCAGACAAAAACTGGATATTTGTCTATTTGGAAATTACTGCTCTGAATATACAATATCATTCCTTTTGTCTTGTTATTTTAAAGTTATCATTATTATACTGAAATAATTCTGTCAGTTGTCTTTTTTTTATATATCTTGACAAGAAACATCTTGAAAGCAAAATAAATTTAAACAAGAAAACCTGAAAGCACAAAGGCAGCAAATTCAGATGGTCATTGCAGAAAATTTTTACTCAAATAGAAAAGTTTCCAGAAGTGTTGCAGTAAAGTGAAATGACAAATCATATGCATATACTGAAGGAAGATATTTTCAAAAGTAAGAATAGGGTACAAGAATCCAAGCCCTTCAAAGGAAGAAAGAGCACTTTGTAAATTAAGCAAATAAAGGAACATTTACTTTTCTTTAAAATGGTTTCAGAGGGTCAATTTTTTAATAAGGACAATTGAAGTATTGAGAAAGACTTAATTAAGACATTTCTTATGTCTTTTGAATATTTATTAGGGAAAGCTTCCTGTCTGACCATTCAGGAGTCACTCTGGCAATCACACTCCCACCACCTGAAGCTTTAACTCCTGGGATGGAAGTTCTGGATTGCTCCAAGGGGACCCACTTGCCTGCCTACCTCACCGCATTCATGCCGTCAGACCAGGTTTTCCTTCCAGCTCAACACTGGGTTTCTCATAGCAGAGTCTCGGGCCTTTGGTTCCTTTAAGTAATTTTATCATGGTGCAGCAACAGAATAACATCTCAATCTGGTGTTTCTGAGGAGGGACCCCTAACAAAGGACACACTGAGCTTTCATACCCTCACAGTCTAAGGGCATCAGAGTCTGTGGCAACTGGTTCCTGCACATTTGAGTGTCCAGCTACCAGGCTGGTGCCACAAATTCTCACACTATTTGAAATGCAGAGGTCGGTGCCAGTTCACAGCCTCTTGCCTCTGGCTCACACCACCCAGAGCTCAACCTGCAATGGGCACTGTAACATCACACTGAGCTACCTGCACTAAATGTATTCTTTGGCATATTTTGTTGGCAATTGGAATTAATAATCAAATGAAACAACTGAAAATCAGTTGGGTTGGGGTTTATGTTTAAGTACGCATGTGTTTGGTAGCACATCTTAAGGAATATTGCAGAAAATGGATGTTGAGAATTTTTATTAAATTATGTAAGTATAACACCTTGTGACACAGAATCACAAAATCACAGAATGGGCCAAATTGGAAGGGATCTCAGTGGGTCATCTTGTCCAACCTCCCTGCTCAGGCAGGGTCATTCTAGAGCACATGGCACAGCATTGTGTCCAGATGACTTTTGAATATCTCTGGTGAGGGCGATTGCAAAACTTTCCTGGGTGATCTGTTCCAGTGCAGGGATACCTGGACAATAAAGAATTTCTTTCTCATATTCAGGTGGAACTTCCTGTGCATCAGTTTCCACCCATTGTCTCTTGTCCTGTTGCTTGGCACCACTGAGCAGAGCCTGGCTCCATCCTCTGACACCTCCCTTCAGGCACTGACAGACATTGATGAGCTCCCCTCTCAGCTGTGTCTTCTCGAGGCTGAGCAGGCTCAGCTCCCTCAGCCTGTCCTCATAACAGAGGTGCTCCAGTCCCTCCATCATCTTTGTCACCCTCCTCTGGACCTGCTCCAGGAGCTCCATGTCTCTCTGTACTGAGGAGCCCAGAACTGGACACAGCACTCCAGATGAGCTTCACTAGGGCTGAGTAGAGGGCAGGGTCACCAGCCTTGATCTGCTGGCAATGCTCTCCCTAAGCACCCCAGGGCACCATTGGCCCTCTTGGCCACAAGGACACTGCTGGCTCATGGACACTTGGTGTCCACCAGGAGCCCCAGGTCCTTCTCTGCAGAGCTGCTCCCCAGCAGGTCAGAGCCCAGCCTGTGCTGCTGTGTGGGACTTGCACTTGCCTTTGTTGATATCCAGAGAGCTCTTCTCAGTCCATCTCTGATATCAACATTCAACTATATTAAAACTTAAAAACAGTGAATGAATAATTGACTCCTTAAAGCTGCTAGTATATGTTTTAAAATAAGAAATAATGTTAGTCATGCATGTATGTATAATATTTACAGTCTCTCAATAATATAGATATGAGAAATTAAATACATTTTTTGTAAACATGTGAGAAAAAACTGGAAGAAGCAAGAGGAGGAATATTAAGAATATCGATAAAGATTGTGACATTTGAGCACTTCTGCAGGTTGATGGCAAATTTAATACAGTTTTATAGGGAAAAAAATCTGAAAAACAGTCCTAAATATTTTTAGTTTACTACCAAAACAGTGTGGTCCTTACAAAATTTAAAAAAATATTTAAAAAGGACTTGTGAAAATGTGTAAATGACATAATTATGCAAATTTCTGAAATTTTGAATAGTCATTATAACCCTGTCTTTCATTTTCTTTTGCTGTGGCTGCATTTGTGGCTTTATTTTGGTTCAATATGGGCGTTTCTCACTGTCATCCACCAGCACCAAAATTGGATGTTTTAGTCATCATTTGACTACCCAGACATCCTGATTGAATCAGAAAAATAGCTTTGCTAGAAATTTTGAAAAAAAAATTCATACTTGCTTCATAGAAATAAAGATGAGGTAACCAATTTTTATCCTGTGATGCATTTCTGAGGAGCATCGTAAAGAAAATAGGAGGCCGGATACATCCTTTACTTTATCCAATTGGATCTGAACCCAAATCTCCCAGGGAACAGAACTGATCCTATTTCTGTTTCTCCAGCTGTTGATTTTTCCCTTGGGGCATAATTAGGGTTTCCATATGCCCAGTTCCTACTTCATGCCATATGTGTTTCCTTTATATCTGTACTTGATATCTCAGCATTCCGATATTTAAAGAACCTTGAGCTCATTTGACAAAGTATCAAATAGGGGTAATATGATTAAAGGGAAACTTCAGTTTAAAATTTTCCAACTTGTAACAAGACTCAAAATACTCAGTTCTCATTAAAGTTGTTGATAACTGTATATGCAAATGATTAGAAGCTAAAATTAAATTATCTAAGATGAGAATCTTCCTTCTCCTTCCCTTCCTTCATTCCCACCTCTGTCACTGAACAGGAAATTTTACTATCCCATATAAAGAACTGTGACTAAGAGAGATTTTGAGGCCACATACTTTAAAGAAAGTTGCAAAGTCATCAAAAATATATTGTTGTGTTAAATAATATTCTTTTTAACTAGAAAAATACTGAATAAATCTATTCATAAATCAAAGGTCTCAGTATTAATTCATGCCCAGGTAGTGATGGGCAAAATCTTAAAGAATTACCACTTAGTACCAACAAGCATAAGCGCCATTGTGTTTCAAGAAATATATTTCTTAGAATAAGTTTGGAAAACAAAGCAAAAGGGCCATTTATTGGATTTCATAAATGAACATTTCTGAAAATAATCTTAATAAAACTGCTGATCACAAAGCCTCTTACATTTTGATTCTATACCTCATGTTGAATTGACTGTGTGGCATTATTTACTTTATTTGACACAGTTTCAGTGGAAATATGTGAATAATATCTATGAATGCATTCCCAGGTACTTACAAACTTGCAGGCATTCTCACTTTCCACTCACTTCAGAAACCACCTGTGTTGTAGGAAGTGCAAACTACCATCTCAGGATGATAAAGGAAATTTATGTCTCCTTTCTTCTGTTGTTTCAACAGAAGTATTTGGATGAAAAATACATCATGTTGGAGGCCATTCTGTGGTCTGAATTCAAGTATTATCCCTGACTCCTTATACAGTAAGAAGACAGCAAACTCAAGTACTTAAACCTCCTGCTAGTTGATGACATGGACACAAGCATGAAGACATAAAATAGCCGTTTGCTTTTGCAACAGCTCTTTTGCACTTGTTATGACTCAGTGAATCTCCTAGTTTTAGAAAAGAAGATACTGGATTTGTTTAGTATAGTTCCAATAAAAGGCTTTTACCTCCTTTATAATATCAAAATTAAATTGCGAAACCCACATGAATGTCTAAAATTTTCCATATTAAATGATCTATTTATATCTCCCTTTGGTAGCTTCATACTGCTAAACAGTGTCTTTAAAAAAAAAGTAGGCAGTATTTTTACCATTTCATTCAATTATTGGTGTAATTGATTTTATGCAGAAGGTGCTGAGATACTACATGAATGCATAGAGCCTCAGAGTATTTGGTAGTTATGACCTGTCCCAAAGGATAATGCTGTATCTTGAAATATGAGAAAGGCCAGTGCAAAATATTAACATCTCCGGAGAATTTAGGACTCTCTTCCCTCAGTGATGCACAACATATTAGAGTTTAAATGAGTTACAGCAGTGATTCACTGCACATTAACACAACTTAAGTTCCCTGAGGTTCTTTTGCAGAGTCCTGCAAAAATATGAGCTTCCTTTAAACAAAGAAAGGTCTCTAGCTCTTCTGCTTCTATAAAAGAGCTTTAATTCTGCAAATAAGTGTACTTATGCATTGTTTACTCTCTTCACAGATAGTAGGAATAATAATTCCAACAACATTGAAGACTTTACTTATTCATCTTAGTGTTGAGCTGACAACAAAGCCAAGTCGAAAGCTAGCATTACAAGCATGTATTTCCAAACAGAGGAAGTTGAATAAAACAGAGGATGCTATTAACTTATACTATGGTTCACATTATGAGAACAGCTCTGTCTTAGTATCTTTTCAGAAAACTGAATTGATAATATTTTTCAGGAAAAAAAAGGCTTATACTATTTTGTCAGTGTTTTAGAATCATAGAACTATAGAACTATAGAATAGTTTGGGTTGGAAGAGACCAAACATCTAGTTCCAACCCCCTTGATGTAGGCAAACACTCCCCACTAGATCCGATTACCCCAGCAAGTCTGGCTATGAACATCTCAGGGATGGGGCATCCACAACTTCTCTAGGCAAGCTATTCCAGTGCCTCACCACCCTCACAGTTTAGTATTTCTTCTTACTATCTAATCTATACCTACTTTCTTTCAGTTTAAAACCATTCCCTTTCATCCAGTCACTACATTCCTACGTCAATGTCCATGTCAATACCTTTAGGTAGTGACAGGCTGCTATACTTCCTCTGCCAGATCCCACAGGACCCATACATGCATCTTATCAGGTCCCATGGACTTGTGCATCCTTGGGTTATTTATATGGTCTCAGACTTGATCTTATTCTACAGTGAGTATATCTTTGTTCTCTCAGGCTTGGCCTATGCCTCCTGCAACTTGGACAGTATGGCTGAAACACTTGCCACTGAAGCCCAAGGCAAAAAGTTATTCAGCCTCTCAGTCTTCTCTATATCCCAGGACTCCCATTTCCTTCTGGGAGAGCCCTCTGAGAGACTGGAAGGATTGCTGGCTTGAGCCATTTTGGGTGTGTGAGGGGAAAGGGCAGGTTGGGCGTTGCCCTGACAAGGTGATGCCCTGCTCTGCACACCCCGCGCCCCAGACCTGTATCCCAGCCTGGCCAGGGCTGCCTATCCCCGGCACACTGGAGGCAATGCTCCACCCTCTGCCCACTCCGCTCCACTCTGCTAGGCTGGGACCCCCAGCCTAGCCCCAGAGTGGCCAAATGACCTGGGGGAAGGAAAGTCAAAGGGTATCAGATAGCCTTTCATATGATTATGGAATCAAACTTGTAAACAATTTCCTACCTCATCAGAGCAAAGCATGAAATCACTATACCAAAGGAAGCACATGTGATAATGGTTAGTGATGTGTAAGGCATGCTTGTACTGAGGAAAGGGATGCAGAACTATTGGTTTCCTCTGCAAGGAGAGAGAAAAAAGCCTGACAAAGGAGCAGAGGTGGCAGCTGGAAAGTTCTCCTCAGCTGTAAACAGAGAAGGCATAAGTGGTCATATGAACAAATTGAAAAATTTTGGATTTGAGAACCAATGAAGGGTTTGTTAAAGTTGGAAAGGTATTTGGTTTGAACCTGGGATTCTGAAATATGTTGAGGAGGTTGGAGAAACCTGAATTTCAGAATAATCAATAAATACATACTAAAGTTTCATGTCCAAGCAAATAAATAAATAAAAGGACAAAATGAAGACGTCCTCGTAGCACATCTCCAATGATAATAAAATCAAACTCCTGCAGACTAAAAGCTTATCATACGCTCTACTGAAATCCATAAAAAATTTCTAGTGAATCTAAAGTTATCAAGTTCCTCTAAAGAAATAAATTCAACAGGTAGGTTTCCTCATGTTCTATTACTTTGGAAATTTAGGATATTTTCTATATTTGTTGGAATTATGGTATAAAAGATTTTTTACCTAAAGTTAAAGAGCTTGTATATGTACACATACATGTGCATATGATCTCACAACATGCATATGTATGGCTGTATATTGACGGTCACAATTAATGTAAATAGAGGTAAATGAATGGAAAAGGAATATTCTTGTTCATTTTATCTGTTTTAGAGCAAAGATGTGAATAACACTGGAATGCAGAAACATCCAATTTAAACAATGGTAATCTTTACTCAGGAATGGGTTTACAGGTTTGGTTTTCAAAGCATGTAATACAATGGACTCTAAAGTGTACAAAATGGGAGTACAAATTGCCAACAAGACATTAGGAAAATGGGAGCACCAAGTCAATGCTGGTGCTGGTGCTTTACTTAGTGTTCATATCAAAGTACTATTGCTTTACTATTATTATTTCCCAAATAAATTATGTATGCTTTTCGGCTGTCATAGCTGTTTCATCTTTTCTTCCTCTATCTGGTTTTACACCTTTCCTTGTGGTAAAAGTCCAGCCTGACCACTGATTAGTAGGGGGAGAGGCTCCCTGAGCTGGGAAGAGATTAGAAAGGAAGAACCTAAAGAAATAAGGAGAAGAATAGGACATGAGCTTGTGGTGTTTTGTTCACTGAAAAACAGATATGACAACCTGCATATCTAGGCATGTTCATCATTGTTGCTGACAGAATGCAGGAGAAAGATTGGCCATGTGTAGTTGTGATTTGACTGAAGAATTAACTTATTTAATTGATGTAGCTCTACACAAGGTTACGGGGTAAGGGTGTCTTGTTACATTTTGATGGGAAGCAGGAGAGGGCTGTTGTAAGCTATTGTTGCTTGAAGGGTGAACAGAGATAATGATTTTATTCAGTTAAAGTCTTTGATCAAAATGTAAGTAGAACTTCTACCCCTATAATGTGCTTTTGAGGCTGATGTGTAATGGTGTTTCTTTGCTGATACTTTAGATTATTCATCTCACATGTATTTCTGGGTCATGCAGTGCACCTGTGGCTGCTCCTGATGGTCTTATGAATACTCAGTACTTTAAACTCAAGGTCTAATGACCAAAACAGCTTCTGAAATTGAGCACTGTGTGATTATGCCAACTTCTGGAGATATACTAGGGAATCTTTAGCTGCTTCGGGGCTTGTTAAAGTCACTAGTGCTCACACAGCCTGAATTTGCAAGAGTCCATGCATTCCATTTAAAAGAGAACATTCTGATTTCAGCTGGAGTTAATTTGCTCGTCAAAGTAACACAAGTATGAATTTTACTCATTTGAGATTCTTACCATGAAGTTTCCTTCCACTTCAGAAAGGTTTAATAAAGTAAATAATAGTTTGAGGAATCCAAGCCTTTAGAATATAATGTCAAAATTATCTCAAAAACATGAAGGTTTGTAGACTAATGAAAAAAAAACCTACACAATATCCAGGTTAAAAAAAAAAAAAAAAAAAAAAAAAAAAAGGGGGGGGGAAAAAAAAGAAAACAAAAAAAAAAAAAAAAAAAAAAAAAAAAAAAAAAAAAAAGGGGGGCAGCAAAACACTGAAACCAAAAGCAAAGAACTCACAATCAGCTCCCTCTCCCTTGGGAGTTGTGCACAGAAAATGTGCAGAGAAGAGTAATACTAGCACAATAAAAGCAATGAAAAAAAAAATTCCGCTTAACTGAATATCAGTGTTTTGATTTGTTTCATGTGCATCTTGTCTGCAGTGTGACAAGGTAAATGTAGCATAGCTACAGTTTCTTTCTATGAAGAAAAACCATAAGTATTTGAAAGCAGGAAGATTTGAAGCATATTTAATTTTAGATAGAGCAAAGCTGAAACATTAATGGTTATGCTAGGAAGAAAATTAAATTCACACCCCAATGTATGAATTCCTTTATTTTCTTCAAAATAGGCTTTGAGAACTGCCACTATCTAGTGATTTGTTGTGCTGCTTTTCATAGATATTTCCAGAACACAAATCTGTGCCTGACAATGTTTGACTCTTAAGAGCTATGAAAAGGTAAAATATATATAAATATATAGGCATAGACACAACCATTTTGTTCCCCCAGCTGTATCTAAAAAGAAGGGTTAAACTAACACTGACATTTGCATTTTATTTTAAGAACATATTGTTTGATAAAGGCTGACTGTTAGCATCTATGCCATAGAACAGTGTTGATGAAAGTGCTTATATTTTTTGCTTTTCTCCAGGAAAGGAATACAAGCTGATTTAAAAACTGAAGAAGAGAAAGACATTGAAGTTTTGAATTTATTTTTAAAATATATATTTTCTACATTAAATTACTGGATTATTCTATATTTTTTTCCCTTTGTTTAAATTTTATATGCTTTATAGCCATGGCAGAAATGAGTGATATTTATCAGTCTAATAGTCTCAGGATTAAAGTATTTGGATGTGTTGAGTAGATCCCACAAAGTTGGTAAGAAATAACAGGTGGGAATGCATTGGGATGGGATACTACTATCTTATAGTAGATAAAAATTCTTAATGGTAGAAGTTCATATCTCTGAAAGTGCTAATATTTTTGTATCATTCTGTCTTTGTCCCATACATTAGTATGCTACACTCCAATTTATGTTTTACTGGAAATCAATACTGTTTAAAGCAGAGTGGGTATGGCCATCAGTAGGTAATAAAAAAGTGCTATGTAGTCTATTAAAAAATAAAGAAAGTTTTATCTTATGAAACTAAGATGCTAAGATATATTTTCTATTTTTCAAATAACAGTTTTTGAGTACAAACTTGTTATCAGCACTAAAATAATACATTAATTGAGTATTTTGGATGTGAAGTAGACTATCTCAAATCAAATCAAGGACTGCCTAAAGGTCAGTCAGAACTGATGGGGAGAAATAAACCAAGTCATTGAAATGTTACAAGCTACAGAGGTAAAGCTGAACAAGGATTAGGAAGAAATGATAAAATACATTGAGGTGGGAGCAAAATTTGCAAGATATTTGGCAATCCACTGCATTTCAGTGTGTGAATTCAGTAAGAGCACTTTGGCTCTTTATCATATCCTTTTTGTGCAACTCTCAGGAGAGCAGTATTTTGGGAAGAGATTGGAATGTTTGAAGTGAAACATAGTAAATAGTAATACATTAGGGAAAGCAGTGCAGAGGATCACAGAATACAGACCATAATCAGCAGATATTACCTACTTCAGCAGCTGCGTCTAAAGAGAATGCATATTGGTAAGCTTGATTTATCATCTTAAGTTTATTTTACTTTCAAAATCTTGGAAATCACACAGGAAGATTGAGTATTATACCTATGCGAGAGTAAAATATGTGTTCATGCTTGGGTATGTAAGAAATCAACTATTTGTTGGTGTTTTTATTCATAAACACCTCTCATCTCTGCTTTTAAAACCTTATTACTCAGGAACACAATATCTGTCACCAACATGCTCCTTTAGCCCTGTCTTCAACTCTGTCATATACCCCAATAAGATAAACAGCTAGAATTTCTTCCACTTGTTGACTGCAAATGTGAAATACCAAAGCACTTCAAGTAAAATTCAGATGGGTGAGGAAGGTTGCAGAGCCCTGAGAATGACCAGCCACAATTCAGTTAGGAAACTGTGCTTTTTGATGGGAAAAATTACCTTGAAGAACACTGGTTCATTGTATACGTGTTGTTGTTTCCAAAGGCAAGTTGGCGGTTAAAAAATTACATAAAATGTGAGGGTGACAGTTACTGTCACTTTTTAAATGAAGGTTAAAAAAAAATATTCTAATCAGTCTTGCTGTATCATATCAAATATTTCTTTCTCGTCCTTAATCATGCATATTCTACTTAAAAATAAGTCAGCTCTGCATCCGATATACAGATGTTCAATGCACACTGCTCACATTGTAAATCTTGCATGATTATGCTTGCATAGGCAGTTTTAGTTGAAATGATGAACTCTGAAGATGGTCTTGTATGAAAGACTTGGATACTTTTCTGTTAGTTTTTCTTAAGGTGTATATATGATTTATGTATAAAGAATTTTTTTTCTTTAAAGGACCAGAATAAGCACATGGAAATAAAAAAAGTATTACAAACCTCACCGAGACTTCATAAGAATTGACTATGGTAAAGGTGAAAGCACTGATTTTACATAAGATTAGCAGATTGCTCTAGCAAAACTCACTACAGTGCAAGCAGTCCTACCAAGAAGGGCACATGGAAGGTTGGTAGACACTCTGTACAGAATTTAGATTAGCTACTTTAGTGTACTAATATAAGTTTTAATATCTTCCTTAATAATAAAATTCATTTATATCCCAGACGTCAGGTTATTGGTCTCTTGGCCCCTTCAAGGAAGTAATTGAGCACCTGTATGGGGACAATGTGAATTGAGGAAGCTCTGATTAGTTTTCTCTAGTTATAAATTATTTATCACCTCATTCCATTTTCCTCTTACACCTATTGGGACGTTTTCACAGTCTTGTTGCATAATAAGAAAGTGAACATCAGGATTCTATTTGCTATGTTTCACCCTCATGAGCCATTTAGCATTTTGTAATTCCACTGAAAAAGCTATCAGATCAGCAGAAATGAAGTGAGAGTTTTATAGATGTTTTTTGTTATATGATTTCTTTTTTAAAAAGGTATGACTGACATATTTAAAAATTAGTAAATTGGCTAGCAAATCTTAACCTGTGGTATTATACAGGACATATACTGCTGAAAGAGCAAATATCTGTCCTAATTCCAAAACACGTACATCATAAAATCCATACAGAATGCTTATATTTATTCATGTTGAAAGTGAGCACCATATTTTAACATAGCTTAATATATTTAAAGTGCACTTCTGATTTTTCCATTTTGGAAAATGGCTTTCTTAGAGTGGAGTATTATGAAACAGTAATCTTTAAACTCGTGTGATTTTTCACACCCGCTTCCTTCTCTACACCTTTTACCTTAAAGGAATAGACCACAGTTTCTTTCCCACCATCTGCAAGTAAGACTTGATGGTGATGTAAAATTTGTGATAAACATTTAGTCCTATGAACAGAAGATAGCATTTTGTACTCATTGACTCCAGTCCATCAGTTTGGAATAGGAACTGTAGATTAGTGCCTTCTCAGACCTCTTATTTATCACATAAAATTCAATACTATAAAATATAGTGTCATATATTTGGGTTTGCATATGAAAAATCATATAAAAACCAAAACATCTACAATCAACAACTTGTTAGCTGGAAAGGACTCCGTGGCTGTAACACTTTTTGTAGCATGGCTATGACCTGCTACTCTGCTATAATTAAAGGCCAATACAACAGCATATAGTTTACTAAAAGATGAGTCAAGTTGTGAAGAGATCATAAACTGAATACTGTGTATGCTTCCAAGAGTTCATGTTGCAGAAGGATGTAATTTAAATATGACCAGAGGACAGAAGTGGTAAAGAAATATCACCAACTTTGAGGCCTGCTTCTGAGATCAGGCTAATCTGGCCATTTAAGCTCCAGGTTCTGCAGCAGCTTTCCAAAATAGGAAAGACACCAAATTCCCTGCAATTGGAAGTTACAAGGTATGGGATAAACACCTATGGTAGCAGACAGCTTGATCCAGGAGCCTTCTTAGCTCAATCTTCCTATGTTCTTTTGGCATTATTCCTATGAATTGCCATTGTTGCATGCTGGGAATATGGATAAGCCTAAATTCCCCTAAATGATATGCCCAAATGATTCCTATCTGCTGGACTCAGCCCCTCCTTGTGTTACCTGGAGAAGGTGGCTGGTTTCCCCCAAAGTACAGACTAGTTTGAGACCTAAGAAAGGCAGTTTAGCTTCATCTTGTGTCATGAGAGGGTCAATCTTTAGAAAAAACCAAAAAAACTGTAATTCTGCAATCTGTGAAGTCAGCTGGAAAACTTACAATAACCTTATTAAGTAGGCCAGACTATGGCAGTCTCACATGGTTATTATTGTTCTATTTTAGGGTGGCAGGATCTCCTCATAGATTGAAGTTTCATCTAAAAGGAGCATATGAATGACAGTATGTTCCTTACCTCCTGAAGAGACAATGCTTCCCTGAAGCCTCACCACCCACTTCTTCATGGGTCTTTATAACAGCGTTTTAGGAGGCAGTATAGCACATGTTGACATCCATTTGGCTTATTATAACTAATTTGAATAATCTAATGCTTTGAACAAAACTTTCCTCTCCTGTATTGTCAGCAGTATGATATATATCCAGGGAAAATAATAAATTTCTTGTTAAGAAGTTACCAAACCCAGTTTAGTGGACAAAGACTGGGTAGAAAGCACTGATGATGTGTGATGTATTCAGTAAATGATCACTAGAAAAAAGGAAACAAATTGAATAATTCTACACCTAATTTATTTTGTCAGAACATATTAATCATATAGGGCCAATGCTACCCTCAGAATAATACATTAATTTTCAACTGGTATAATAGGGATTGTGATCAAATGTCTCAAGGCAAAATTAAACCCGCAATTTGGATATTTCTTGAACCTGGGTAGCAGTTTGACTGTCATATTCTTTCCACTATTCTATGGGAAAATAATTATTTTTGGTGGATTGCATAAGGAACCATCTCATTTGTTTTGCAGAAAGGACACACAATTTGCAACATCAAAAGGCAACTCTTCAGAGGGAAAATGGCAGGTCAAATCTTCACTTAATGCACTGCAATACAGCCAGGTAGATAAAACCTGACACAATATTTTTCAGTACTCCCGTTTTTCATTACATCAAATTCAGGTTTATGATCTAATAAAATTCTAGACAGGAACTGTAAATTCTGAAAGAAAAGGAGATTCAGATGATTTCTAAAGAACAAGCCAGAAAATGCTTAGTTTTAAGAAATTACTGTGTACTATTACTTTATCCAAAAAAGGTCAATGTGCATCCACTTTATAGATTGGATTCACGAAATCCATCTGGAAGGAAGAATGTTGAATAATAGGGGTATTTAATAAGGAAATATTATATTCACTGTGAGATTAAGTTACTTGAAGACTGATGAAATAAAGATGTTATCTATATATTTATATCCATGCTTTACTCAGTGTTTAGATAATGCTAGTCCTTATTCTGATACTAAAAATTAACTTAGCATTCACATGGAATTGAAACATAATTGAGAAATGCTGCTGAAAGATATATTCCACAAGCTCTTTTCTGGTGGGGATTTTGTGGAAGTTTGTTGTGGAGTTTGTGTTTGGTTTTTTGGGGTTTTTTTCTGTTTTTTTTTTTTTTATGCAACTAAAATTTAGATTATGAGGCAATTTTGAAAATAAAAGGGATTATTTAGATTGTTTAAATTGATTGATTCCTAAACAATATATCTAGATTCAGTATTCTACTCAGATTTTATCACAGATGGTAACTGAGCCCCATTAGACCAGAAAAAACACCTAATTTTTTGTGTGTTTTGTTTATAAACTAATCAGCCAAGAAAGAAAATACATCTGCTTTCCATTCTTATCCAACTTTGACTGCTTCCAATACTAAACTAGTTTCTTACTGCAACTGGAGACCATGCCAAACTGTCTGAAGCACCTTGAGAAAAAAAGTGGTTTTGTTCTTAGGAAAACCCAAGACCTCTCATAAAAAAGATACAGATATAATAATTTCTGTTCTAGAAGGCAATGCCTTATCATGAATTGTATTCACAAGCATGAACTGAGCCATAACTATGGCTCACATGATATGGCACTGATGTATATGATTGACACTTAGATAACCTTCCAGTCCTGTGCAGATGAGGCGCCTCTTATATCTGCAATCAGATCAGCATCAGTTATGATCCCCTTGTGTTCTTTCCATACAAAGGAAACAAAGGTGAACAAAAATACTTTTTAGGTTATTGTCAACATTTGAATTTCTTGTTTCTCAATTTTAAAGAAAAACTTGATGCTATTTTCTGCACATTTTTGGATTTGTTTCTTCGGGGTTTTTTACACTCTAACATTTTACTTCAACCATTAAACTGATAAAGGAAAAATTTTAATCAACTCTCTTCAGCCACATTCACTGCATCCTGAAATTAGAGTGTACCTGATTGATCCAACAGTGAGGACAATATGGGCAGGGAACTGATTCATCAGTACATTAATTTCATCTTTTAAATCATTCCATAATATATTGGGCAGACTCAATGATCTCAGAAATCTTTTCCAACACAAATGAATCTGTGATTCTCTGATTCTGTGATAAGAATGTGCTGCTGCTTTTTAAAACCGTATATCCATAAAGTATGTCAGTAGATTCATGGTTCACATACAATTCCCACTCTAGGTAAAGAGAACAAGAATCTAGTTCTAATTTCTTATGTGGGTTTTGTTTTGTTTATTTTTACTCATTTTCACCCTATTCTTCTAGTCTGCCATATTTCAGATAAAAAGTATGTGTAGACTAAATTAAATTTATTTCATTGGTTTTCTTTGTGCAGACTATAATTATGTGGACCACCATAAGAAATACTTTTTTACAAAAGATTGCCTAAGAATTACTGCCAGTGTATGGCTATTACTCCAAATAGCAAACACTCTGTGTAGAAGGAGACTTCTTGGATTCAAATTGCTTATTTTTCAGACTGTGCTATGAAAAATCATGAAAAGAATTTTTTACAAAGCATTCCACTCTTCATAAAAAACATATTAAACAGCAATTAAAAATCTGATATTTCTCTATGCCATCAGAGATCAGATGAATAGGATCACTAGAGAAATATTAGACGCTTTACTGGTATCATATTTTAATTAACATTGATTAAAACAACACTTTATGCAAACCAAAACATTATTACCCTCAGAGGATACAGTAAAAAAAATTAATAAATTATTGCATTACAATAGCTATGAAAAACAGCAATAGTTTAGCATAGAATCTGGCAGTCATTAACAAATTCACTTTACCTGCTCACTTATGATTTCTCCTTTGTCTGTTCTTCCTGATCCATTTGCTTTTTCTGTGACTTCTTATCCTAAGTAAGCTAAATTTTGGGATTATGTTACAACTTGACCCAGAAGACTTCAGTATAAATCTGAGTTTGTTCCCTCCTTTTGGTCTGTGCTATGAATTTATATTGAAGCAGTAGTGAATGAGGAAAAAGCTATGCTTTAGGATGGTTGCCTAAATAATAATTTGATCTGTAATTTTCTTTCTCTCTTTAGATAAAATTATTTTGTTTTCTAAGAAAATAGTCATAGCATTTGTTCTATTTAAACTTAACCAGTGAAGTTAAGAATAAAAGAATGGTAATGAAGAGCTGAACATTGACATATTTCAGCTTTTAATTTTGAAATAATGTATAATTTTGAATTTTTCAAAAATTAAATTATCAATATAACTATTAAAAATAAACAAAAGAAAATAGACAAAAAAGTTTAAGTTCTAATGAAAAAAGAGCGGTTTCAGGTAAAATTTTTTTGGAAAAATGATCCAGAAATTCTAAGGAACTCTAAGGAATCTACATTTGTCTTTTAGTTCACATCATGAGTGTAGTTTCAAAGCAACTTTCCTTAGCATCTCAGTGTTGAGCAGTATGCTCTGCTTATATAAGAGATCATATAAAAACCTATCTCGTGGCCTTCACACTGATTTCCTTCCAATGACCCCAAGCCAGAAGGCAAACATTAGGAGTGTACCTGATGTACCACAAAACCTAATAAGCCTTTGAACCACAGAAACACTGGAAAGCAAGCACCCTCAAATAGTGTAAATATTGTACACCTAGCATCCTAAAGATGCTCTTGCAGACACCAGCTTTGAGCTCTTATCTTAAGATTAAATTGAAGGAGAGCAAATGCAAGAGATATCTAAACAAAGGTTAAAGAGGAATTCTACCCAGAGGCTGATGCTTTCTCCCTCCCCCCCAGAAATATTGGGCATTTAAGGAAATGGTAAATTCTGAAAGAAATAATGAAAGAACAACATCACAACACTAGCTTCCAGAATGAGTATTCCTCAAAAAGAGCAAATAAAGAGGATCCCTGAGAAGATAACAGTGGAATACATCCAAATTCAAGCTACATGGTATAGGAAATATGAATTCTGGAATCACCACTTTTTTTTTACTGAAAATTGCAATCTATTTAAACAAAGGGCAGTAGTCACTCAAAATATGTTGAAAATGCTATAAGATGCGTGAATAAAAAAAACAGAAAAAAACCCAAAACACCTTAAGGGATGTTGCTCTTAGAAAAACAACTGAGAACTGATTTTGTTGAACTATGAAAACAGCTACAGAGGAAGAAAATACATATCATTATGGGGCTGTGTAATCTGGAGGGGGAAGGCACACTAAAAAATTATGTATTGAAGCAAATTTTAACTGTATTCCGACAAAAAATAAAGCACACAGATTTAACAGTATGTCTTATTAACTACTGGAACAAATCATTAGAAGCATGGAAGATTTTCTGTCTCCTTGTATCTTCAAAGCACAACTTTTAAATGCTCCACTGTGTTGTCCTTTGGGGTGATTGATACCTCTTTCCTGTACTTTGTCAAAACTGTGAACTATTTTGCTTCATTTCAGTACAAATAGATCACGTATGATGTGTGAAACTTGCTGAACAGATTCAGTACATTCTTAGGCAACTCTTTTCAATTTTGAGCTTGACTGTATACATCTAGTTTTACCCTCAGTAGGAGGTTTTCTACAAGTTATTTAAAAATAAATAATTCTGTACAGCTTTTTGAGAGAGATATAAGTATGGAACTAAGAAAAAGGGAGTAGTAGAAACACAGTTTAAGCCTTAAGATTTGTTGGCTTGTGCGGACAAAAACTCTAGAGCTCTACATTGATGAAGTGGGAAGATTAAACATATGCTTCACTTGCTACCATATTTATTTGCATATGCTGCCTTCTAGATGATCATATGGTCCTTTTACCTTTTGGCAAGATGACATATTCCAAAGAAATACGACAATGTGATCAAAGTTTGTAAAATGTAACTATCCCATATTATCTTTTCTTCATGCGTTTATTGTATAGAACTGCAAAAATTATTCACAGACAGTTAAATACACTGCAATTTGTTTTCCAGTGATGTCAGTTCAGGCATGCTCATATGGATTCTCATATGTCTAGCCCCAGATTTACAAAATAAATGGGATCCTTTGAAACAATACTTTTGTTCCAGAATATAGACTAACCAGTATCTTTAGACCTGTGCCTTTAGTAAGATAATCACTTTCCAAGCCTTCTGGCTATAAATTAACGAAGAGATTGGGAATGGTCAACTAGGACCCAAGACAACTGGAAGGAGTCAACTAACTCTTGTGCTGTCAGCTTCAGCAGGGAAGGAAGGGAACTAACTCAGTCTGGCACTAGCAGAAGACATGTTCCCTGGTTACCCATGCATTTAAGCATAACAATAGCTCTTTTAATAAATTGCACTATGTTCTGAGCAATGTGTTCAATTCACACAACACAGTTGAGCATTACATTTGCCAAGTAAAAGGAGCAACTCGTATTTTCATGTTTCAGTTTGATTTGCTTTTGTATAAATGAGAAAATTAAAATAGCCTTTCTGAGAAAACCCTCTGTGTCTCTTTTCTATTATTATATCTTCCTGAGAAAGGGCAATTGCACCGGATCATAAAACACAATCCCACATAGAACATAAGCAAAATAAATACTAGGGCTCATTTTTTATATAGATTGGTTTGTCAGTAGATCAAAACCATAACATAATGACTGCAGTAGCCCAGATCAAGGATTAATTTAGCTCACCACTCTGTTAGGTAACTGTTTGATGTTCTCTTGTTCCAGAATAGTCTGTGAAAGGCTAGGGCCATTTACTTTTTCCTTAGCACTCAGAAAATAACAGAAATCTGTCCTTCTGCTCCCTGCTATCTCTCTTGTAACATTAAGAGCATTGGTTGTTGTTTAGTGTTGTGGGTATCCTTTTTAAGAGTTGTCCTATGTTATTAGTTTTATCAACCTTCTATCAGTCTTTTCAAGTTTTTTGTTATCAGTTTTTTAGACTTTGAACAATAATCTCATTTACACAGAGACCTAAAGATACTTTCTATTTTATTTTCTATTCTATTCTTAATAAAGTGTAAAGTTTGGGTTGTTTTTTTTTTTTTTGCCTTTGAGACAGCCCTCTCACAGTACTCTCATAACACTTAGATTTCACTTCTGACAAGTCTGTTCAGAATTCATAAAATTAGGTAAAAACAATAATATGAGTTGCTAAGGTTGAGGGGAAATATTCAAACTAAATATAGATTATGCACTAAGATTCCTGCACACAGTCAGCAGAGAAAGTCTATTTCAGAGATGATTCAGACCAGAAGCCTGAATAGGCTGCCTTCTTTTTCCTAGCAATATGATTGCTTAAGACACAAAGCTGGCTTAATAATGGGGCTGCCTGAGGCTGTCTTATTTTAAAAGAATGATAATTTACAAAGCATGTTTTGTTGAGACAGAATCCTATTGAATGAATGAGCAATGAAGCCCCAGCCATATACTTAACTTCTTTTTAATATTTTGTCTAGATATTACTACTAATATGTAGATGCAGTTTTACTGGTTATGAAAGACAGGAAGCTTTCTCATTGGCATGGTTGCCTGAGGAATGGAGTGCTCAGGTGACATGATGCAGCTCTGCAGAGGCCTTTTGAGCCCCCATCACAGCTGGATTGAGCCCACTCTGAACCACAATTTGTTACTTTCGTCATGTAGTGTCATGTGTCAGTAATGGGTTGTGTCAAGCCACTTACTTCATAGCTGAGAAAAGCGATATTCTGAAATCTTTTATTTGTTATTCTCAAGTTCTCCTATAAAAAGCTAAAAGGGAAACAAAACATAAAATAACTCTGGTAATGTTAATTTTTTGGAAGTTTTAAAAGCTATCTAGCCTCTACTGTCAATAAAAATATGAATCAATACACTGAGGTAGCTGGGCACAAGGCAAAAGCTTCATGCTGTATAAGATTTGAAAATTCGTAAAGCTACTTTGTTGATTATGGATACAGCTAATGACCTCTCTGGTTTCTTGTGGGATACTTTTTATTTATTTTGTTTTTTGCTATTATTCAATTTATTATGCTTAAAAGAAAAAAGAAATATGTAATATAAACAATCTTCAGTGTAAAATATTGGCTTAAAAAAAATAAAAATGTCAATGAACAGCTAGACTTCTTTCACTGCAGTGGTCCAAAATAAGGCAAAATTTCATATGCTGTGTTTAGCAACTAGGCTGCGCATTTAAATGCATTAGACCAGAACAGACAATGAAAAATGAACATAATGGTACCTATACATACTAATTTCCAAAAGGACAGCACAACAGATAATGGCCTTAGTGACAATAATATTATATAGATTTTGCTTAGGGGAGGAAAATCTTAGCTGTGCCTTGAACAACATTTGTTTCAGTTCTATTTAGGTGATCACAATAGCATTATGCCACAGATAGAGTGGTCTCTGACTGTCAATAAAACTGAACCTGAAATGACTCCTTAAAAATACCGAGATTCTATGATAAAATAGCACAATTTTGATAATAATTAGAAGTGATAAATTTATTCTTTTCTTCATGACTGCCACAAATTTGGTTTATATGTGTCTTTTTGTTCTGGAAACATTTTTATCAATAGCAAATTTCTCAGATTCCCAGGGAAGATAAGCAAATGCAGAGACTATTTAAAAAATATTTTTCCTAAGGTTAACTACAGTTAGAAATGAATGTGAATTCTGATTCTTCTCTCTGTAATAATTCAGAGTAAATTATAATGTATTATGCTGTAAGTCCATAACCTTAGAAAATAAGAACCCAGTTGGTGCTTGACTTACAAGAACAAAACAAGCTTACGGAGCACAGGTCTGTGTTGTTTGGCAAGTAGTCAATAAAACTGTACCTTATGAATTTCTTTCCTAAAGGTTCTAATCAAAACAATTTATTTCAGGCATGTAAACTCTGCTGTTCAGACTTCAGCTACTGTCAGTGTACAGTATCAGCATCTGCAGGAGCTTCCACCACGTTAAACTGAGTCCCAGAGCTCCCCCATCTGTCTCAGTAACAGACAGATTTCCTGCTAGATCAAAGCACTGTGTCAGCTATGGTAAAAGAGACGTGGTTTTTTTCCAGCTTTTACTACCTTTTACTAGCTTTTACAATAACTACTTGAATAACTGAAATCTTCCCCATTCCAAGGACTACATTTCAGACAGTCATACAAAGGAAAATAATTAAAAGCATTATTCCACACGAGTAAACTGTGATGAGGAAAGAATGCAAATTAAAAACCCAACTACACATAATGAAGTCAGACAGAAAATTGTAGGCAAATATTTAGCAAATTAGATATCCTGAAAGTGAATGTATGCAGGAATTGTTTTTCGCAGTTAATCTGTTCCTGGTATGTCTTGGAACTATGGTTATTTAGGGCTGAAGCAGAGTATATAAGCATGTACAGGTTGGCTATTTTTCTCGAACCTTAAGGTAATTTTTTTTTAGATTACCTGAATACTTTTTCCATGCTAGAGATAAGGTTCAGATGGCATATATTATAAATTTGCTCTGAAGTTACATTTTGATGCATCTTCCTTGATAAAACCAGCAAGTAGATTCCAGTCTCACCAACCTTTTTTTTTTCCCTTAAAACAAAAGAAAGTATATACCCTGCTTTTCTGAAGACCCCCTAAGGGAAACATACTCAAAGAAAATGAAGAGTCTCCTATTTTAGATTCTTGTTGTGCAAACACAGTGGGTTTATACCTGCCCTGACACGCTGTCAAGTTTGAGAGGATGATATCATTTCTCTAAAAGAGTTCAGTTCTGATTTCTCACAGATTAACAGCAAATATCTTTCAGGTGAGATAACTTTTATTGGAGATTAAAGCAAAAAACAAACGAAGTAAAACATAAAGTACATATGGAGGAATATTTAATATATGACTTTTGATACCACCAACTGTGTCAGCCTAGCTCTTAACTCATGGCTCTGCTCTTCCAACAGGGCTCACTTCACTCTTAAAGGGATAGTCAAAAAAAGAAAATAGCCTCATTCCTCTTTCATATTGTCTGGCTTTTTCTGGTTAATCTCCTGACAAGGAATAAGCAAGAACCTTATTGTTGGACACCAATTGTTGTCACAGGAAGATGATAGCTTGTAGAAAAGGTTTTTAAATAGTTAAATAGTTATGTGGTGGACCTAAAAATAACATTGCTAACCAAATTATTCAATTATTGGATGTTTTGTGCTTTGTTGGGGATACAGCAATCATTAATTGGTATATAAACATGTACAAGGGTTTGTGGATTTCATGCACAGGAATATTTTTTATAGGAATATCATACTAATGAGGCAAGTAAGTACTCATGTTTGGCCTTCTAAGGTAGTCAATAAGGTCAGAGGGCACCTGTGTACTTAAAAATCTTGTTTTCTTCCATTAAATTAATTCCATTTTTTCAGAACAGACAAACTGATGTATGATATTGATCCATTGTTCTTTGGTTCTTGCAGTGCCCAGCTTTGGTCATCACTATCCAACTGTGCACTCTGTGTCAGAGTCAACAGGGACTGATGCTGCCCATGTCACTAGGAACCTGTCAGAAAGCAAGTATGTATTTACCTTCCCACTTTGTCACTTCTAACTGTATTTTTATCCTCATTTGATTTTTTTTTTCTGGAAGTTGTGTTCTTCAACAAGGTGAGCAGGAAAATTGTTGTAGAACTCCGACAGTATTAATTAAGAAAAGATATATGTAATTAATTAACACTTTTATTGAAAACGTGCTTTATTAATTTTCCTATATGAATGAAATCAGATTTTTTTTTCAAAAAACATGCTGTTGACTATTGAGGGCATAATCATGTATTTTTACAATTAGAAGTAGTTTGAAACTGGTCAAAAATGTTTGTGCAGTCAACATGAATCAGTTTAACACATCCACATTATCTCATGAGTAACCCTTAAAAAGGGTTTATTGCCTTTATTTTATTTCTGACTTCAGTACACTTTAAATTTGTGTTAAAGAGGCAATTTCCATTATAGAATCATTATGACATTACTGAAAAACTACCTAGGCTTATTTGTTATTTGTTATTTTATACCGTTCTTTTTGCATTAATTAATGTAAAAATCACTGTCTAAAATTGTTTCAGCAACTCACATCATTATACTTCAGCTTCTTTCCAGACTTCTCCTTCAGAAGGTGCTCTTTGCTTCATATAATGCAAGTGATCATGATATCTTACGGTCAAGTTTAATGATGAGATGCCCATTATTTCAATTTCATTTAGTAGAAAACAGACAAGGAAAAATATTAGTAAGAATGTTATACAATAAATGGAGTTGTTCCTGTACATCTCAGTTACAATTAAGATGAATATTGCTATGCCACAAAATCATAGCATCACAGATAATTTAAGTTAGGAAAGAAGTCTGGAGGTCATTTAGTGCAAATCCCTGGTTAAAACAAGTCCAGCTGATCATGTCTAGGCAGTCCTAGAGATTACCAATTTCAGTGGTAAGGGAATAAGAAATACCTCAGTCTATGCAAGCAATACAAATTCTAGATTAATGTATGCTTACATAAGCCACAACCCCCAATACTCCTTTCTATTTTTTTTAATTGGAATCAAGCAGATAAAATTTATGAAAAATTTAGGAACATATGTTACTTGGCAAAATCTATGGGAAAATATAAAGTAGCTATTTATTGTTCTTTAATTGATTGCAAAAGATAGATTTATCTTTCAGATGCTTAAAGAAAGCAAGTATTAAAGTAAGAAAAACTGCAAAACATCCTGCATCACTCTAGACTGAAACAGCTAATGGTGACAAGCACTCATTTGTGGTGGTGGGGGAGGGCTGGAGTAAGAGAGATGAGAGTTTTCTAGACCTTCATGAGATATATGTTCATTTTACCATACATACCACAATGTATTTATTATGTTAATGCTGGAGCTGTTGCAGAAAACAAAATAATCTGATCTGGAATTTGGAAGGGTTATTTCCACCTTAGCACCTAGCTGAAGCAAGTTTCAGGAGCAAAACCAATTGCAATTAAGGATAGGGCACCTGTACTAAATGTATCTCAAAAGGTTTATTTTAGACTAGCTCTAGACAAATCTTATCTAATATCTATTAGCAATTGCAGGTTCTCTGGGTACTCTCCTTGGAAATGCAGTTGAGTTTCATTCGAAGGGAATTCATCTTGTGTGCTCTGAAAATTCTCAGCAGTGCAAAAAGAGGGGTAGCAAAGGGGAACAACACTTTTGCTTTAAAAAAACCATTCCTCATATATCTAAAACCCTCATGTAGGAGGATCAAGAGCATCAGAATTACACATTACAGAATTACATTAATATGGCTTCTTATATGGAGAATTAGGAATCTAAATTTCTTCCAGATCCGGGAGGGCAACCTTAGAAAACCATTTAAACCTTAGCATCTGTATTTCTCTTCTGTTGGCACCTAAACTCATTATCTGGTTTGAAGTGCTAGCCAATGCTGTGCAGGTCTCAGCAGGGTCCTTATCCCAGTACTCCTCCACCTTCTCGGATCCAAAATCTCAGTGTGATCTGATTTCACCACTGATGTGACTTCCACGTTAGAAACTGACACCAAAATTACTGGAGTGGCATTTAATAAAACAGTTGGGATGTTAAGACTGAGATCCTTAAACCTGAGATCTTTCTTACAGGTACCTTAGGATGGCAGTTGTTTATCAAAGCTTTTACTGGATTTAATCAATTTACTACATCTCTTGTAAGGAGAGACTAGATGCAGCCTTATTGTTGTGGTTTGGGCTGTTGTTTGCCTATGTTGTGATTTCTATAAAATCAAATTATTTGTATTAGATTCAATGAATGTATTGTATTTAATATTAGAGTATAACTTTCAAGTTTTGCAAAAAGACATATCTGATATTAAGAGCAATCTTATGATACCTAAGCCAAAGATGTTTGCACTGATTGTGTGATGGAAAATACAGGAATTAGATTAGGACTAATACCCTTCTCCCTCTGAGTGGGCATCTAAATCAGAAAATTATATAGACAAGTTGGTATTATTCTTCTGCAAGGTGGGATAACATTATTAAGAGAGAGATGGAGACTCATGCATGCTCTCAAAAAGAAATGAAAAACCAAACCAGCCCAAAACCTTAATCAAATTCAATGATTCTTCCTGAAGTATTAGTGGACATAAAACATTTCTTTTAGAGCAGGAGCACATAACTACTTTTCCTGTCTCATGACTGGCCACTCACAACTTTTCAATTTGAGAGAGGTCAAATAAAACCATCTTTTGTCCTGTACTTAAACAGTAATTTAAACTTGTTCTGCTAAAAAACAAGAAACAAAAACAAAAACAACCAAAGAAGAAACCAAGGAAGCATAGTTATCTATCATGACTAAAAGACAGACACTGGTACAGGGAAAATACCTGGTTTTCCCCACTGTATTTCTTTTTCACTACTTTATTGATTCTGTTACCTTTCTTGTTGCTTTGCCTTCTGTTCTGAGGTATCTGATTTCTTTTATCCCTATTTAGGAGAACTGGGTAGAATTATGGACTGTAGAGCTAGAGGAATTATGATAGTGGCTGGCATATTGATGTTCATCATTACAATCTATAAATCCTTTTATCAAATCAAATTTACCTTTCATTCTTCAATATAAAATTTAGTGAGTTTAACAAAGAAACAATACATATCTCCCTCCCTCAATCTTTTTCTATTCTTCTTATTTCTATTGATAAAAACACCATAAATCACGTAATTTTCCACATTTTTACCACAGAAATTTCATTGTAGTAGAATGTTATACAGTTGAGAGTCAATATCAAAATAATGCTCTCTGCCTCATACTGCAAGAATTTCACATTGTATGTTCATTAGTTAATAAAAAAAGAGTGTCTAGTAAAATCGAGCTTTAGAATTATAACAGCTTCATTAAATCAGTCTTTGTCGTTGCAAAAGGTGGCCTTCAATACCCTGCAGGATTAAACAGCAGATCTCTCCCAGACAACTTTGGCCTGCCCGCCACTGTTGTAACAGCTTAATACTGTGGAGAAACATGGATATTCAATGTGTTGGCTCATTCACACAGGAACAAGACAGTCTTTACTGCCAACTCTGCACTCTTTCCACAAACAGAGAAGCAGACCTCATGATGTGCAAGTATAATAGTCTTTAAACTTATACATTTCCTCTCTGATGCACTTTACGTACTGATAAGCTGAACGGTTCACTGATATTCATGTTTTCAAATGGGAACTTTTGCAAATCAGTCACAGAAAAAATGGATAATTTTTTCTTACCCCTACACTTTCAATGTTGCTGTGCTTTGCTCAGTGATGTAGAACTCTCTCTCCATCTCTCCCCAACTCCCCAACCCATATATATATGGCATATATATATATGCATATATTTTGGACATTTTTGCTACTATTTATCTGGAAAATCTATGAAGCTGGCTTGTTGTAAACAGTGGGGAAAATTTACCTCTTATATTACCATATTCTTGTCAATAGAGGCTTTGTTATTTTTGACAGAAAGAGTAGCATGTACATAATAAATCTGTAGGCAATCAAGAAAAAAACCCCTGTTTTCATTTTTCACAAATGGTAGCAAAACTGCTTTCCATCTGAGTCTTCATTTTGGTTGTACTGTCTTGTAAGGGTTACAGGTGCTGGACCTATATTGCCACCTTCCCTTGTAGTTCCAGAGATAGGACAGCTTGCAAAAGAACTTCATTTTGTGTTCCCACAGTGTGCTGAATCCTGTGAAAGGTTTCCAAATAGTTTGTCAATCCATTATGATTGTATCAGTTTTTATATGCTTTATAGTAGGAAACAGAATTAGACTCAATGTTATACGCGTGTGTGTGTGTGTGGAGATGCAAATGAAGGCAGAAGGAGAAAAAAAATTGTTGTCAAAAATAATATAATCCCATGATATTGCTAAATACATAACCTGCTCAGAAAGCCACCTAAGGTACAAAATGTTAATTATCAGTGGAAGTACAGTTAAAAAGGTGTAACACTTCCCACCCATCCTTGAGACTACAGGTCATTCCTTTGTCATTGCATGCTTCTTTAATTGCTCATATTATTAGCTGACAGAACCTGTTCACCCTAGTAAGTTTAAATTCTTTTATTTAAAGGCAGAAAAGGAGGACAGTGCAACAGGGTAAAGATGTAAAATTAGGCACAATCATGAAAGGATGCTTGGAATAGGGACATTAGCCATTTAGAAACTTGAACCTCTGGAGTCACTTGGCTGGGAAATTAAAAAAAAAAAGAAACAAACAGAGCCTCTCCTTGATCTTGAAAGAAGAGAATCTCATAATTTTCTTCCATCTTGCTACTTGGAATGCAAGAAGTGAAAGACACAGGCTCATTTCTTATCTGGCAAGAACTGAACGACCAGCAGTGAAATAATGTAAAAATAATTGTGTTTTTACAAGTCAAAATTCCTTTTGGAAACTGATCTGATATTCTGTTTTTTTAAGGATAAAACAGCTAGTTGGAGTCAGTGAGTTGTTGGACTGAAAAAGTTCATCTCTAGGATTCTTTTTTTACTTCTTTGCTTTACTAAATGTTCTTGGACAGCTCCAAAGAACATTGTCCTGACCAGAAAAAAAGATTACATTGTTCTCAAGTTGCAATTATCTTCCCCAAACCACAGATGGCTCTGACACAGCTCATTAACATGTCATGTCTACCAGCTTCATTCTTTCACCCACTTCTGCCTCTTTTATTCCCTGAGGAGCTTTTCTGCTCAGCTCAGCTATGCACGATACCTGCCAGCTCACTATGAATTCTTCACACCACAAGTGCCATGAGAACACTTTTGCTGTGTCTGTGTGCATGAAGCTTTGCACACGTGACTTCTCTTTCTGTGCTAATTGCTCAGATACAGAAGACCAGAAACTCCATCACAGCAGACTCTGGATTAAGGTTGATTTAGGTCACTGAGTAGCAGTGATGTGATACACACTCTTCAGAAGCCCTCCACAGTTTCCTGATGTGTTGTGCTTAATGAAGAGTAGTAATTAACCATGACCAACCTTGTAATTATTAACATGCTATTGTTAATGAGACTATAACTTCAGCTATCACTTTGTGTACTCCAATTTAAACCATAAAAAATTAAAAATATGATGAAAAATGTATGCAATATGACCATCACAATATTTATTATGAAATTACCAATCTTCAGTAAAAAATAAGTTTGAAGCCAATTAACATTGTTGATGCACTGAAATTTTAATTCATGGCAATAGTTGTTTCAATCGTTTTGCAAATGTAGGTGATATTTTTAAAGCAGATTTTTCCATTGTTAAGCCTTTTCAGCTTTCACATTTGAAGTTTATCTGTTTAGATGTTGACCTTGATTGCTCTGTTCTCTTTTTGGGTTTAGGTCAGTTACTCATCCTAAAAGATTTTTATCTGAACTAACTGGATAGATACCTACCAAAAAATAGCACAGGAGGCTTTGACTTGGGATTCAACTTTTGCTTTTTTTTTATTCATTTTCCCCTAAGCCTTGTTATTTTACTTCCTCCTAAAGTTTTGGTAATGGTAAACACTGCACTTCAAAATAAGAGCTATAGAGGAAATCTGTAGGGGTTATTTTTCAATATCACATCTATTTACACATTGACCCCAGTAACTATTCCATTCAAGTGTCCATTAAGGGTTTGCTCACCTTGGAAGAGAATTAAAAAATAAGTGTGCCTACAGTGGTATTCTGGTCCTTTTCCAAATGTAGACAGGTCCAATGTCTAGCAATGGGCAATACAGAGGCCTAACAGAGCAGTTCTGATTTTGAAAGTACATAGTAATCAAGAATACCAGAATTATTTACTGGGACTTCAGCTGCTCTATTTCACCTATAGTATTCACCTTACAGCCTACTTTCAGCTGACTGGTCTTGCTCTTCCTAAGTTCTTTCACTTTCAGGAATTCAGATTGCAAGTTCTTTCCTTGTTAGTATGTGTGGGTCTGCTTATTATTCTGCTTGCTTGGGGTCCAATAGGAAATTCAATTTCTGAGTTTAGGTATGCCAAATATACCTCTGACACTGATTTACTGAAGTTTTTTTGTAAACCTAGTTTGACATTGTCTGTGTTCCCAAAGAGAAGAAAAATCACTGACATTTAGAAATTGTTCCCTGTTACAAGATAATGTTCTTTCTCATCAGAAAAAATAAACAAGACACAGGATGTCAAACAGATCTTTCAAAATGCCACTCAGAATTTTCATTTCAATTTTACTTATTTTTATCTTGAAACTAAATATTAGCCCCACAGAAGTCAGCATTGAATTCGCTTTTTATAAGGTCTGTCACAAAAGTGTGTGGGTGGTTTATGCCTCTTAATGTCTTTTCCAAATATCTGTCTCATCAAGTGCTGTTATGTTGTCACAGAGGCTCTCTGAGGCTGACCACAGTTGACTATGTACTTCTATTCAGAGAAAAAGATTTAAAATCTTCTCTTGTAATGTCTTTCTCAAAATACACAGTCTACAGAATGTACTCAGGAATAAAAGATTATTTTTTTCTTTTTTTTTAATAGAAAAAAAAACTTCAAGTTATTCATTAACCACAAACCCAAGAAGTCAGATTTACTATGTGCAAACTTTCAGCAATAGCACTTCAGTAAAAAAGAAAATCCAATATGTTCATTTATATAGCTTTTAAAAGGGATGTTATGAAATTACTTCATTGGAGCCTATAAGGATTGATAAAAAGCATCTTTGCAAATAGCTGGTTATTTTGTTTAGATAGCAAGAGCAATAGCTGAAAACTGAAGCCAATCAAGTTCTGAGAGGAAGACATTTTCTTTAAAATAAGGAAGCAATGGCATTGCAACCATTTTTCTCAAAGACAGTTTTCTTCTTTGAAGCCTTGCTAAAGAGGCAGTAAGTCCAGGATTTTATGATTTTTTTCAAGTTTATCTACTGGTTAATAAAAAAAGTATTGTTTCTTCCCAGAAAACGTTCCTCCTTATGTCTATACTCAGGTGTGTTTCTTACATATACACTACTTTTTATCATAATAAACACAACTTTCTTTTTCATATACCATTGAGAGAAATGCCATGGACTTGGTAGGGATTATCAAACCATGACCTTAAGTGTCTCCCTGAGCTTGATTTCTGTCAATTACATGTTAATTTTTTTTAAATTAAAAACAATCGAAAAAATCAGCCAAAAATGTGTTCATAGTAAGAAAACCAAGAATCAGTTGCTATGTGAGCAACTGATTTCCTAGTCTATCATAGAAAGGTTATATGGAGGTATTTTTTTCCCAAGGTAGCTTTCATTAGGAGAACCATTGTATGCCAGATAGCTCAAGGCCAGTGTCTCTATTCTTTGTGAAATCAGATCTATAAAGTCTAAAAGAGTTCAGATTTCCAAAAAATGCACACTGTGCTCCTTATATTTTTAAAATTTAGAATTTCAGTGTTTTAAATCCCAAAATTTTGAAATTTCTTTAGAAATAACAAGTAAGGAAAAATTTTCTATGATGTGTCCTCATGTCCTTCAAATGTTGCACATTTGCATGAAAAGAATTTGACATGAAAATTAGCTCTGACTCTCCTTGTGTTCTACTTTACTTTTCAAACACCTGACTTTCTAAGATGGGAAATAAAGCCCAACATTCAAAATTTAAAGTTCAAATTTTTAAATGTTTCTCACAACTTCCAATGAAAAACACCAAAAACTTATATGGGGTACCTTCTATTCCCCCAGAAATGGAAGTACCAAAGTTGATACTACTGTCATACCAGTAAACTGGAATTTGAAGTCTAGGTTCTGCTGTTCCAAAGCTGCTCCTGAAGCAAGGGCTTAGAGACACCTAAAACAGCTGGAACAACATGCCAGATGCAGTTTTGTTGAACTCTTGCAGATCCAAATGGCAGGGAAGACATTACATTATCAACTGCCAAGCCACCTAGCAGACCTTGAAGACAATGTGGATGTGTCACTGCCTCTGCATTCAAGCACCATTAACAGTGTCCATCATTATAAAGGAAAGGGTGAGTGGGAGTTAACCTGCAAACATGAAAAATTATTCCTAATTCAGTATGTAGCTAAGGCTTTCAGAGTTGAGAGTAAAAGGGAAGGCAATAATGCACTGAATTTTCTGCAAGTTTTCCAGAGTTTAAATTGTTCTCCCAAAACACTGAACTATGACTAGTATATATCCTAATTTGAATACAAATTCTGATACTACTCTTGAGCACAGCTAATGACTCAAGGCCCCTGGAGACAAAGGTATCATTGTCTTTGGTTTCTTCCACAGTTTTGGCAGACCTGAAAGGAGAGCCTTTCGGTGGAATTATTAGTATTAATATTAGATTAGGATGAATCAAAGTGGTTGTGGTTAAAGTAAGGTTTACATTTAAAGTTATGGATTGTTAGGAAGACAATGTCTTCATCCTGCTGAATGTCTGAAGCCAGAATGGGATGCATGGGCAAACTCTGACTGGGATTTTGCCTGGGAGTGATTACTAAGAATGGAGACAGAACTGGTTTAAGAACTCATGTGCACACACACAACTGCATGAAAAGTGTCAGTTCATCATTATGCAATAGCCAGATCACAAAAGTGGTAAGGAGTGGCTCAGAATTTGCTCCACTATGAACCACTGATGCTATAATGGTACAATTACATTTAGTCTTAGGAGAAAAAAATAGGTTTATTGTCAAATTACCAAAGGCTAAATTAAGGACTGTTGTTTGACATTACAACAGCTTTATTGTGGGCTATATTTTAGCTGTGATAGTATGTTACTATTAAAAGTATGTTAAAGATTAGAAACAGCATACAAAGACCTCAATTTACTACTGTGTTCTGCAAAGCCCACAAAACTAATCTGGACATTGAAGTCACAAAGAACAGTTTAATACTTAGAGGCTACAGATAAGGTCACAGCGGGACCAGAAAAAAGTTAGGTATAAAGATCGAGTCATCAAGAGAAGGGTTTGCTACATTTTCAAAATCTGTGAGGCCTATGAGGATATTGAAAGATAATTGCTTCAAATCAAAAACTAAAAAAATTTATGAATCACTACATTACAACTCAGTACAGAAATAAAATTAGGCCTAGAGCCATTTTTGATTGAAGAGTTCAGATTAATGTCCTCACAGGTCTCAGGATCTTTGAGTGAATACATCCCACCATAATATGTCATGTTACTTTTTCTTAGAATTTTTTCTGGCATGTATATTATAATGTTTCTGTAAAAATGGTAAATATAGCACAGAGAAAAAGAAAAAGCTCACTGCTGTGCATTTTTCTGTATAAGTCTATAGTAAATCAACTGCACCAGAGCTGAAGGGGAAAAAAGTCTCTTAGACTAGGGAAGAAGAATTCAGAATAAACTAATTCAACATATGTTAAATATGTCTCACAGTTTGATTACTAAGTTCATTTAACACATATTTCTGAGCTCAACTTGGCTTTCTTCATTGCTTTGCAATTTTGTTTTACAAATTTTGTGCTTGACACTTTATGTAAAATGGGAATCACACTCCCAAGACTTACAGTAATACCAGTGGAAATTGGGCATAGAAGCATGGAGCAAAATGATATATCTGGATATATACTGATGCCCCTGACATGAAAATATACCCCACTTTCTTGGAGAGAATTATAAAAAAAGACTGAGCTGAGAATAATCTAGTGTACATACAACCATCTGCTCTTCTGAACACATTCTCTCTAAATCCTATATACTCTCACAGATCTATTAAAAACTGTTTTCCAGTGGCATTATGGAAATATTTTCTTTCTTTTTTTGGCAAGTCTTTGCCTTTTTGTTTTCATCTAGGTGTATATTATGTTTTCAAGATAGAAAATGAGATACTGAACATTATATTACCTGTTAATAGTTTTGAATATTTAAATGGGAGCTATCCACTTCTCTATGACCTTCCAAATTTGAAATAACCTTAGTATGTTCTTGAGACTTAGTGTTGTTTACGCATATTTAGAACTGTGACTCTGAAATTAATTTTTCATTAATTTCATCACTATTGTTTGTTTAAAGAGTAAATAAAATTCATTAAAGGCTCCTTAATATTATTTTCTTGCTTAAAATTACTTTTTCATTTAAATTGACAAAGGAATAAAATAATTAAAATGTCTAGACACACAACATATATGATGTCTAGTCAAGGCAAATAGTTCGAATTTAACCAGCTGGAGGAAATATAATTGTCCAAGTGGCTTAAAAATTCGAATGGCTTATATATTTGTACAAACTGGTTTGTAGGCATAAACATTCATGCAAGGAAGGTTTCAATTCACAATACAAACTGAGAACAGCAGTCTATAGAATGCATTATCAAGTGTAAATAATCACATACAAGACTAAGAGCCAAGTATGTGGCTCTGTGCCACGGTGTGTCAGTGCCTCAGTGCCAGCCTAGAAGAGGCCCTGGTGCCAAGGACGATGGCACTAGATACAGTTCTGTCTGTACTAGTCAATCCAAGAGAAGAGTATAGCCTAGTATATTATTTTACCAAGCTTGTTCTTCCTCAATGCCCATTACAATTTAACTCTGTGCAAGCCCCGATTTTTTAAATTTGCATTTTCATGCTTATATAAATTGAAGTAAAGAAGTCCTAGTAAAAAAATTAAATTGTACTTCCAACATGTCCAAAACTATTGAAATTCTTTCTAGAGCTGATAATATAAATTTGATTATTTTTCTTTGTTTGCACTGTCTGGAACCACACAAAGTGGTTGTGAATAGTTTACCTGGTGTATTGAAATCACACTGGTTATTCGTAATTGAGCACAGAACTCAAATTGTACTGTTTCAGGTTTCTAACTGGATGGATGTATGTCACAAAGAGGGAGAAATATTAAAAAAAGTGATGCTATTACTGATTTCCTGCAGGTTGGGTTCCAAATAGAGTTTCTTAAATGTAACTCTTTTACTTGCCCATATTTTTCAAATGTGATTTTTCTTGGGGGAAAGAAAAATTAAGGATTTACCATTAAATTAAATTATTTTTATTCTTAATATATGAATGCAAACTCATCCTGCATGCAGCATTCTCCTTGTTATTTTGAACAGAGTTAGAACACTTTTTGGACTGAGATTATGCAGTTCCTATGTTGTAAAAGATTCAAGATATTTTTTTAAGAACCTCAGTTCCCTTTTGCCTCATGCATCAGGCTTGCCACTGGAATATTCTAAATGGATTACCTTTGTTGAGACACAGTAATTTCAGGTTATGAAGCAGATATGCTTTTGAAGAAAAATGAACCAGATCTTTCTCTGTGATCCCGGGATAGTTAGAAAAATATAAGAGACTATTCACCTAATTTTTCTCTCGAAATATTACAATAATGAATCAATAGAAAAGACGAAAAACAATGCAAGAAAGACCTATCCCCTAGCATAATGAAATTATTTCTGGAATTTTTTTATTTTTGTTTTTCTTTTTTTTTTTAAGAAGAAATTAAAATGTACTTTGCAAGCTTCATAAGAATGCAAAGGCACCCATGACTCACCCATGAAGTCATGGATGAGCCCCAAAATCTCCTTAATGTTTAAAAAAATTTATAAAATATTATAACTCTTTTTCTTCCTACATAGGTAGCTAGCACTGGTGATTACTTTTGATACAGTGAAAGTCCTATGGTGGCTCTTCAAGTCCTTGTTTGTTTGCTGCTGTGTCCCAAGTTATTTCTCATGTTCTAAGGGGAAGAATATTAAATTATCTCCTGGTTAAGACAAATATAAAAAGGCACAATTTATTCATACCAGCTAGAATAGATAATAGAGTAACAAATTTTATAAAGACACAGATGAATAAACAAAAGGGGAAAATCCACACTTAATTTGATCATGTCAAGATTACCTCATAAGAATATCTCTCTCAAACAGCTGATTTGCCACCTGCTTCTTACAAGATGGCAGTCATGATTTCATGCTTCATGCTGCATTTCTATTTGGAGACTGATAAAAGCATCCATCCATAAGAAAGAATGTCCTTTCTTTCACAGAACACATTTCAGGACTGTGTCCTCGGGGACTACCCTCAGATATTCATCACAGACAAGCCTGTTAACTCAGTTAACCTGTTCTCCCTTCAGTTCTTCTGGAGAGTTCAGGCAGTTTTTATGTCTTGTCCCAAAGCTGATTTTATCCACTTTTATCCAGGAGTTACTCTGGCTGCACTTCTTAACTAAGATATGTATCGGTCTTCTTCTGATATACAAATGATACTGTCTAGACTTGATAAGATTACTAAATGATTTACTAAACAATCCACTGACTCAACAGAGGTTAAAACTTCCTGACAGAGTCCAGAATGCATCTTCAGTTCTATGAGTTTAGTTAAAATAAATTGAGGACTTCAGCTAGCCAAAGCCAATATCAGCTTCCTCACTAAGAGCTTTTGGGAAGTGAGATAGAATCAAGAGTTTCAATAGATTTGCCATAGGAGCCTTGTTTAGTCAGTAGCTCTGCAACTTAATCCTGAGCTGCACCAAAGCTGGAATGTTTACACCTGAACTTTACCTGCCTGACCCAGACTGGGACATAACTTCCTGATGTGGCCTTGACTCATCACAATAGACTTGATGAATTTTCACTGGCCTCAAACTGGCCCTGATACCTCTTTCCAGACTTAAGTCTGACCCTGACTTTCCTTGTTCAACATGGTGAGCTTGCAGGTGAGCCAGCTAGCCCAGCTGCCTTGCTGCCATCCTCTCTTTCTTTGGGGCACAGCCTTCCCTGGGAGTGCCTGCCATGCCCCTCCCTACAGTGACTAAACACCACATTCTGCTGTGGATGGTGTTAGGACATTTTAGTCCACACCAATCTGTGAACTATTACCTTTGATAGAACTTCAGATGCAAGTAGTTCAACACTACTTCTTAACTAAGACTAGGCTTTGGCTTTCCATCTTTCTGGTTTCAGTGTGTTTGAAACGATTGGTGCTCAGTGCTTTTCCAGAAGCGCTATGTTCTCCATCCCATCCTCTAAGCACCTACTGGGGCTTGGTCCCTAAATGTCTGTGCATCTGGACCCCAGTTCCTTCATCGAGGGAGCCTTACTCCCTGTCGGATGCAGGTGCCAGACAAACACATAGATAAGCATGTCCTGTACCTTTTAGTATGAGAATATGTATTATTCCTTGTAGTACAGCAACTGGCATTAAGTTTATCCCAGTTTTTCATATCTGAACATTTTGAACAGGCATAAGAGATGTTACAGGCCATGTTCACAAGAAGATGTTAGTCTAGATTTGCATCTAACCTCAGAGATGTACATAATGCTATTCATGTTAGCCTGAGGACAGCATGGCACAGGAGTAGAGAGAAGTACAATGACACAGTAGGGAATAGCATAGATTAAAATAGCAAATGAGAGAAGAATTTTCAAAAATTATGGAACTAGCAAAATGTGTAAAAATAAGAATGCTAGGAAGTCAAAGGAGATATAAACCATTTTCATGAAGGAAAACCCAGAAAAACTTGATAATCGTTACCACCAATATCTGGAAGAGCTATAAGGGGACAGTTTAATAATTTATTATTACAAAGCAGAGTTCAGCTTCTCAATCTTCTCTGCCGTAAGTGCTAGTGTGCTTCATCAGGTTCAAGGATGAAGGATATGATTGTATTTTCAGATTTTACATAAAGTCCTCTAGTAACATCTTTTTCTAATTACACTGTTTATAAAATATAAAAATTAAATGCTTAAAATAACTCTGCTTTTGACTATCTGCACACTTAAGAGACAGTAAAATGAAATTTTAAAAATGTATGCACATAAGTAGGCTAAATAAGAAGAGATAGTATTATATACTAGATTATAATAGCTCCATCATAGTTCCTAACAATTGCTACAGAAAAATCTGTATTCTCCCGCCTTTTATTCCTTCTATATTTTAACAATATTTCCCAAAACTTCTCTGTCCTAATTTTTTCCCCAAAGCAGCTTTATGGAGCCAAGTCCAAGATCAGTGCTTCTATTCCTGCTCTGCTACATGCACTTAAATACAGGGCTATAAATGAATGAAGAAATCTATTTATTCAAGGGTCATATCCATGCTGCCAATTCAGAGTTCAAATAAAGTCACTGATGAATGAGAGACGGATTTCCTACCTTGACTTCTAGAGAAAGACTACGATTTCCTGCTGCAAACTACTTTATGAGTCCTTAGATACATCTACGAACATTTCTGAGAGAAATTCTTTGTTTTCAGTAGTTCTTCTTCAAATGAAATATATCCTCAAGAGATTTACAGGCCTCAGCTATGTAAGCATCTAAAAGTTCTACTTCATGTTTATATTTAGACAATTCCTACTTTAATGACTTTCTGATTGAAATTCAGCCTCGTGGCTCTCAAGGAAATTTGAATATTAAGAAATCATGGTTTTTGGTTCATTAAAGTTGAGCAGGAAGGACTTTCCACTGATATGATTTTGGTTTGCCTTTTTCTTTTCTTTTCTTTTCTTTTCTTTTCTTTTCTTTTCTTTTCTTTTCTTTTCTTTTCTTTTCTTTTCTTTTCTTTTCTTTTCTCTTTTTTTTCCCCTCAGGAAGTGAAATTAGACTGGGATGGTTTGGGCTAGAGGTCCCTAGAGGATTCTCTTGCCAGAGAGCAACTCCTCATGGAAATCACATTAGAACTGCCTACCTGTGTGCAACATATCTGTCACTTTTAATAGTAGGGGATCACAGAAGGACATTGTGCCAGACATGTGTTTCCTGAAAAATGTGATATACTGTGTATATCACCAGGCCTTATGGCATGCATTCAGGACATTGCAATTCCTTTCCTGACTGCTGGCAGCTCTACATCTGCTGCTGGATTGGGGAGAGCCTAAGCATGGGAGAGACTCAGCCTTAGGCCATCTCAGTATCTCAGTATCCTCAAACCTTTGCAGGCAATTAAACAGAAAACAACATGGATATTTCTTATCTACACAGCATAGAAAGGAAGCTGTAGTGCAATGCAACATCCTCTACTCTCAAGTAGCCATGCAGTACCATTTAAAACCTGATTTAGAATGGCAGGTTCCTTTTGTCTTCCACAAGCAAATAAAAATTATGAACAAAAGATGCGTGTAGTCTGAGTATAATTACCAGGACATAAGCTATAGATGTTTTTTTCTGGATGGTTCTTCAAAACAAAACTTGAAAATTAAAAAAGCTGAAATAGTAGGAATAGCTCTTTGAAGATTACTTTTATATATGCCTTAGAAAAATATAGAATGGAAGATAAATAAAAATAACTCACTGCAACACAGTATAAAATCTGACACTTCAAAACAGTATGTTCTTTTATCCCTGGGGAGATAAACAGAAGAGTTGAAAACTACATTAAGGATACTTTATGGTACAGTCTTAACATCTAGGAAGGAAGTTTGGCAGTCTGCCACTACCTTCTGAATTAGACAAGCAACTTAGAGCAAGAAAATTCATGCTTATTCAGCAGCACTTTAGGGATGTTCTTCTTTAATATTTTAGCTTGCAATGAAAGTTTTCTTCAAGATGTTAATAAAGTCAGATGTGATTTTAAAACTTTTGAGTAGAAAACAAAATTGATGTATAGTTTCTTTTCAGTTTAGACTAGTTTCTTCTTTCCTATGTACCATATCTTGTCTTTCAGGTTCTACCTTCAGATTTTGAATATGTATATGAATACCAAACACATTTCAGCCTAAATTTCTAGAGATTTTATGAAAATTTTCATTCGATGACTGGATGAGAGATGCACAAAATATCTCCTCTGATGTAAAGGCTTCAGCATGATTGTACTGCACTACTATTCTTGTTACTCTTATTCTTTTGGTTATTATTCTTGTTGTTGCTATTGTTGTTGTATAATAATAAATACATGAACATATGCAAAGGAAAGATGTTACAATCTCCACAGCAACTGAAAATATTAAAACTTCTTTAGTGTAAGTGAATGCAAATAGAAAGCACAGAACCAATTAAACAAAAGTTGACAGTTTGCATTGTTCATGAAAAGACTTGTATATATGCAAATTTCCTTGGAACTACATGTTCAGGTTTTCTCAATTTTTTCAGTTTTTATATTAATTTATTAATTGCATGATGAGATTTATAAATCAATGCAGAAGCAAGAAGGTAAAGTGGAGATTATGTCTTCATACAAGCTACACAACTTGTATGGTGGCTCTGTAGAATAGAAGAATTAAAAAAACCTTTAAATGAGCTGGCCCAGGTATCACAACTTGTGTAGACACAGGGTTCCAGAACACACTGCAGGTTTATTTGCTCTCATTCCCTCCGTATGCCACTGTAAATCAGGAGTCATGCTAGAAACTGAATGAGTATAAAATTTATATGTAAACAGGTTGATCAAATACATCTACCATGATCCATGAAGCATTTTAGAGCATTTGAAATGGCTAGTCTCCAAATAAAATTAATAAGCAAGATAATCCAGGCCTTATGCCCTCATTCCCTAACATGAGGTTTTATCCAGTTATGATAAACAAGAACTCTCACTAATTTGCTCATCCATGTTACAAATAAAGCATATGAGATAATATTAAATGGTTGCTTCTACTCTGTTAGCATTCTTGTATGGAAGAGAGGTTGATTACTGTTGGTGCCAATAATTACCCAAAGAGGGAAGACATTTCAGTATGTAATATGCCTTTCTTGTATAAATACTCTACTCCACACCCGACGGTGTAATGGGTGTCTGTAAGAATGTCCAGTTATTTAAAACATCTTCTTTTCTTTTGTTGCTTCTATCTTTTTATCTTTGTGTGTGTGTGTGCTGGATAGCTGTCCATTTTATCCATCTGCAGGTGTTTTTTAAATAGGTTTATTGCTACTGTAGGAACAGAGCTGAGTGGGCTGCAGCATAATTGCAGATTGGATGCACACTGTGAAAAAGCTGATGTTTTAAATGTCAAGTCAATTTTTAAGGGGAAAATGGCCCAGAAGAAATATAGATCTATGATTTAGGGACACTATTTTTAAACAGCTGATTGCTGGTAACTGAAATAATGTTCTAACTTCAGGCAATTATGAAGTAATCCTATGATGTTGAAATTCAAATTGGTACCTTGCAAGGGAGAGTCAATTTTCTTTCTCATATTGCCAGATGACTGACTTTAGAAACTATGAAAAATATTTTAGTAAATAAAAATTTTAATTGAATTATATATTAATTTAATTCCATTAAGCCTTTTAAAAAGCTTTATTTACTTTCTTCATACTTACATATTAATTTGAATTAAGGCTGAAAAACAGGTAAATTCTTAACACAGTTTTAAGTTTTTCCACCTGTGTGTCAGTTAAACATAATTATTGCTTTTTTCATTGCACACACTAATTTTGTTTGTATCTTTTTATCAGCTTTTTCAAGACTTTTTAAATTAGACCTCATTTACCATGTATTATCCAAAACTGCATTTCATATACAAGTAATTTTTGTAGTGTTTTTTATAAAAAAACTCTTAAAAACTACTATTATAAGATCAAAACACTTCCTAGATGTACAAATGCTTTTCCACAAAAGACCCTTGAAATTAGGTGGCACTAGTTTTTCCCTTTCTTGTGTTTATAAGTAGAGATGTAAACCAAAATTAAGAAAAAAAATTGTTAGTTTTGTTTGTCAAGCATGCAAAATGAGGAACTTGGTGTTTTTAGCTCTCTATGCATTTTAATACACTAATATACATTCAAAGCACAAGTTCAATTAGTTTAAAATGCAATGAAAGAACACAGAAATTCTGAAAATATGGCTTCAAGTTGCTTCTCTATGGTAAAGCAAAAGTATTGCAAATATTGTCAGACAGAACTTTGTTCAGGAGATAATCACAAGACAGGAAATAATATTAATCTCCCTAATTTGAGGGTTATTTTTTTTGCTTTATTCATAAGAACTTTACCTCATTTTCTCTTTGCTTTCAACATAAATGCTTAAAATTTCTGCAACCGTAATCACTGAATGTAACAGGGACCCTAAGTGTGTGGTCTGGTGTTAAGTGTCATTTTGCATGTGTACAAACAGGTGAATTTACATTATAGAATTTTTTTCAAATTCTAAAAATCTTATATCTCATCTCTTTGATTTTTTGTCTTAATTATATGATAAAATCCACATTATAGTTATTGCGTTGTGAAGGTTATTTACAGGAGTAGTTGTTGCTCCTGATTTCTATGGAAATACATTTAAGGTAGTGATGTTTGCCATTTTTTTAAGCCTAGAAGCCATCTGTGGTTTCTAGACTTCATATCTCTGATTTTAGATGAGTTGAATGCACACACAGGCTCAGTTTACACACGTTGGTGCAATGTAAGACACTGATGCTAGAGCAGGAGTGGCAGAACAATACAGTCTGCCATGACAACTTCCTTGCTTGGGTTTTCTCTCTACTGCAGGCTGTCAGGAGCCATGGAATCCCCCTGTGGGCAGGCTGGGCAGGTCTGGGGTGGATCTGGAAAGCAGCATCCTACCGCATCCTGCATCAGAAACATTTGGGAGGCGCAGTAAGGTGAGCACTTCCCTACCCCACACCACCACACTTCCGTCCTTGAACAGCACTCTTGCATGGAATAATTTCTCCTATACCTTCTTTTCTTGTTTAAGAAGTTTCTCAGTGTGCCTGCACTTATGCAACAGAAGTTGTTTTCAGCCCTGTGCAGATGTTTTAGGTTCAGCTAATCAGCAGTTTTAAACACAGGGTACCAAGTTCGCAAACTATTATCAACCATGCAAAAGATTGGCTGGTCAGAAACAGATTTTGAAACAGAAACAGATTTTGCATGTGTTCTTAAAGATGCTTTTGAAATAATGATAACATGCACAAATAAGTTAGAGGAAATCTAGCTTTTGTTCCTGCATTCCAGAATATTTAGGGGAATTAAAATATATACAATTAAAATCAGGAACAATTTAATAACATTTAGTAGCTAAGTAGCAATTTCCTTTCCAAGTATCCCAAAGCATATTATGTATTTCTGTCTAGTAATGAAATCCCTGTATTTGTTAGATGAAATGTGGCATCTGATCTGCCATAGCCCACTAAACCAGTTTGCACAAAAAGAAGTGGAGAAACATTTCTTCCTTCGCAAGGTTAAAAGTTTGCAACTGTAGAATATAAAAGATTAGATTGGGATCTGGTCAGAACTAGAGCATGAACGTTTATTTTCTACTTAACCATTCCATAGAATCTCTTTCCCAGCTAAGAGTGGTCTCAGCGTATCATCCTCAGTGCCCATTTGAATGATGTACTTAGAATGACAAATGTCTAAACAATACATTGCAATAGATAAAAAAGGGGTTTTTTTCTTTTAATTCAAGTTTCAAAAATATTACAAAAGTACTTCATTTACTTTGATTTTATATCACAATTTTTTTTTTATATGCAATAAGGAAAATCTGTCTATAGGTTCCTCATGCTTCACTGATTCCTTTTAAAGTTATGTATGCCTCTTGTAAGTGCTTTCATTTCAGAACCAAGATTTTCTTTGGAAACTGATGTATTTCTAAACAGTCTCTGTCTCAAAACAATTTAAAACTGTGCAAAACAATTCTGAAGGACATAACTTTACAGTCATTGCAAAGAATTAATTGCTTTCTCATTTTTAAAAATCCTTTTTTAATATATATCCTTTTGTAAGGATATGTTATTTGAAGTACATTATCTCAGAATGTTTTTTTCCCACATTTATTCTCCACCAGTTTGAACTGGTAAAAGTTTAAACAATTATTTTGAAGCTTAGAGAATTAATTCTGGTTTCTCTGCTGGTGTTATGAGATAGATAGTATTCAAAATATCATTTTCTATTACACCCCATTTTTGAAGTTCATTTCTTCTTTAAACTTGATCTTTGCAAAAAGTAAAAATCTTTCTATTTTTTACATATTTTACAGTTTGTTTTGGATAATACATGGCATGCACTCCACTGACAGAGGATACCATCTTTTTCAAGTAGTTTTGTGTTTCATTTTTTATGATTATCAGTAAATACTGCAAAGTTGCATACTACTATTTCGTATATGGACAACTACTATTTCTGAGAGGAACTCACAAATAAAATAGAAAACCTATTTCACACAAACTATAAAATTTAGATTTATGTAAGAGGACAAATACATTTTGTTCAGAATCTTTTTCAAACTCTACTTCTTTTTTTGGGCTTGTTTGAGTTTAATTAAAAAAAAAAAAGCTGCTGCCAATGTAATGAGAAAAAGAAAAACAAAACAAAACAAAAGCACTCTTGTTCTTAATTGACTAGCTTTTCTTTTTACTGATATAGTTAAAGAAGAATACCATAATATTTCCAGCAGCCAAATATTCTGCAAGTCTGAAGGTCTTTCCTCCATGACCCTACAGCAGCTGAAGAAAAGGAACAGCTATGAGGCACTGGTACCCAAAAATTCACAGCCAAATTTGTTTCTAAGGAAACTGTACTAAATAAAGTTTGACACACTTTCATCAGGGCCACTGTATCAGTCTGTCCTGGGGAGACAAATTTAGTTTCATTTTTCTTCATTCCATCAGGATGGTAATAGCAGCAGTTTAGAGTAATTTTAACATCCTCTCTATGTCACTTTTCACTGAATTCTTAAAACTGCTTTGGGGATTATTTTTTCTTTGTCTATGAGTGGTTAATTTCCATTAATCCCAAATCTTTCAACCTCTGAAACACTTCAGATGTACAGAATTAGCCTCTCTTTCTAAATTACTCTTCATATTCTGTCACTGTGTATATTTCACAAAAATAGGTTCTCTTCCAGAAGCATACATTTCCACATTTCACACCCTTTATATATATGAAAGTGCTCAGAGCCTAACCTTTCTATAAGTGTAATTTCAGTGCACAAGGTATTGACACAATGGGTTCAGGTCCTTGCTGACTCCTTCTTGACAGGAAGTCAACATCCATTTGAATTGCTTTAGGATATCCTGGATATGAGTCCAGAGTGGCACATATCTCCTGTAGGCTCTTTGTCAGATATGTCAGCCACATTTAAATCTCTCAGGTCATCTCAGATGGCACTAGACACCTTTGTTTACAAGGCAGAATCAAACACTCCACTTCAGCACATCATTTTTCTGTGGGACCTAGATAACAGTTTAAAGCTAAACACAGCTCCAGGGCACCTCTGAATATGGAAGGTAGCCTTGCAGTGCTAGAGTCTCTTCAGTAAAACCCCTGATTTGTCCTCACACAAAATGAGCCCACAAAATAGCCACTTAAAACTTTTTCCAGGCAATGCAACAAACATTGTTCTCCTAAATCTACAATGCAGCAATAAAACACACAAACCATAGGTCAGAAAAAGCATTCAAAAATAAGAAATGAGATTGCATGACCTAATAAACAGGAATATACTATGCAGAAATGGTGATTTTAATTTCGTGCATTCCAAAATGGCAGTAGGTAAGTAGATAGGTATTCTGCTTTTAGAAGTTCTTTCATGTTCTGTAATTGCTTAGAGGGTGGTGCTCTTCATTTTTTTTTTTCTTATGGCACTTTTGTTGTAGGTTTTGTTTTTTATATTATTTTTTAATTCATTGCTTTACTGGTGGAGCAGGCTTATTCCAAACTGAAAAAAAAACTTTCAAGTGTATTTCACTTACACATTGTCTTCAAAGAATTATTTCTGTACACATGTTGATTTTACTTTGTAGTGCGGAAAATGTCAATAACTTTCAGTGACAATGGGGAGAACTCATTTGCCTCAGAACTTCTAACTTTTCTAATGAAGACTTGTAAAGGTCTACACATGAACAGCCACACTAAGTACTTGGTATGCTGATGACTTAAATATATTTGATTTACACCAGCAGTTAGAAACTCCTGTTCCTTTGTTCTGCAGAAAAACTTTCAAGGAGCACCTATTGACATTTTCACCAGGCAGTCTTAATGAGTCAGAAACACAGGAGAAAATTAAATTAAAATACAAGAAAAAAAGAAAGACGGAGTATTTTCCTCTGTTGATAATTTGCAAAAAGGGCCCGTTTAGGCTTCCTGGAAAGTTAGCTTAGACAAAAAAACATAAGGCCTTGTAGAAACTGATTCTTACCTAAACCATTTTAGATGAGCAGTATATTTATGTAGAAGTTTAAGTCATACTATATTTTAAACGGGAAAACAGAAACCTAAAAATTTAAATCAGAGTCCAGCTTTACCAAATGAATCAGTAGTAGAATCTTCCTGACTCTGCTCCTCAGTAAGGGGTTGGTGAGTGAGAGGCTGTTTGGTACTTCACTGCCAGCCAGAATTAAACCATGACATAGAACAACAGGTACTTTTTAAAGCTATACATATATAACCCCCTGAATTTCAGTGCAGTTTTGCTTATACAGTATCCTGCATAAGGATACTGTATTCTATAGTATTCAGTATAACATGGTTTGTTTGTTTGTTTAGAGAAAGCCTCAGAATTTTAGTGCAGTAATTTGATAATTCACCATTTCTAGGAGATTTAGATGTTCTGAATGAAGACTAAAGCATTCTATTCATTTGCCCTTTTGGCACAATTTTATGGTATTTCTAATATTTCCAGTGGGTTACATCAGACAAATCACTATGCTTGTCTAATTATCACCTTTAGGATTTTAATTTTGTTTTCACCACTGTCCTGGGGTGACTTTATGATGCTTGTATCCCCAGTCATGTGTTCTGTTTGTGCTGGATACTAAGTTCTTCACCTTCAACACTGGTTCTGAGAATGCAGGGGGAGAGAAGAACTGCACTTTTGGGGTTTCAGGGGTGGGTTTTAGGATTTTAGGGATGGAATTTGGCGCTTCAGGGGTGGATTTCTGCACTTCTCTCCCCCTTCACTCTCAGAACCAGTCTTAAAGGTGCAAAGTTAATATCCAGTGCAACAGAACAGATAATTGGGGAGACAAGCATCATAAAGTCACCCCAGCACACCCACATATTTTAGGAAAACTGTTTAGCTTATTAAGGACTGCAATAAGAGCTTCATAGACTTCATTTTAAACATAACAAAATAAAACAAACAACAAAAAAAAGAAGTATGTAGGATGTGAAGCATTTCTGTAATTCTGTTATTCTCAAAAAGTCAATAAAAGTCAAAAGCAACCATGGACTTAAAATGATTACAATTTTTTTTCTTAGATTCCTACTCTGACATGTGCCTATAATATAGTTATTAATTACACATATGATTAGCACATTATTTTAATAGAATTCCTGTTTGCTTGTCTCCATCTCACTGCTTCTTTCCTTTCTCTTTATCTCCATTTCATAAAACATTCTCCTTGAGGCTTTTTTTCTTTTACTATGTTTTATTTAGAAACTCTCTATTTTGTTTCCCATTTTCCCTATTCATTTATGTGCTTGTCTTCTTCCTTTTAGTTGGGATCTACTTTTCATATTTTGTCTCCCACAGGATTTGCACCAGAACAGAGGAAAGGTTTGAGGAGGAAAGAATGACAGAGAGAAACTACCACGAGCTAACCACAATCCTCTCTTCCTGCACCACCCGATTCCTTGCTGAAAATACCATCAGTGGAACAGCAAGGTGAGACAACAGGAGACTGGAATGAAGGACTGAAGATGAGACTAGGAAAAGGGAATGAACAGAAAAAGACTTAATGTTTGTCTTTCTGTTTCTCACTACTCAGATCTATAAACAAATGTTTCTTTTAATTGACAATAAATATTGTCAATTTTCCTAAAGCCAAGTTTGCTTTTCTGCAATGCTAAGTTGTAAGTGATCTCCTCATTGTTGCCCCAAACCCTGAGATTCCTGCTCTCTGTTTTTCCCACTATTACTGTCTTCTTTCCCAGAGGAGGATGGAGTCGGGCGGGGTGGGAGGTTGGCTCTTAGCCAAAACCAAGCAACCACACCAAATCAGATCGAGATGTGCATAAGCTTTTTTCTGCACCCTGTAGAAGAAATCATACTAACCTTCATCTCAGTTACAATCTTCAAAATCAAGGATTATCCTTCACTTTCTCAAAAGAAAGCTGGTGGAAATATCTCTACTGTAAATGTTTGGCCTTAAACCTAATAGGAAATTATCAAAATTCTAAATTTTATTTATGTCCACCCTTTTTTTTTCTTTTTCTCCTTTCTATCTTCTTCCTTTTCTGCCACAGCCTCTTATCTTTTAGCTTTTTTGCTCCTACTCTCTCTTCTCATTTTCCTGTGTCTTCAGTACCATAAAGGAATTAAATTTTACCCTCACGTACTATCATGGTCAATATTTTAGTCATATGTGCAATAAACTGCATTTTTTAACAATGTGTGTCACTGAATCTCCATTAGGGTTACTGTATCTATGATATTATATAGCAACTAAGATCTGGTCTAGAATTCCTCATGGAACTTAATGGAGCCATTTTCTTTTTATGATAAATTAAATTATTATGTTCAGACTGAGGGCCTCTGAATAACAAATAGCCACTGGGTTGTTTTTTTTATCCCATGATGCAATTTAATAAAATCAATGTTATTTGTTCTGTCATGTTTAAGTTATCATAGCTAACTTAAGGTATAGTCTTTAGATAATTTTTAGAAGTAATAAGAAAAAAATGAAAGCTAACCTTTGCCGATTACCACAGTAGATTTTTTCCTTCTATTTTTCCTTGTGATATAAGCTGCAACATATGAAATTATTAATTTCTACTATCAGTATAGTAAACACAAGAGAATGTAACATATACTTACATAGAACATCAGATGCTCTTTTAAAGATCACTGAAACAGATGACAGTTTATTGTCAATGACATTACCTGAATTGGCTATGTCATTGCATGAACAGTATGGTTTGAGCATGCATTGGCATAATGTACTGGCAACTCTCAGAACAGCAGTTTTCATAAACTCCAATTAGAGATGACAGTGCCAAATAACCATAAATCTTGCTGAAGATTGGGAGACAATGATTTGTGTTCTAACAGCAGTATGACAAAAAAATTACAATGAGTATTCATTTAATTCCATGAAAATGAGCCAGAAATCTTTTGAAGAGCAATATATCTATACAGAGGTGCCTTTCTCAGATGAATTCAAAGAAACATAGGGTCCTACAAAATGAAATTTGCCATGAATCCATCAAAGGAACATTTTCTGTGCCTGTAATTATTCAGGATAAATTTTTGTAATAAAGATTTATTTCAACCATTTTTTTTTGTTCTTTTTATGATTTGTGATTTTCATTGTGTTATGTCTGTAACATGAATTTGTTTGGTCCTGAGATCTCACTATAGAAAATGTAATCAGATACCTGTAAGAAATAATAAACTAAAACACAGTTGGCATAAACACATTTGGTACTGACGCCCAAATGAGTAGTGTGTGGGCAGCAATTTAAACACCAGCTTGCAAAGCAAAATGACAGTATAACAGGGCAGGAAGGTGATCATCTTTCTCCATATGGCTCTGCTGAGACCACACATACAACCCTGAATGCTGAAATTTCCTGGGTGTTTCAGTATGAGGGTGATACTGACTAATTATGTCTCTATTCTCAAACATATTCATTGATATAACATAAGGTCTTCTGGAACCTTTAATGAGATATGCTCTTCTTTATCTCTGTCACTGACATTACACAGTATCATCCTTGTGCTTGTATTTCTGAGTGATTTTTTTTAATATTCCACTGAAGAATATATAATGAACGTGTCAAAACAGTTCAAACATTGTTTTCTTTCAGAAATTGGAAAACGAATTATTTTAGGAAATATATTTTTAATTAAAATAGGAACTAAAACTTAAACAGAATTCATACAAAGCTTTTCAGAAAAGAAGTCTCTCTATCCTTTGTCCACCATGAAAATACAAATGTTTCACTTCTATCTATCTATGTTTTTTACTCTAAGCACTTTAATTTCCAAAATAAGAGAAAATTAGGGAAAGTAATTTGCCCATAGTTTTCTTTACTTTCAGAGTTCCAGAGCTGGGTTTAGTACGTATGTAAGTATTTTGAGGTTTTGTTTACCTAACTACAGTTACTGTAAATTTTCTTCCTAATGTAAGGTTGTTCAAATGGAAGAGTGAACTAAGCCTTGTTCTGTTCTTTTCTGTTCTGATCTACTTGTATTCTGTCCTAGTCTAATTTAGTTTCTACTCTTTTCTCAGGCCAAGAGTATGTATGGTCCCTACTTTAGAATCTTATCAGCTCCTTGATGGCTTGTTTGTTTCAGGATGCTTTGTACCAAGAGAACAAAATAAGCAGCCACACTGCTAGGTATCCTCAGATAATAATGAGTGCATTACTAAAGAGAGTTAAAGTAATAGTGTTGATATTACAGCACCATCTAAACAACTAGTGAAATGAAACAGGCTTCTGTATTTTAGCTTTTACTTTAAATAGTTTAACTAGAGTCTAGTCACTTAACCAAGTGGAATGGATCTGTACTTCTACAAGGAAGTATAATTTCCTATTGTGTTCAGACATATTTTAGTCTACCACTTATTTCATCATTCATTCCTGCTCTTATTGGTATTTCACATTATTTCAAACAATTCATTGATTTAGAATGGCTGATTTTTTTTTTTGGTGAGGAATATTTGCTTTCAGAAATAAATATCTCTCTTTAAAATATATGAGTCATTTTCTTTTCTAGTAGTAAATAAATCATCATCAAGATGATTTATCATCAAAATCTCATAATTAGCCTTGTCTTCATTAACCTACTATTAATAAATAAATTGAAAGTTCATGCAGTCCTCTTAAATATTAATTGAAAATATAAAATAAAAAATGTTGTTTGAAAGTGGAACACATTGATAGCACCTGTCTCAACCATCTAGTGTTGTGCAAATCTACTTTGTGGATGGAGTGATGCCAGCATGTAGCTTGGAGAACATTGACTCAGAACACAAATTAATGTAAATGAATCCTGTACTTGATCAGTTAATATCAAGATCCAAAGAAAAACTCTCCAAAGACCTAGTGCATGCAAATAACTTGTTTAAATTCTTTGAAATTTTTTTTTTTAAAGGAAGTACTAAACTAAAAAATGTCATTATATACTGCAAATGCCATAATTTGACAAAGGAAGGTGAAGTGGTAGCAAGTTTCCCACATTCAGTACCCTTTGGACTGGACCAGATCATCATCTAGTTACTAAGTATAATGTTCAAAGCATTTGGAAGGAGGATGTCGTTGTAGAAACATTGAAGTACTACATAATTTCAAATTTGTTACTAAGATATCTTTTGGTTATGCCAGTGGTTTTCCTACAGCTGCCCTAACACAGAGGCACAAGCACACACAAGGTCAATGTTGTAGCACAAAAGTCCCTGAAGGAACAATTTCAATTGTATAATGTCACTATACAGGGCAAGAAGAGATCCACGTGCTAGATATTTGTAAAATTAGATTGACTCATGCATCATGGAAAGAACTCTAAATCTCTGTTATGAAAAGTCAAAACTCGGGTGAGATAGAAAGGTAGAATCATGTGCACCACCAGCAGCTTTGTAACACATTGAACATCCTTGTGAGTCTGCTTATTACCAAAACACAGTTACACAAACACAAAACCACAATAAAATTAGCACAGGCTATGAGTGAGCCAGGCAAATCCTGAAACCTGCACTGCCACATTAGTGCAAAAGTATGGACTTCTTTTAGCACATCAAAATTGTACACACAAGGTTAAACACAAAAGAGAATTTTAGCAAGATAGAGAATAACAAAATCGATTCTTCACTGAGACTGTAGTCAATGACTGGAACAGGGAAGTGGTCAAGCCTGTCAAACTTCAAGGAGCATCTGGACTACATTCTTCATCATATAATTTAATATTAAGTAGTCCTGCAAGGAGCAGGGATTTCTTTGATGATGCCAATGAGTCCCTTCCAACTTGAGACATTCTATAAAGCTATGAAAATTATTTAAATTGGAAAACTGGAAATTTTTACTGCTCTATTCAATATTTTAAGCTCTTAATTGGGAAGTAAATCTTTCAGGTATTCAGACTGCAGCTAAAGCAGATAATTTTAAAATAACACAATCTGGCATCATTCCTCTCCTCTCCTTTCCTCTCCTATGAAGTAAGGCTGAGTACCTCTTCCTTGGTAACCTAACATCCTGTTCCTCTTCTTTCTGCTTAGGGTTGTTCAGACCATTTTCTTTTTCACAGAATATTGGTTTTCCTTAGGTAATATTTAACATTACAAGCTCTTTAGCTTTGCTCCCTATAATTTGTCTGCATTTTGCTCATTCAGAAATTATATTTACTACAGTTGGTTGTTGTGGGTTTACATGATTTTTGAAAGACTAGCAATAACCAGACCATCTCCACTTAGACCAAAATTTGTCTGGCAAGTAACAATAAAATTATTATGTTGGTTGTTGTTAGTATCTACATTATGGTATATATTTGATTGTACCTGCAATGTGCTTACCAGAAGATTAGAGGCAGGCAAGCAAAAAAATTAATTTGAAATATTACTCATGATTATGCTTTAGACGGTGATGCAGTGATTACAATATTGGGCAAACAGCCAAAACACTATCTTCCCTTCCTTGGTCAGTTATTTTATGATAAATATCTTCCAAGTAATTCAATATTACTTTTTTTCCTATAAATCAGGGGGTTTATGTCTACACTACCAGTAAGTGCAGAAACATCAAAGATCTCTAATTTTTAATTTTGTAATTGTTGCTAGAGATGTAAGCTAAATTATCTAGAACTGCTTGGAAAGATCTCTACATTACATAAATTACAGGAATATAAAAAAAAAAATATTACTTTTCTTTCTAATCTGTCCTTCATCATTCTTTTAAAAATTATTATTATTTCATCATGCATATGTGATGGGTAGGACCAAAATCTTCTGCAGTAGTAGAAATAATAAATAATAACAGCACAGGAAAGATTTAAAAATTAGCTGGTGGCTTTCGTCATTTTGAAGGCCAGAACACTTTGTGAGACATAAAATTTCATCCAGTGATTTCCATGGTATTTCTGAGATTTAAAGCTTGACTTCAAACACTTCAAATGGTATCTTTTAAAAGGGACATATACCTTGAATTAAACATTTTGAGTAAGACCAAACTCATCATACAAGATTTGTCCCAGCAACTAATTCTGTGTGCTAAAAAGTTCAACTTTATTTGGATTTGGTAAATCTGTCTAACTATAGTTCTTAAACTGCAGATTCTTATCTGCTGCACTAATGTGGCATCATAATATGAATGGGTTGTGATCAGATATTATTAAATTCCTGTTAATGTATAAAATAAATATCTCAAGCTTCCCAGTATTCATGTGTTTGGATAGTTCCTTTTTTTTACATCACCCAGTTTTCCACGTTTCCACATGTTTCCACAGTTTTCCACTTCTCTATGAAGTCTGGGACACAATGCACTATTCCATTAATGGCCTCACTACAATGAACAAAGCAGGGGTTTTACTATTTAACATCAGTTTAAATGCTACTAATTTCCTGTCTTATTTATTACTCTTGTTCAGATTTTTAAGTACCTCACAATTTCATCATGGTATTGAAGTGAAAACTCATGTCCAGTTATTGCTCTCCTTGATAGAGCTTGCCAGTCCGTGAGCTCATTCTTATTATTTTTCTTCATTCTTTAATCCCAGAAGCATCTTGTTTCCATTTCAGTTTATTGAATGATGCTGATTGTTCCACTAGCCCTTAGTGATTGATCTGTTCATATTGTTATGCTTCATTTTGCTATTTACTCAGTGAGAAAAACAACTCCTTAATATATAGGTAGGGTTACTTACTGCTCAAGATGAAGGAACAGCATGCTGTCTCAGTTCTGAAGAAGGTGGTTTTTGAATATACTTACAGACAATGGAGATGTTGTTTACTCCAGAATTGAAGAATATTAGTCCACATATATTCTTCATTGGATATATGCAGGCATAAATGACCCTAAAATATTGAAGGCAAGCATGGAATTAGACACTTTCAATTTTATGTCATCTTTCCTACAGCTATATTTTTAATTTTTTTCTTTAAAAATCATGTAAGACAAAAGATTCAAATTACTAGAATTTTTTTAATAGCAAAACTCTTATTGTATTCACAAGCTGATGTGGAAGTATCATCCTTATGAAGTATTTATGGACATGTTTTATTTATAGAATGCTCTGACAGTTATATCATGCAGAGCACTGAAAAAATGGCAAGGAATTTTTATTTTTTATAAAAATCTAGCCCTTAAGAAAAAGTCATTATGCCTTTCTAAAATTGATAAAGAACATAATAAACTCCAGCACCTGCTCATTTTCTTAAAGATACATCAATTTATCTCAATATTATCCATTTGTACAAATGAGAAATATGCATGTGGAGGACACAAGACAATCCTAACTACATTGAACAGATGCTTCATACTTTAGTGTTTTAAATTATGTATGATGCACGAATGTTTCTTTTCATTAATGTGCAAATTGGAACTGAAATTTTGCACAAGTTTTGGTGTGTCCTGCATGCCAAGGAATATGGCCAATTAAAATGCGATTTTTTTATCCATATGAAAACAAGCATGCATTGGATACTGTTCATCAGAATGCCAGTGCTTTCAGCAGATCACACTTTCCCCTCACAAAGCAGATATTTTTAATGTGGCCATTCCTAATTTTGGTCTGAAATGTTGCTGCCTAGTCACTTATAACCTAGGGCAAGATTTGGTTTTCTAGAGCATCAACATTGAGTTCCCTTTCTTATTCCGATTTTAAAATCTTAGCCCATTAAAGGTCTGTTCCCTAGCAGCAAAAAGAGAAATAACAACAAAACAAACAAACAAAGAAAGAAACCAAGCCTAAAGAAACAAAAGAAAAGAAAACAAAAAACCACAGCCCTCCGAAATAATTTTGTTAAAAGCAGTTTTTCTGAGCAACATTCATAAAGGATGTAAAATTTCCTCCTGTGGTCTTGAATCAATTTAGGTCAGTGTTAACAGCATCTGTCAGTAACAGATCATTCACAGCTGCAGTTCCTATCAAGTAAATAATTAAAAATTACAAGAGGTCCAATTATTATGAAGTTATCATGCATATTTTCAGCTAATAGAACATTTCAGCATGTAGGCAGACATTTTTTTTAAATGGTTAAATAATTACTTTGTGAAAGGGAAGACAGTTACCAAAATCCAGTTCTTATCAACAAGAAAACCTTTAACCCTAGTTTAACATTATTTCACAGTTCTTCACCTTTGCAGATTTTTGTAAAATTTAGTAGCACCTCCATAACATTCTAAAGCATGTTGAAGGCATGCCTCATGGTGACAGATCTATTTTCACTGAAACTAGTTATGAAATGAGAACTACTAAATAATTGCTGTTTTGGTTAGGGAAGATTATTCTCTTTTGTGGTGAAAGTTGAGTACATACCTACATCCAGTCATGTACTCATTTCTGGAAAACATTTTTCATGTAATGGCTGTTTTGTAACATAATTTTACTCTTAAGAACATAAAATATAATCATTTTAATTTCTATTTATTGCAAACTGACAATAATTGTTACAATATTTTAGTTTACTTTAATCTTAAAGATCTTGCAGAAAAATAATCTTTGAAAGCATTTTTCTTAGCATCAGTAGTCCCCAGAACAAACTATACAATACCAATATGTTTCAGTACTAGAATTCTAATTTGATTATTCCTATATGACTTTCATAGTCAATATACAGTATTTGGCTTTGAGATCTCAAAAGCTTGCTCCCTAAAAGAAAAGATTATTCCTTCCTGAGAAGAATTAAAGTGTACTTTCTATTAGTGGAAATTAGAAGAGGAGACTATGTTTTAAAAAGTCTAATACAAAGCCTGCTAAAATCAATAAAAGAATATCCCATAATTCCACATGCATTTTATCATGCCTCTGCTATTTTATATCTAGGGCTTTTACTATCCTTGCCATCTAGTACAACACACAACCTTGAGCTACACATCCAGAAGTAGTTATGCAATACACAGAAATACTGAACCTCCAAAATAAAGGTTCCTAAATACACACATTATTTAAATTACATGGCAATTCAATGAGCTGGGAATGGAAGGGAAAGACAAGACAGTAAAAGCTTTGGATGTGCCAGCCTGATGAATGACCAAGGCATATTGAATGTTGCTGACTAAGCTGAAGAGTAGAAAATAGAGACCAGCAACAACAAAAAAAAATCTGGTTTAGTAACAGACATGAATTTCTATGACACCCTTCACTCAGCATTTACAATTATGAATGACTGCTTGCACAATGGATTAGTGCTGGGGCTTTTTGTGCATTGCATTCACTCTATTTTGCAGTTAGGAAATAGTAATTTAAGATTCTCAGTATAACTCTGTGGTCAAAGGTGGAGTGTCAAAATAACTGCAGTTTTTCAGTTCTGTATTTATCTGAAAGATTCAGATTTCAAAGTAATTATGATATAATAATTGTATTCAAAACAATGCCTCTGAATAAATAGCAAACCATGGCTTTGGTAAGTGAAGGAGAGGATAAAAGCAGTTGTTTGCATTCAAAGTCTGAAAATCTGAGTTTAGCCTGTGAAGATGTCACATTTAAATAGTGTTCCCCACAGGACTGGTTGGTGAGAAGTCACAGATACTGATCTCAAGATTGCAGTGGAACAAGTAAGGTCCCTGATCCCATTTAGGAAAGTTTGGGCAACTCCTGCTTTGAGAATCCTTCTCATCTCTTGAATGTTGGGCACTGAAATACCAGGCATGATCAATTCCTAGAAATTTTTCTGTATACAACCCAGCACAGTCACAGGCACCAAAAGAGTTTTCTAGCAACAGAAGATCTTCTTAATTTTATTTTTTTCTATCAATTGTTTACATATTTGCTTAAAGAAAATAAATGCCTATAGTTATTTAAATATTTGTTTAAATATAGAAGGACATTTAGAAACCCATCTCATCCAAGAATCTCACTCCTCCATGAAGATAGTTTTTCTTCCTATGATTTTTCTTAGCTTGTATGTGAACATGCGAGATGATAAAGAATTTTATCTGTGAATTCATAAAATCACTTTACTGGTGTCAGCTAGGATAGTGTTAATTTCCTTCACAGCGGCAAGTATGGGGCTATGTTTTGGATTTCTGCTGAATACAAACTATTTTTATGAACTATTTCTTCCTGGAAAAAAAAATCTGGCCTAGAAAAGTGGTTTTTAATACACATTTTTCTATACTCAAATTCAGCATCTCATTTCAGTTTCGAACACAATTTACTTCATTTTTGTACTACACTAAAACTAAGCATTCAAGCATGCTGGAAATGAAGATGGCAGGCAGGACAGCAGGCTGAAGCACTGCACAGCATGCTTTATCTAAGAGAGTGTACGGAACTCGCACTCACTTTGCGTAATCAGCCATCCAGGATATCCTGAAAAGATCATGTAAATACATGTGGACAAAAAGCAGGCACTTTCAAAATACAGCTATGAAAATGTGAAATTAGAAATAAGGCAGCAGGCTGAAGGGCTTTAACTTGTCATATACAATAGCTGCAGCCAGGTAAGTAGACTAAGCTATGTCATGCTGAAACTTCCTCTGAAAATAGCACCTATGTTTGCTCTAATTTTTTTCACTAGTTGATGGACGTTCCATAGGTACAAAAGTAACAACATTTATTTTGGATGAAGGACTATATGTTAACAAATTTTGATAACAGGCATAAACATAAATGTCTTCTTAGTTGCTTTATTGAAGACTTTAATGAGAAAATATTATAGGAGCTTTTCTTTAAAAATACTGAAAAATGAAGGTTGAAACATTGACTTGGACTAGAACTTGTGACTCCTACATCTAATGAAAACATCCTAAAAATTAAGAAGGTGGGAAGATTTGAGTTTTTAAATCTATTTTTCTTTCTGTGTAGTGATCCCGTTACAACTTTCCTGAAAGCTGACTGAAGCACTCCAAGAAAGTAAAAAGGAAGTCTGTGCTAAATCTGCCATTCCCAATGAAACTTGTAGTGCACTGGGTACCTCACTTCTTTTTGCTGTTAATGCCCTCCTTAGGTGAGCTGTGAGCATGAGAGAGAGCACTGATGGTCTCCATTTCCAGATATTTTATGCATCTCAAATGCTGGGCAGAACCTGAATAAGACTACTTAAGATCTAAATTTTAAAAATTATTGAAAATTAAAACATTCATTCACAAAGTATTTTGAGACCTAACAACCCCTGTATTTCAATAGGACTGAGTCACTATATATTTCAGGCATAGTCTTTAGATTTTTTTCACGTTAAGGTAGCTAAATACTTGGGAAATAAATACCTATAGCTTAATCTTCCTCTCTTCACTGAGCCTTTAGTTCTGGCCATTGCTAAATAGGCCTGAGGCTAAATGGCTCTTTAAACCAACCTTCAATATTTTTTCTCCAAGGATTTCCATTACTTCTATTAAATACTAGCATCTACAATTTAGTCTTCTGTATTTTTTTATTAGTACATCATCTTTGAACTAATAAATCAATATTTTAATAGATTTTACTAAATATATCTAATCCCCAAAATTTGAGAATATTTCTGAGAAATTACTGTGGTTCATTTATAAAAGGAACATTTATGCAAGGCACTCAGTTATTTTCTTTCAGCACAACTCCTCAGAAAGCACATTTTTTATAGTAACTCCTTTAATGATTTTATATATTTACACTAGTGTAATGAGATTTTAAGGTTATGAAATGCACAAAGAGTTTAGGAAATGTTTGGGGAGGAGATTCTAGCACACAGATTCCCCAAATACTGTAAGAAGCTGTTGTGGAAAGATGAAATAAGAAAACCATGCAGTGAAAGCATCTGGCCTAACTGTAAGGAAGAACTCTGAAAAATTCCCTGAAGGACTTCTATGCTGGCTTACAGACTTCCAGTTAAAGTATGGACTGTGATGAAATACATACATGAAAAATTTTCCTCAAAACTCTCTGCAGAAAACATAGTATGTTAAAATAAAATAGGGAAGATATTAATCTTATTGTATTTTGATGAATATCTTTTCAAAGAGAAAAAATATCTCTCATTCCCAGTGCATTCATCTTACAACTCTCCAGACCATAACCAATGTACAAATTTGGCAAAGACATTAAGTTCAAGTATATCATGAATATGCAACCTATTATTTGAAAAGGAACTTTGTCATAAATTTGTGTTGAGACAGCCTTCAAAGATGACTGGGAACTTAATGTAGGTTTGAGGTCATTTTAGCTCAAGGTGATACATTTGAGATAATTTGCTTTATCTCCTTGTAACATGCACTTTTTCTCCAGAACATGTTAATGGTGCTATAATTTTAATTCTGTAGATGTACAAATTTACCTCTATGCAAAGGGCTCAGCAAAATAATAATGCACTTGAATTAAGTTTTATGTGTCATTTAAAAGGTTTTCATGTTATTTCTCAGAACAGGTACAATATTCAGGTCTTGTCCTGTGTGTTCTGGTTAGAGTGTATATTCATAATTGTTACTGGCATTTGCAGTAATTATAATACTCATTAAAAGAAAGGCAACTTAGCATTTAGCATAAAATGGTGAGTTTAAGTAATTTTTGGTTTTTTAGGAGTCCTATATCCTTGCAGTGACATTTTTCTTTTTTATTTTGGTATGTGACAGAACTATGCTCTTCACAAGGTTATTCTTTCCTCTTTTTCTATGTTTTGATTTCTTCAACTTGACATGAGCCTCCTTGCAGAATACCAGACAGTGGAAGTGTTAGACTGAGATTTGACACACGGCATCACATAAGTGTCTTCACGAGCATCAGGCACTTGAAAGCTGTATCCTCCTAGAAATGTTGAGTTTTATCACAAGAACAATTATCTGCAACATTGCAACTTTGAGGTGGTTACATAACCTGAAGCTTACTCTCCTAAAGATTGCCTTCTACTGTGTTTCATCAAAATCAAGTTTTGCAAAAAAAGTGATCAGTAGAAACAAAAGCCAAAATACACAAGTATGAAATTCATGCATGTGAAGAAAAGGAAAAGGAGTATTTTAGCTACAGCTGTTTATACATGTCAGTGGGGTTAACTGAGCACTTGTGGTTACAGTTAAGACAAGGTTAATTTTTGCAGTATATGGGAGTAAGTGTGACTGAGGCCCAGTTATTATTCTATATCATCTCACATCATTGCCAGGGGCAGCATAAAAGGGAATCTTCACTTTCAAGGAGAAGGGGTCCCTTCCAGCCAAGCAAGCATGGTGGACAGAACAGTGAGGTAATGCTGGTTTGGGTGATATGGCAGCAGCTGGGTCGAGCGCTGCACTCTCTATTTCCTACAATTTTGTTATTAATATTGTTGCTGTTGCTGTTTGTTTTCTTATCTCAAAGTCTCCAGTAAAATGTTTTATCACAGCCTGTGATCTCTGTCTTTTGTGCCTCAAATTCTCCTGTCCAATGCACTGCAGAAGGGAGGGGAAGGGAAAGGAGGGTGGGGAGCGAACAGCGTGATTTGGAAAGTCTCAGTGGAAGCACTGAATTGGGGAAACCATTCCTAAGCCACGACAAATACAAAAATCAGAAAGACATTTCTGAATTGCATTTAGGAAACCAGAAGGCAAAGATTTAATTAACTTCTATTTCAGTGTCATATGTTAGTATGGAAAGTCTTTAATGTAATAGTACTGAAATCTTTTTTTGATTCAAATTTTTACTGAGTTTTCATGTCTCATCTTTGATCAGCACAGACTTCAGTCTATCTTCTAGGTGGGTAGAGCACAAGACAGAATGAAACATATAATATGAGAAAAAAGATTTATTACTATGATCCCAGATAAGGTGTAATTTGCATATGAAAGGAAAAAATAAGGCAAGTTTAATGTTACTTACTGTTTGTTTTCTTTTTGAATACCCAGGAAGAGTGGATTTTCAAAATATCTTTGCCATTTATGTTGGTTGTAATCTGACTGTGTAAATAGTAAGGTAGCTCTGACAAAGAAAACAAAACAGCCATGTTACTTGAGTAAGAGATGTCCAGTTTATTGACTGTAACATCACTCTTCAAGTGTTCTTTTGTTTATATGAGAGCCTTAAACCTACTCAACATGTGTAAAAACAATTTTAATATGAAAGTGGTAAACGTCCTTGAAGGACATAGGAAAAATCACAATGAAGAAAATATAGATCAGGAAGCGTGCCAGGTGTGCCATTTAAATTCAACTGAAAGGGAAGGTATAATTTTCTCATAACAAGGTAGAACTTCCTACTCATTCCATCTGATGAAATTAAAAGTAAGCACATAGAAAAGAAATAGGCAGCCAGCTACACAAACCAAGATTTTTTTTTTGCTTAATTCAAGCCTTGGTTTAACTCAAGGAATATTTGTCCCATCAGGGTATAATGGTGACAGCTACAATGGCGGTCTATGAATAGCAATCTTTTACCTTTCAAGAAGATTTCTAATTTTACTGCAAAAAACTTCTTGCTATTCTACAATAAAAGAAAAGTTCTCCTCCACTTCAAGAACAAAATCACTATGTCCACTCACCTTGAAAGTTGGCACTTAAGAAAAAGTTGTGGCACCCCAGCAAGGAAGATAAAAAGAAGCACACAAAGTGACTCTGTACCATAAACAGACACCATACTTGCTCCCCTTGCTACAAATAAATATTCCTGGACACCTCTATATGACTTTACTTATATATCAAAACCAGATGGACAGAGAAACAGACCTTTTGCATATATTAGAGAATTTTAGCCAGAGTACAATATTCTGGAAGAAATAAATTCCATTTAAAGAAAAATGTGCAGCATACAGCCTTACTTTTGAGAATGATTGTTTCTGCAGCGCTAACTTTCTGCTTATTTTTGTCAGCTTAAACAGACAACAATAGCATCAGTAGCATGGGATGGAAGCTAAACCCAACCCAAAAATAAGTATAAAACAGAAGCATGTTTAATCACCTGAGAAGAAGGAAAGTTAATGCTTAAAACATCTTGTGAATAACTAGAAAATTATATACAGGTATACCTTACAACACTGATCTTAATAACTGATTCGCTGAGGTACAAGGTCACTAAGCGAACTTGGGCAAAGGTCAAGAAAAGATCGTTAGGAAGAAGAAGAATATTGGCAAAAATATATTCCAGATTCAGTCAGTGCAGAATCAGGCCAGGCTGGAGAGTGAACAGGAGTATGAAAATACGAAGAAAAGGCTACCTTGAAACAAAAGACTTTCAACTTTACAAGTCAGTGTTCAGGAGAAAAGGAGAAATCTTGGATTTACAGTGGTTGCCAACACAGTGTTTTGACAATAGATGGAAGAAATGCAATGGATTCTACAATCTTGCAAGAGTTTTCAAATCCTCAAAAAGTGTGTGAAACAGGGATTATGAAAATAGGTTATGCTTTGAGTGTACCCAGCAAGCATAAGCCAAAGGGACTATGAATGTACTTATAAATCATTAGGGATTTCCATAGGAATCCTTGCAGAAGGTTAGTAATACAGGGTGCTAAACATCACTCTTGTTGTTTTACAGTGTAAGCTTGCAATATTTGTTTTCATAATATTAATGTGACTTTTAAGAAGGCTGAACCAATTTAAAAGTATGTATTTAAGGACCTGCCTTTCTCTCATACTAAGTAAAAGAAATAGAATTTGAAATGTTGTTTAGAAACTCAAGAAATCAATAAAATGAAGCAAAATAAAGATAATTAAAGTATTAGCACAATCCAGGAGAAAAATCACATACAAAGATAGTAAAACTGAAATATTTTGTATGACGTATGTACTGAAAAAAGAATGAGGAAGGATATGGAAAATTGCTCTTAGAATCTGTGTCACCTATATAGTGACTTAGGGCAAGAGTCATTTTAGAGGGAATTGACAGAGGTGTAAAATGTAAGATGCAGATGGTAATTATTCTGCTCTACTTGGCACTGGTAAGGTTTCAGTTGGAATGCTGCTTTTTTTGGTCACTGAATTATAAGAAAATAAATGTAGACAAAACTGGAATCCAGAATTTGGTGACAGAAATATTTAGAAGCTTTGAAAATTACCCACAAAGCAAAAAAAACAAACCCAAAAAACTGCCTTAATTTTGTCTTGAAAGGATTGATAAACAAGTAGATAACAGCCTTCAGATATTTTAAAGGAAGTATGTCCTTGTCCAAAGAGAGTATACAGAGAATAGCATGCCTAAATGACAATGTGTCATTCCAAGATATGTCAACAAAAATATTTCACATGGGCCAAAAATGTTTAGGTCTGTTGATAAGACAATAAAAGAAGTTGTGATTCCACAAGTCTACCATTATATCTATATATCAGTTCTAAAGAGAGGCTTGAAATTCAAAGTGAGTGAAGGTTCAAAGGATCAATGTCTATCTCCAATGGTGTTCCTCCAGGCTATATCAATATTTCACCTCCATTGCTAGTAAGGCTGAAACAGTGAACTAATGATTAGAAAGTGATATTGGCATGAAAGTTACTCTGGTCTGATCTGCTGACCTATGGCAAGATCGTTTTGCTTTTTTAAAATTATGATAAAACAAGATATTCCTACATAAATTCCACTGTTATTCACCACCAAATTGTCTTTGAACTTCTTTCTTAGCTTCTAAATTGTAAGTAAAATTCCAAGATTTTGAAAATGGTTTTCTTAACCATTCTGTGATTCATTACACCAATGAAAGCAAAAGTGAAATATTTGCTTCAGCTTTTTATATGACTATAGAGTGTGGACATTGTTAGAGAGGTAGGAAAATTACATCTTGGAACATCACTCTCGGGCCGGAGCTTCTCCTGCATCTCAGTTCCGTTCCCAGGCTGATAGCATGTTCAGTTTCAGTCAGGGAGAATTTCTCCCAGGATGATAACCTGGTCAAAATAGAATGGAACTAACAACATTAGATTAACACCTGTTTTGGTGCATGAGAAGACCTGGGAAAGAAGTGTCAATCTCTCTGCACCAATCAGTTTTATCCTGTCTTTGGAGTTGCGGGAGACTGTACTTAAGCAAGTGTGTTTCTGAATAAACTTGTCTCGTTTTCCTATCCTGAGAGGGACCATGTAGCTGTGTCTTATTTCCGCCATATCTAAAGGGTTAATACCCCTTCCTACAGCTACAGTAGAGTGCTAATATTTTTCAGCCGCAATATTGGAAAGGTTTTAGATGTGTCAAAGCAGTTTCAAAGCTATTTTTTCTTTCAACATGGAGTTGAAACTTATGAATAAACCTTATTTTTTTCAGCTGTATTATAAACCATTGCAATTTTATATGCTCTACTAGATCAATCTTATTAAGTCACAAAAAAACACCAGAAATGTAAGTAACCTGTTAAGCGGTGTTTCACTTTCATACGATGTTTTAATAAAACATTCATATGATAGTTTTAATAAAAGTTCAGGAAAGTGATTTGCATTTCTGGAACACTTCCGAAAAAATTGACAAGTACTTTTGATAGCTAACTCTTATTAGAATGCAAAGCAAACCACCATGTTCACAATCTAGATCATCACAGAAAGTTGAAAACACATGTGACTTCATCTGTCAAGTTTTGATAAGGCCAACTTCTTTTCATGGCTGCATTCAAAACATTTTAATATGAAGCTTGTGATTTTCTGGTTGCCTATGGATTTGTTTGTGAATACAAGAAAGCTTTAGTGACCATTTTTTAATACAGAAAGACTCATTTTCACCAACTCCTCCTTGTCCGTATAACTTTTCTGTACAAAAATTATCCACATTTTATATAAATATATTTATATCTGTAGGACAAGGGTAACAAAACAAACAACTTCCAATGGTTCATATGCTAATTCTTATTTAAAATAATGCAGAAAATTTTTGGCAGTTAAACCCTTCTAGTGTTAGATGACAGTTGAAAGGTTTAACTGCAAAGTAAAGTAGAGGTTATTTTAACAGTAACTAAAGTCAATACGTTTTTGGCCAGGTCTTGAATATATTTGCATTATTTGCAAGAGCTATTAATTTAGCTTGCTTGAATACAATTCTTCACCCATCACAGGAATTTCCTCTTTTCTCCTGCAAGGTAGTTTCTGGTCTCCTGTGCTTTTGTGATTTTTTTTCCTAATATTCATAATTTGGTTGCTCATACAAAGAGATAATTTGAGCACATCTGTATTCACAGGAGCAGCTGAATGGAAAATTTTATTTCCTGTTTTCACTTTTTTCCAGTTAATTTATGCTTGAAGGAATTTTCCCTATTGACTTTGAAATGAAGGTGCCTTCTTTCAAGGTGGTGTCAAAGATTAAATGGTTTCATTTTTCCATTAGCAAATACTTTGTAACACAGCTTTGAAATTATTGTTCATCAGTTGACACAGTCTAAGTAAAGCCCATTTAAACATAATTTGGTTTATATGAGCTAGTTTTCTTTTAGGGTTCTCATACCACTCATCTTTTTGCTTTTAATGATAATAGAATGTAAAACATTATTAGTTTTTTTTTTTTCTTTTTCTGAATAGTATTTACAGATAAAAGTTCATTGCTAAAAGATAGTAAAAGTGATTTTTTTTCCTTCATTGTTCCTTTCTTTAGGCACTGGCCCAATGTTAGCCACAAGCTGCACAAAGCAGTTTTTGGTAGCCAAGCTAAGCTACTTGATATGACTTAAATTTGACAGCATTATTATCATAAGAGGAAATTTATAATTATATATTGGAATACAAGGAATTATGTCCATCACCATTATGTCATTGGTGCCAGACAAATAAAAAATTAAATAGCTAAAGGTGTAGAAAACCATGGCTATGGACTCTTTGGTTCTAAGCAATTCCTTAACTGGAACCTCTTACCCAGAGCAAAATAGCGGTCTTGGCTCAAAGCTGTGGCAACAGCGTGACAAAAGAAGGAGCTCCTTCTCTCATCATTATGTGAATTAAGCTGTTCCACTGACTTCCCCTTCATTTATCCCAGCACCTGTCTTTTTCCTTAACCAAAAATTAACAACTTTGTGGACATCTCTTCTGAACCACCGAGGCACATCAAGGGTTGTGGTATCGGACCTAAATAAAAGGGAAAAGAGACAAAAGGAACAGCAAAGCACACGGACTCCTTTTGGGAAAAGAAGCTGATTTTATTGAACTGAGAGCCCATATTTAAAGCATGTTCCGATGCACGGAACAGAACCGTAGTTCATTGGTCCACTGGGACAAACATCTCCCAGGATGTGTCCCACGGAAAAAACACCAGGTGTCTGTCCTTGTTGTGAATTCCTTCTTGTTTTTCCAACTTGTTTTTCACAGATTCCAACCTGTTTTTGACCATGTTATCACCTTGGGAACTTTCTCCTTATCACCCTGAGAACAGGGCAAAACTCAAACTTGTGAGAAATACTTCTCCAAGCTAATTCACTAGATGTCTCTCTGGCCACAAAGGGTCATTTTAAAAATTGCAAGAGATACCCACACAAATCTTAAATGTGATTGAACAGCTGAAGTATAGAACACCTCATACAGTTTCAGATGCTTAATTTTTTTATTGATCTTCTACGGATTCATAACAAATAGCCCATGGATTTTCTAGATTAGTTAACAACAATTTGAACACTACAGGACTGTATGAACCTTTAGAGTACCTCCATGTCTACTGTTTTACAACTCTATTTTTAATGTTCCCCTAAGTTAGTTTTACTGGAGATTGTTATAGCAAAAAAAAGTGACTGCCTGCAAATCAAAACTGGTTTTGCATTATATGATTGGTTTAATATAGTAATGTCTAAGAATAAACTGTAGATTACTCCACATGACTTCAAATAATATACCATGAAATCTGGGCTTAGACATAAAACGTACATAGTATGGGCTACTGGAAATCCGTGTCAAAATTAAAAACATATATTGAAAACCTTCAGGGTGAAGTAGCAAGGTAGCTAGTATCATTACCTTGCAGGAAGAGTACCGAAGAATCATTGATTGACACCTACAGATATTTTATTTAACAGACTTTACAGATCAAGGATACCTGTAATGTGAGAATGGGTTATCTGGATTGGAAATTTACAGATGTTTGAAAACACAACTGAAGACAAACAGAAGTGTTGTTATGTGGAGTGCCAGAAGCTGCCACACACAAGATTTATAGTCAGTATGAGGCACAATATCAGTATTGCCATATGAAGTTGCCCAGCTGCTTTATGGAATGGCTACCAAAAAAAGCACATAAGAAGGAGAAACAGAGAGTGCTGAGTGGCTGTATTGTGTTCCTCTCATTTTTCTTGGGCTTTATCTTTCTCTCCCTTTTATTTTTATGACCATTTTAAAACATTTTTTTTCTATTGTTTAAACTGTTCTTATCTCAACCCTTGAGTTTCACTTTGTTGTTTTTTTTCCTGATTTTCCATCCTGGCCCACCAAGGTGGAGAATTAGCAAGCAAGGCAGCTGCATGGTACTTAGTTGCCAGGTGGGGTTAAGGCACAACAGTGCTTCAGTTTCCAAGAAGCAGGAAAAAAGTCTCCAGGTAATGGCAATATCTCATCTGTTGCCATATATTCTTATAGCAATCCATAAAAATAATACACTTTGCATTATGCAAGTGATTGTTATTCCCCAATATAGCAGAAATCCATTAAATATTTCTATGATTAATATATATTACACAAATCATAGTTACACAGTCAATTATATAGTTTCTTCCATGGAAGACACTCTTACGTGGGACTAACACTTTCTTCTGCATTTCTAATATATAGATTAGCAAAATACTGATAAAAAATTCAGTAATTAATATTTATAGAAAATAAGCTCTGATTTCTTGGAACATCTCAGTACAAGAAACAATTTGAACAATTTCATGACCAAATTATTTATGTGTGAAGCTCTCATTGCAAGCATCAACCTATGTGAAATCCCAGGCACCATATCCATGCATACATATATATATGTGTATATATATATATATATTATTCATGTGTACGTCATATATCCATTTTTACACCATAATTTGTATTTTTTTTTAATTTGTCAGTTTAATATTAAACAGTAAGGGAATTATTTCTATCTGAAATTTATAGCTTACTTCTCTATGCCATGAAATGTGCAGACATTGATTCCACTATGTCTGTGGCACCCAGAATATTTTCCAGGCATGGCAAAATAGACAACCTTATGATTTTAAATATAAATCAAAGACAAGCAAAAATTGGAATCTATCAAGTCCTAAGAGAGTTATACTTGCATGGTGGCAACTTGGAGAATTATCACTCGCTTCAGTAGTTTAAGAAACATCATGTATATATACCACAGAAAGTAATAGGTATGTCCCAATTCTAAGAAAGAGTCACAGTGAAGAAATTGTCTTAAATTTCATAGGTTAGGACATTTGAGGAGTAATGGGTAAGACGGAATGGCAGGAAGATGGAATTTTGCCACTCTTTAACCAAAACACAATAGAATTTTTATTTTCTTGGGACTCGTCCCTTATCCTTCAGGTCTGTGCTCTGCTATTCTTCATACTGTGCTCAGCTTCTCAAGGCCTCTGGTATCATACAAGGCATATACTTCTCTGGGCTGCATCAATATTGTACAGTCATAAATATCCAATTTTATATAGACTAACCACTTTATCTTTACAAAACCATAAAAAGAGAGATAAAAGTAAAATAAATTAGCCGTGGACCTTGTCAATTAGATAAATTGCTTTCACGGTGAAATCAAGTAAAACAAAGTTACAGGCAGGTCAAGAAATGTTCAGACAGAACAAGTCTGACAAATCTCTGTTTTGAGGCTCTGAAATACCAGCAAAAAGTTTATTATAGTCCATTTCTAGGAATGACAATATGGCCCTGGATTCTGCAGCACAGAATTTTGTTCTACTCCCTGCTTGTTTATTTCTGTTTCTACCCATTTGCCAAGTCTGTTTTATCTGATCCTTTTTCCTCATGAATCATACATTGAGTAGGGGTAGCAATTTGCAGAAAAAATGTCATAGTGTATAAATATTTGTTTTTATCAACAAAGCTTATGGGTGTAACAATGTCAATCCAACATTCATTATGTTTGGTAGCACACTTTGAAAGCTATGTGCCATATGTTCCCTTCCATTAAAAGACAGGGAAATTCCACTAATCCAATGCAAATCAGAGCAGGGTATAATCATATCAGCCTGCAAAAGGAAGCAAGTGACACCAGGTGAGGATTGCCATGAATATGTTGTATCCGTACCAGTATTCATCCCATGGTAATAGCTCCTGGTGCGTTGTCTAAAGAAGAAAATGTAATAGCTGGAGAAGGAAAAAGGCATAAAAAAATACTTAGGGGGCCAAAGTCTGTTATGCTAGTTTTACTGCCAGTATTGGAAATACGGGGAAGGGTAGAAATTCAGAGATTTTCCAAAGATTAAGCACACAATACAGGAAATTTTTCTGTTTATTTCCTCATAACTCATTTCTTGAATAAATTTCCTGCCATGAGGTCCCTCAGCTGTAGACCTATTACAGTGGGATTCCAAGACAATTCACCACAGCAGTTCTTATTCTGCATTCAAATTATACAAAATTTCAATCTGACCTTGAAGCAAAGAAATTTGTATGTGCTTTCACCAAAATTTTCTTGAAACCAGTAAAATACATTTTAGCTGTAATTAACCCCTTTATTAGAAGTTTGAAGTTGAACTTCATAAACTAGATACTTAGAGGGTATTCCTAAAATACAATTTTAGTATATGCACTTCAGTTTAATTTCTTTCTTATGTTGTTTTTGTGGCCATTGAGAAGGTCATTCCTCTCTATCATGTTTTCCATTTCCATTTTGCAGCCATGCCTTATCTCACATGTGTCTTATCTACACTCAACAAATTAAATTCTTCCTTTCCTTCTTATAAATCCAAGGTTCTTTTGTAGTATACTGCCTACATTACTGTAGGCTATTGGTTTTTGTTACTTCATTTGTAATATCTTAAATTAAATGGCATTCTATAAAAAGTATCATTTACACTTAAAACAATAAAATAATATCTTCCTGCTATCTTACATAAGATTGCTTTTCTCCAAGGTATTTCATATCATGAAGAATATGTGGTTTCACAGGAAAGCCTGCTCAGTTGATACTGTTTAAATCAAATTTACGGATCCTTCTGTTCCTATGTGCTGAAAGACAAGCTGATAGGGAAGCAGGCCAGCCTGGCTGAACAGAGATTTAACTGGAGCCCAGGTTAAAAAATAGGAGAGTTTATAACCTATGAAAGAAAAGGGCTTACAAGGATGTTGTGAAGTTGTGCAGGGAAAAACTGAAAACGGTAAAAGCCCAAATAGAATTTAATCTGGGTACTGCTATAAAAGACAATAAAAATGTTACTCTATCTAATTAGATTCACAACAAAAAGGGGGACTCAGGACAATCTCCATTCTTTATGGAATGGGGGAGGAAACGTTGTGACAGATGAGGAAAAGGCTGAGGTACTCAGTGCATTCTTTGCCTCACTCTTTAATACTAAGACTAATTGTCACCAAGGTACCCAGCACTATGAGCTGGAAGACAGGGACAGGGAGCAGGATGGAGGTCCCATTATCTAGGAGGGAGTGGTGGGGGACCTGCTTCAGCACTTAAGACATTCACAAGTGCATAGGGCCTGGTGGGATGCAGCAAGAGTACTAAGGAGCTGGAGCTCATGCTCAGAGTCAGTTTCAGTGGCCAGAAGAAGAATGAAGGGAACGACAGGTCTACCAGCATCATCCTCAGTGCTGGGGAAGGTCATGGAACAGAAGAACCCCTTGAATGCCATCACATAACACATGCAGGTAAACCAGGGCATCAGTCCATCAGCCAGCATGGGTTTGTGAAAGGCAGGTTCTCTTTGATCAACCTGGTCTGCTTCTATGACAAAGTGACCCACTCAGCAGACAAGGGAAAGCCTGTGGATATTGTCCATCTAGACTTTGGTAATGCCTTTGACACTGTTTCCCACAGCATTCTCCTGGAGAAACTGGCTTCTTGTGGCTTGGATGGGTGCACAAGATAAAAAGTTATTTGGATGTCCAGGCCCAGTGAGTGGTGGTGAATGGAGTTAAATCCAGTTGGTAGTGGTGCTCCCCATGGATTGTGTCCAGTCATGGCTAATATCTTTATCAAATATATGGATGAGGGGATTGAATATACCCTCAGATGGTAGGTGACAACAAATTGGGTGGAATTATTGATCTGCTGGAGATTCAGAAGGTTCTACAGAGGCATGTGGACAGGCTGGATCAGTGGGCTGAGGCCAAGCTTTAATACCGCAAAATGCCAATCCTGCACTTTGGTCACAAAAACCCCAGGCATGTCTACAGGCAGAGTGATTGGAAAGCTGATCAGTGGAAAAGGACCTGGGTGCTGGCTGTCAGAGCAGAGGCTGAGCAGAGGCCATGACGGCCGAGAGGGACCCTGACAGCGCCAAAACATGTTCTTAATGCTCCTCTGTTTTTCATCCTCTCTCAACACTACTAAACATTTTTCTGGTTCTTTTGAATTTTTTTAGCTGATTCCTTCATTATTTATAAAGTCCTCTGATAACCCCTTGTTAGTGTATCCTTATGTTGTAGTAGTTTACAGCTTCGTTTTTTAGCATATTCACTTTTGGCAAACACCATAAGAACAGAACGCTTTGGCTGTAGTATACAAATGCAATCTGTAGATTTGCATTCCCATTGTATCATCTATTGTTTCCAAGGCCACTTTACCAAGAAGGGAGGATGTGCCAGCAGCATGAACAGCATGAGCTGCTGTTCCATAGGTGACTCATGGTCATTTCCAGGCCTGTTTTTCTCCAGTCTATGCTCTTCATTTTATTTGTCTTGAAATACTGCTCTTTTTATTGTTGTTATTATGTTTTGTTTTAATTTTTAACTAGACTTTTAGTTTCTCAAGGTTGTGCATTTACATCTGTTGGAGTTTGTAAATTAAAGGTCTGAATTTTTCAGAGAGAAATTAAAGTGTAGGGATTAAATTAAAACTTTGGATGGATTGAAATATATTAAGTCACACAAAGTAGAAGTGCAAGTTTAAGTTTTAGAATAAGCAAGTAAATAAGTAAGTAAGTTTAAGTAAGTAAGAATATGTTTTAAATGTTTTAGAGAATAAAGGTCTTAGATGCTAGTGTAAAAGTGCAAGTTTTAATGAAGGCTAAAAAACATAGTTCTTGATACTAGTGTTGAAAATAAGTTTTTATGGAGGCTTCAGGAACATAGTTTTAGACATAATAAAAATATAGTAAAAATATTGCTTATATTTTTTAAATAGAACAAAATAAACCATATGCATAGTTTATATGTAACTTGGCGTGCTAAAAAAATTGAATTTTAATAAGTTAAGAAGAAATAATTTAGGTTCATGTTTTTAGTTTATTGGGTAATTTATGTATAAGAATTTATGTAATGATTCACTTTGGCTTTTTTGCCTTTTTTTTTCTTTACTGCTATCATTATCGCTTGAAGAAAATAGAAGCTGCTGCAGTAACATCAGCCTTCCTGGGACTTTGACAAAAGCAGCTTCTACTTTTAATTAGGATTTTATTTTTGTTTAAATTTTTATGCCAAAATTTTAACATAGACTTTAACACTTGTAACTTTTTCTTTTTGAAACTAATGTGCCTTTATAATAAAAAACTTCATAACAACTAATAACTGTTCAACTATTTAAAAAAAAACAACAACCCAACATTCATCCTGCCCTGCTTCTTGCCTTGGTGTATGAAGTGACACAGCTAGTTTAGTGTCATCCACAAATTTTATACAGAGGTTCCAAAATACCCTCTCTGAAATTCCCAACTCAATCAGAAAATGTTGAAAAAGAAACAATTTTTAAACCAAAAGTGTATCATTCTCCTATCAGCTTTACTTCTAGCTCTTATTTCCTTAGTTTCAGGCAATTAAAAGATAATTTTCTAACCAGTTTCTATATTTGCATCTGTGCAGTTTTTCAAGAACTATTTTAATATAATAATTTCCTTCAATGATATTTTTGCAAACAAGGTATAAAAGAATTTTTACTAAAATAACTGACTGATTATAAAGTCCATATTTTGTTTGGCCTCTAACTGTACCAGTGCATGAATTAGAACAGCCTTTTTCACTAGCAGAAGATCTCATTACTTCTCTAATATTTTTCCATTAATCAGTATGTGCAATTGATGTTGATATGAAAGTAGCGATTGAGCCTCATTAAAGCTCTTGCTAAGAAATATTGGAAGAGTCTAATTATTTTCATTTAGGTTCCCTGAATAATAAAATCTCTCCAGATCATATTTCTCTTAAAAATTCCAAACTCTGAGAAATGAGCCTGCTGTAATTTTTAGCCCTAATTAGTATTTGGGGGATATTTTAGTTTGCTCCTGGCTCAGATATATTTTCTTTAGTTATAAAATTGAATTAATTTTTCTTGTTTGCTTACATGTATGTGGAAAGCTACAAAATATTTGAGTAAATATAAAAGGGTCACTGATTCTATAAAATTAGCATCAGTATTGTGTTATCATTCAAACTACCATTTGTTATTCTGATGTTCAAATTCCATAATAAGAATGGAGCTGAACAATAAATTGAATCTTTTACTAATCATCTGTTACCTACATTGTGAACTAGATATAGATCTTCATAATTTTTTTAAAAAATAAGACTTTTCAAACATTCATAAATTAAAAAAATAACATAATAGATTTCACTTGTAGCTGAATGCAGTACAAGAAAAAATAGATGAAGACATAGCCAATCACCTAAGACTAAAAAAATGATAGTCCAAGACTGGGACAGCAATTTTCTGAATCAAACCAAATACTGATTTATGTAGTCATACCTTCATATCTCTGACTGGTATTTCATTTGTTTCAGTGGAATATGGATACAATTACTATTCATATAATAATATAAATAATAAAGTATATAAGGCTATTTTTACAAAAAAAATGCTGTGTATAATTTAATATTTAAGTTTATCTATCTTTGCAATCACATTGTGTTAATGTCTATTTTTATATACTTTATAATTGTTTCTTTGTATAGCTTTCATTCTTAAATATCAGGTATAGTGTTGAGAAGAATAACAGAAAAGAAGAAAAGTAAATCAAGTTTGCATTACAAGTCCTGTAAGAACAAGAGGTGAATGATAAGTTATTGCATCCCATGAATTAGTCTAAATGAGTAGTAAAAATTTGCAATGAAATTTCCCATTCAAAGCATTTATTACCTGAGATTTTGAGAAAGAGATGATGTAGAAAAAATTTTCTTTTTTAGTTTAACTTTATTTCTTATTTATTCTGATATTTTAAGTCTCACTGTTACCTATTACATCTCCAAGAAATTTCAAACCTGTAAAATGATTGTACTTGGAGTTGGGATTTGCACCCAGCCTATAGAAAACATTATATTCAGTGCAAGTTTATTTAGTTGAACTAAAATTGTGTAAGGGCAGAAAGAATCAGAAATATTGCTACTGAATGAATCTGAGAGAGTCATCCAACCAAGACACTTCACTTGTGTAAAAGCATTTACACCCACCATTCAGCACATAAACTGGGGGAGCTGCTGCTGAGGTGGGACAGTATTGGTTCAGGAATGGGTTTGGCATTGGTCAGTAAGTGGTGAGCAACTCTGTTGTGCACCACTTGTTTTTCTTGTGTTTCATCTTTCTCCTTCTTATCTCTTCTTATCTTTAATTTGTTCCAATTATTAAACTCTGCTTATCTCAACTTACAAGTTATACTTTCTAATCTCTTCCCAATCCCACCAGGATGCTAGGTAAGTAAGCAAGAAGCTGCATGCTGCTTAGTTGCCAGCTGAGCTTAAACCACAACAGGAACCTACTTTCTAAAGTACTCCAATCAGTCAACTAATACTTTCTTTTTATATTTCCTATCGATTTGGAAAAGGATTTATCACCTTTTTCCATTCAAAACATTTTATTTTTGGACTGTAAAAAAAAAATAACCTCTACTTGCTTTTGTCTTCAACTAACCATGCACCCCAAATTGCTTAACATTTTCTCCTTGTGGTTTCTCTTGCATGAGAAAGTTAGGTTCTTGGAAAGTAATTGTTTTAAAGAATAACATACATTACTTCAGGGAGTGACATGAGGAGGTGCAGAAAAGGCATAAGTTTGAGAATGTTGTTCAGGCCATGCTACAACAAAATAAGACTATCTTGTTTTGTAAATAAACGTAAAGCATTTAAAAAATAGGTGCTTCAAAAGATAAATGGCCTTGCAATTTAATATTGGAGCTGTGTTAAGAACATCAGATTGATATAAAGATCATTGTTTTGAAAGTGCCTCTTACTGTATTGTAAATGAGAACTAAAAAATTCTATTCTGCTTTCAGAAATGAAGAGTTTTTCCTAAACTTGGTGAGCTGAGACTTGAGTGTATCACTGGCCTTGGGGAGAATATGACTGGAAATACTGTTTGAAAGGGAAGAAGAGATCAATGACAGAGAAAGTGTTGAAATCTATCAAAACTTTGACTGAGAGGGTAAACTTTTGAAAACTTTTATTAAGTATTTTAGTTTCACTTGTTCCAGATTATGTTGTCCTCATCAAACTTACAGTTATTCTAAATAGACAATTTTCTTCTTTCAGGGGAAGCTGGAAAAGCTCTTCAAACTTTCTCCCTTTCCCTTAATTTGGCTTTGTATATGCTTAAAAGATAGCATACGCAGCAGAAAGCAAGAGACTTAAGAAATATCAGGGAACAGCAATTTTCTTTTGTTTCAGTGAGAAATTTTGTTTCCTGCTTTTTTTTCATGTTGAAATACATACTAAATCATTAATTGTACATTCTTGTTTCTTTATGGCAAATTAACCAATGGTGTAACAGACTGCAAATTGCACTATGTATTTGCAATACATACCAAATGTTACTAAACCAAGAATTAGACTGAGAATAATAAACTGAGATGTAGATCATTGCAAAGAGAGTTTGGTATTGAATAAGTTTTGGCTTAACCAGTCACGTTGAATATTACTGCAATAGCCTTCAAATTACAACAATTGATTGGCAGTTAAACATTTTCAGTGGTTAGTGGCCTGGGATTTGGCTGGGGTTCTTTTGTTTAATTTCAGGTAGAAACAGAGTAATCAACATCTTAACACATTAGCCATTTTTTTGTGAACACTTTTAAGAATACCTATGTTGCACTGATAATCCTCATGTGTGTTGNCGGATCCTGCAATAAACCTTACCCTTGGAACAACAAAAGGACTCCCTCTCGTCCTTTGCCTCTCCCGGCCGTGGACACTACCAGAAGGACCTCGCAGCACTAGCTGTATCTCCGGGACAGCTGTGTCCTGGGAACAGCCCAGTCCTGGCGCTGGTACCTGCCTGCAGGAGCTAGCTGGGCGGGCCAGAGGGACAGGTGGTGGACGCAGGTGGGCCGCGTCACATGTGAATAAATATAATAAAAACAACAAGGGATTTTTTCAAACAGGTTTCAAATCAGACATTTTCGATCATATTGAATATTAATTAATATTATATCTCATCATAGTAGTTTGGTAGGACTTGAGTGACATATGGTATTTTTTAAATTGTTCTTGTGCTATAGACACTGTTCTGTCAGGTGAGTATAATTTCTTTTTTTTCTCCTAGAACCTTGGCAACACTTAGCAAATGTTAGGCATCTGGAGAAGAAGTAGAAAAAAATCAGGTGCAGAAATGACCATGAATACTTGGGTAAATTCAGCATACCACTGCAGAATAATTTCCCAGAAAGAAAACCCTGAAAAAAATTCTCTTGTCGAGGTACTTATTTTCCTGCTTCCACTCATACACCTGAAAATTCAGTTCCTTGGCATCCTGAAAACCTTGAAGTAGTGTTTAATATTTTTGTTCTTCACCTCTCTTCACTCATTCCTTTCCAACTGCTCTGAAGTGTATGACATGGATTCCAGTGCCCTTGTGACAATTTATGCTAAATTTCAAAATTTACATATCTGTTCATAGGTACTCAATGAGGTATTTTTTTCATCTGTCTGTCCACCACATCGCATATGTGATTGTATATTTCACTTTTATGCACACAAATTAATAAATAATCATCTATTAAGACTGATAATTCAGAGGTTTCATATTGGATGTGTAGATTTAACAGATCAGAATTTCAAGGTCTTTAAGTTCAGCTTTAGTCTCTCTCCCATTTCCTTACTAGTGTGCTTGTACTTTTTGAGGAATGGAAGTGAGAGGGTATCTGTCATTGCTCAACAGCCATGCTGTTTCTCTATTTTAGCAGTCCTTCAGTACACCCAGTTCTGGTTTTTCCCTGCAGTACAGAGAGCACTGCCCTCTTCCAAATCACATTTGGGCTGTATTGGGTCTTGAAGACATTTTCTTAGCACAGGTGCATACCCAGTAATATTTTATTTTAATCTTAAAAGCTTTCCCTTTTAAACAATTAAAACTGGGTCACCATCAGCAAATGGTAGTAGAAAGGAAAATGTTTCAGTTGAAATACAGATCACTTAGTGCTGTCTATGTCAAAACCAATTATTTGAACTTCATTCTGTAGCTAGCACAAATGGTTTTGTAACAATATAATGTACAAATGTGCCAAACAAAAAGTCCACTTTTAAGGCAGATAGTGCAGCAGGTATAACAGCAGTTACCTAATGGATGCCCTGGTGTACATATGCTTTCTATCCAAAATTTATATGATGCTACTCTTAGGTACCACCATTAGCATATGACAATTCATTGTACAGTATCACAATCAAAAAGAACTGGAAATAAAACAATACCTGTCTTATTGAAGTACTGTTATGGAGAATGGATGTAGAAGGTTCTGTTTATTAGAGATCTTTGCCACTACAATGAATTTGTAAAAGGATATATAAGAGTGATTTCTTAACCTGTCAGCATATTTTTAGATTTAATGGCAATAAGTAAAATAATTTACCCTGCAAATAAATAAATTTAAAATTATAAGTTTTCTGTCAGGCATTAGGAAGATGACTATCATCTTCAGATGTTTTAATTATACTATTTTCTCATGCTGAACTTTATTAGAAGTCTATTGTATAAAACAATCCTTCATAGACACATAAGACCAGCAAGGACTACAGAAGTGAATGACAAATATTTTGTAAAGATGCAGAATGGCAGGAATATACTTATCATTTATTAAGATACATTTTTTTCTATATTTCCAACAGCTTGCAATTCTTCTCCCTATATTTTCTTTGATCTTAGTGTTCATGAGTACAAAATAATCTTAAAGCCATGAAACTTAAATGTCTAGTAATTCAAACACGAACTTAAATAAATGATAATTTTAAAGACTCTCTTGGGAGAAATTTTAGTTACTATTAGCAAATAAAAAAATAGACATAATATCGTATATATTTCATGCTGAACTCAAATTAAATAAAAGCACTTTTAGTACATTGATTTAAACATCTAATTCAATTACAGTTCAGCGTAAAAGAGACAACAGAAGACAGTAAGTGTGACAGATGGATGTTACAGAAAAAAAAATATTTTAAAAGATACGGTGTGTTGGTTTCATCTGTGGTAGAGTTAATTTTGTTCACAGTGTCTGGTCTATGGTTTTGGGTTTTTGCTGAACACAGGGTTGATAATACAGAGATGTTTTTGTTCTTGCTGAGCAGGGCTTACACAGAGCCAAGGCCTTTTCTGCTTTTTGTACTGCCCTGGTGGTAAGGAAAGTGGGGGGTGCATGGAAGGTTGGGAGGAAACAAAGCCAGGGCAGGTGACCCAAACTGACCCAAGGGATGTTCCAGACCATGTGACATCATACTCAGTGCATAAAGTGAGGGGAAGAAAGAGGAAGGAGGGGACATTTTTTGTTTGTCTTCCCAAGTCACCATTCCCTGTAATAGCTCCCTGCTCTTCCAGGGATGGTTGAGCACCTTACTGCCATGGGAAGCAGTAAATTAATTCCTTGTTTTGCTTTGCTTGTGTGTGTGTGGCTTCTGCTTTCCCTATTAAACTGTCTTTATCTCAACCCGCAAGTTCTTTATCTTTTACCCTTTTGATTTTCCCCCTTAATCTCACTGGTGAAGGAGTGAGCGAGCGGCTGTGTGGGGCTTGGCTGTGACTGGGGTTAAACCATGACATATAGGAACTGAAAAGACGTATTTTATGAATTTCTATGGTGATTCCTCAATAGAGGAAGGAGAAGGGAAGACACTAGTTCAAATCTGATTGTGTGGTAAGACAGGAGCTAGCAATTTTCTGGTAAATGTTTCTGCTGCAGGAATGCAGCATGGATAAAACTGCAAGCAGATAAAAATAGACATAAATAGCACTTCACAGCAGAGAAGCTAGAGACATTGTATCAACAAATTTACATGGATCTTCCATGGTGGGTAACAACACTACAAGCAAAGCATTAAAATGTGTTATACATTTAGGAACCTTATATGTTAGGAACAGATTTTATTATTGTTGTTATTGTCATTAAACAAAAATATAGAACTGGATTTGGGACAGAGATATTCAGCAATCTGATAGGCCTTCCTTTGAAGAAAGGGTATGGTCATTTTTATTCTTAAGGTTTCTTGGATTAGATACAGAGCTAAGTGTGAATAGAGATGGCCAGTCTCAAACAGAATGCACATAAACCTGTATCCACATCACAAAAAATTACAAAGAGAGATGATACAAGTGGAGTTGTTTTCTACCAGCTTTATGTGTCTCTTAGTGAAACAACTGCCAAGACAGAAAACCCATCAGGTATGAGAAACCACAGCTGAACAGCATTGCGAGGAAGAAGAAAATCAAGTATTTCTGTTCCATAATTGACAGCAGAAAACAGGATGTTTGCAGGGCCTCCATGTTCTTCATATGTGGGTAACTATAGTCTGTGACACATTAGAAAAATGGATTTAGAGAAATTAGCAGAGACAGTGCTTTATATAAGAGCAGTTAAAGAGATAATGGGAATAGGAATCAATTGGAGGTTTGTTTTTTTTCTAAGCAACTGATATTGTTGGAAAAAAATTCTGTTATATAAAATTAAAATACAACTATTCTCCAAAAAACTTTTATTTTAGAGAATATCATAGAGCCATACAATGCTTTGTGTTGGAAGAGACCTTAAGGATCATACAGTTCTAACCTCCCTGACATTTTTCACTAGACCAAGTTGCTCAGATATGTGGAAGTTTAGTTCATCACTTGATTTTGATATAACAATAGATGATACAGTACATCTCAAACTTGTTTGTAATGTGCCATAACATTTTCTTTATGCACACTTGAACATAAAGGTATAATAGAGCTATTTGAAATAGTCTTGTGACACACACAGATAAATTAGAATTGCAGTAGCTCTCCTGGTCAATACCTTATGACAAAAACTTTGCTCATGATGCATTGCTCTGCATTTAAGAATGTATTAGAGTAAAAAGGAGCGAGAAATATACATCTGAGTCATAAATAGTTCATCTTTGATTAAAAATGTTTGCTAGGATTGCCTTTTACAAAAATGCATTAGGAGAATTTGTAGTAGAAAGAGCCGGTGTCTCAATGCTGCCTGCTGCTGCTAACCTAAAGTAATATAGGCAATGAAACCTTAGGACATCATCAGGAAATGCCTATGAGGAGAAACTCTTGAAGAGATCATATAATCTTTTATGATCATTCCCTTACAGTGTCAAGGTTCAGGTGACTATCAGCAACAGAATAAGTCATAGGAATATTTTGACATAATTGAATCTGAAGACTTATTTATAGAAATACATCACATCAGCAAAATCACATTATTTTGGTCTTTGTGAATTATATGGCATTTTTAAAATTCAGGCTATGCTCAGCTATAACCCGTAGCAATTCTAAGTGAACAGTATAATGAAAGAATATAGATATGGTATTTGCTTTAAGACTGATAAAAATATATGCTTAAAGATATTTTCACTAGTCTGCCTCAATAAGTTTTACAAACATAATTTTAAATTGACTTTCTATATTTTCCCTTAATTTTATGCTCTTTATTTGTCTTTAAATCCTACATAATTAATATCGTAACTCCAGTATTACTCCTCCATTGATATTTTGGATAACATTTTGTAGGTATAAATGAATTCAAATTTAAATCCTAGACTGGAAAACACTAGTTCAGTAGGAAATATTTCTTCTGTTAATTAAAAAAACCCTCCAAACAACCTCAAAAAATACTTAACCAGGGCTGTTTTGAATTTGTTTAAAAGTGAATTAAAATTTTGGCTCTATTTACTCAGAAAATTTGGCAAAAATGCCTGCAGTTATAAATGCAGTTACTTAGACAAAGGGATTGAGTACACCTTCACCAAGTTTGCAGACAACTTCAAGCTGAGGGTACAGCTGACACACCTGAAGGAGGGGATGCCATCCAGAGGAAACTGGACAAATTCAATAATTGGGCCCATGCAAATCTCATGCAGTTCAACAAGACCAAGTAAAATGTGCTGCACCTGAGTTGGGACAGCCTCTGGTATCAACACAGGCTGAGGGGTGAACAGATAAAGAGCACCCTTGTCAAGAAGGATTTGGGCTCACAGGTGGGTGAGAGGCTGGACATGACCTGGCCATGTGCACTCACAGTCCAGAAAGACAAACACACCCTGGGCTGCATCAGAAGCAGCAGCAGGGCAAGGGAGGGAATCCTGCCTCTCTGCTCCACTCTCCTGAGACCTCACTGCAGTAACTGCATCCAGCTCTGGGGTCTTCAGCACAAGCAGGAGATGGATATACTGGAGTAAGTCCAGAGGAGTGCCACAAAGCTGGTCAGAAGGATAGAATATCTCTCCTATAACGACAGGCTGAGAAAACTGGGGTTGTTCAGCCTGAGGAAGGCTTATTGCAGTCTTTCAGTCCCTAAAGGTGCTAAAAAGTACTACAAGAAAGCTGGAGAGGGCTTTTGACTAAGGAAAGTAATAGGAGGATGTAGAGTAATGGCTTTAAACTGAAAGAGAGTAGGTTTAGATTTATATGTTTTCTGGGAGGGTGGTGAGGCACTGGAACAGGTTGCCCATAGAAATTGAGGATTCCCTATCCCTAAAGGCTGTGTTCTGTAACTCACATTGAGTGGAAAACTTTTTTTCTTTTGTTTTACTTTTTATTTTGTTTTGCTAACCATAAAACCTATAACAACCATGAAATGAAAACTTGTATTTGATGGACATGTATAATGACTAATTCACAATCTGTTTTAATGGCATATAAACTGTGGATTCATGGCACAGGAATTTTACCAGTTATATATCTGAATTTAAAATAAGATAGTTTATTTTTGTTTTGTTTGGATAATGTTAATTCTCTTTTGTATTTAAGAAGTCCAGCAGAAGATTTCTCCTTTTTATATAATGCAGAGAAAAAAGAAAATATAATGATCTTGTTTGATATTATTATGGATGAATCTATAAACCTGTATAACTACAGGTTTAAATCTGTCAGTTCTGCACTAATGAGACAAAAGACTGTTTGCAATTAAATGCTTTTAAAAGCAAAAGGAATGCTGCAATTGTCTTTTAGTTCTAATTGTATTGTGCTGACATTTGGTATAATTATATGCAGCTGAGTATAATTTTCATGCCACTCTAAGAAATTCTGGAGTAAATTGAGGTAGCTATCTGTTTTCAGATGAGTTTGATCACTTTATTTTTACCCCAGTCTCAGAATTTAGTTAGAGAGGTCTGAAACCCCCAATTTATCATAATCTGCTTCGTTTGTTCAGTCCCCATGCGGCAATTCCAATTAGAATTTTATCAAAGTCGTCCTTACAGTAATAATGATAATCCTTTAGCATCTATCTGGATTAGGTCTCTGTTTTATTCTACTAATGAATACTCTAGAGGGGTCTAGGCAATTTTACAGAACAAATTAACCTTAGAGCACAGCCATTTAAAGTGTTCATTATACTGGACACCTGCAAAGTGTACTGGGCTTAAATGCAATTTAATAGACCCTTCTAGGCCTGTTTTAAAGTATCCTGAAGAGAGTAAGAATAAGATGATATTTAAATTATGATGTTAGAATGGGTTTTTTTCTAGCGTTTTCAATAAATATCAGATGTCCTATGTATGAAATATCACTTTTGGAATACATCAAATATCATCATGTAATTGCAGCTTTTGAAATCTAAAATTAAAAGTTTCAAAACACTGAAATCTGAAATGAATGGCTCTTCAATTCCACCTTTGTGTATAGCATGTTAAAAAATGAATGGCCTATGTGTATACATTTTGTTTCTGATGCAAATGCTCCTGTTATTGCAAAAATCCATGAACTGTAATTCTTAAATAGGCTATAATGGAAAGGGATTGGGGAAGAGAGGGCAAAAGAGCAGAGGGAAATGGAAAAGCTAATTGGTATTCTCTGTTTTCAACTGTTCGTATCCCCAAGCCTACCCCCTTCTTCTTTTTTTTTTAATTTAAAGTCAGAGTTTCTTCATTATCTCATTACACTACAATTATAAAATACTCCAGTGCCAAGAACCCAGAATGATTCATTTGCATTGTTCATCAATCTGAACATTACCACTAGAACTAAATACAAGCTCAATCTGAACATCAGACACTGCTTGTGTGGCTATTGTTATCACACAAATTCAATAGGAAAATGATTTGGTCTTTGTAATGGTTATGAGAGTTAAATAAATAGACTTTATATTTTATTCCATTAAGCCAGTTTCTAAAAACACTAACATCTATTCCATGCACAGCCAAATTTTTGTAATTCCATATTATAAATCTCGCTGGCAACACTACATTACAGGAAAACTTGCTGCATCCTTGAATAGAATGAGACACAAAATGTAAACAAAACCCAAAAGCATTCAGCTTCGCATATTTTCTTAGTTTATTTTGGAGCAGAAAATCTTAAGCAAAAGCAGAAGTATACACTTAGTGTGGGGAAGCATATGTGTAAAATCAAGCCAATAAATGTTTTCCTCATTGAAATCTCAAATAACTTCCTGTGGTAGAAGACAGTGTCGAAACTGAAAGCACAGGTTAGGCTAGGTTTTCCAAATTCAGAAGGCACTAGTAGAAAAACAGCAGAGTCCCAGGATCAAGAATTTCTGAAAAAAACTTATATAGTTATCCTAAAATCTCGGCTGGCAATTTTGCTTAGGCCTGAAAAAACCTACTGTGATCTCAAAAAGTTTCTTTCACTCAACAAATCCTCAAACTTCGGTTTATATAAGCAATATAAATTTTCCCCATATTACCTTTTGCCTCTTTTTAATAAGCTACATACTTGTAAGTATATTTTAGCTATTAATTGATATCTATTAATCTGTTTCTAGCATTTACAGGGTTTTTTTTCAATGCCTTCTAAAGGATTATTTGCATCCTCTACTGCTGATGAAGTAATGAAATGGCTCATACTACTTTCATTCACCCAATCACAGTGATACAACAGCCACTATTCTGCACAGTACTGTACTGAAATCTGTCACTAAGAAAATCTGAGTTGCAGTTAAGATTATAGTTGTGCATATTTTGGTTTTTTGACTAATGTGATATACTTGTAAAGTCCTAATATAGACACAGCTGAGTTAGCTCAGGTACTGTGACATGTAAATTCGACAAAAATTAAGATGAGGCAGCTGTGGCAGCTGTGCAGATATGACACAGGGGAGATTTATAGTGGGTTTACAGAAAAAAAGAGCTACATTACTCAGCGACATAACCTGAAATTTATTTACTAAGCAGCATGGTTTTAGCAGGTGAAAAGCAATGCGTATTTTAAAGCTTCTAGTATTTCTAGTATGTAAAGCTTCTAAGATTTCTATGGTATGGCATTCACAAGCTGACAAGGATCATGTCTCCCCAGCCCCGTTTAGATAGTTTTAGTTCATAACAATCCATAACAAAGATATAATTAAAAGTGAAGAGCAACCAAACCCACCTTTAGAGCAGACCTGATCTATATATTTTCTGCAATAGAGGTAGTCTTATGCATATACATAGAGGAATGTGTAAAGTTAACACAGCTGTGAGTTCCTTTCTCTTTCTAGGAAAATTGCTAAGACTTTAAGTCCTACTCGAGCATGCAGGCTGCTGTGGGATGATTTCAGCTAAGATTAGACACAGTATTTGAATTTGTCCAGGCTAGTTGTACTTCTGTTGACTGTTTTTCATTTTTATTCAATTAAAACTATCATCATTTCCATGTTATTTTGACCAAACCATCTTTTCTATTTTTTTCAGTCAGAAACTATTTAAAAAAACCTAAAAACTCAAAACTCACACTGTTTTCCCAGCTGCAGATAATACCATATTTATTAAATTCTATGAAAATACTGTATAAATCTGACTGACAGCATTCTAAAGGTATTAAATATCCTTGTTCTGCTTTTCTGAGGAGTACACAATTAGAGGGAAGTCAGTTACCATATCTTCCTTGGTTCTGATCTTAGTAGACTCTAGAAGTACATTCAACCAACTCAAGAAACTAGTATAATAGCTACAACAGCAGTACAAAATTAGGCATGTCTCAGTTTTCTCACACATTTTGTTTTCTTTCTCTTTACACTAAGTTTTGCTTCTTTTATTTTCTGCAAGTTTCATCAGGGCATTGATGGATCGTTACTCTTACGAATTTTTCCTGAGGGTGAACATATTCCACCACCCACGTGATAGTTTCTTAGTGATAGTTTTACGGAATACAATGGCTTTAGCCAACATTAGAACTTGTCCTATTTCCACTGCCTCTCTAGGTGGCAAATAGGTTCGATTTTTTTCTTCTGATTTGAAACAACTTACTCATTGTCTCTGGGCTGCAACTTGACCATAAATCTTAGTTCCCCAGTACAACAGCAGAAAAAAAAAAAAA
>VXBI01002854.1:91128-170256 GCA_013397375.1 Toxostoma redivivum | reverse complement strand
TGTCTCTTAAACCAAGACAAAAGAGAAGAGGTGAGGGTTGCACAAAAAAGCCCACTCCTCTGTGTCTGTATTCAGCAAAATAAGTATCAGATCCTGTCATACTCCAAAACCAAAGACTGTTCCTAGATTGTCTCTGGTTAAGAAACCATCCCTTAGCCAACCTTAGTCATGCAACTGAGAAAATAAACTCAGAGCAGATTGCACAGAACATACAATCCTAATTCTTTTTCATGATTAAGACACTACAGAAAGAGCATTTCCATCCTCTCCTCTCCTTCCTCTACCATCTGCGATGCATTGAACCAAATATTAATTATTTCTCAAATTGCATAAATGTATTAATAGTCAATATGAGAAAGACTGACTCTCAAATCTCACCCCTTACGTATTTTCAGGCTGATGTAATTCTTATCTTGCACTGATGTATGGTAACAATGAAGTTTACTCCTAATACAAATGTGGGTTTTTTTATAGCTATCCAAGGTAGGAGAACACTTTTGAGGAAAAAATACTTTAGATAAATCACTTTATTTTGTTGTTTATTTTTTAATACATTTGTAAGTTTGGCTCAACAAAATCAACACCCTGAGTTTCTGCTACTTTCCTATATCATGATCACTTCTTCATATCTAAAGACGAAGTTTGTGTAGATTGCACACCACCTTCCATGCAGTTCTGGCAATAATTACTAGAGGTTCCTGATAGGGATTCATTGCGTGCTGTAGCAAGCAGTCCTATGGCATATCCTTGAGAATGATGTCCCTTTAAGCTGTGCTCTGCTATCCCTTTGAACTGGCACCATAATGTAGGACTGAGAAATCATTATATCCCATTGAAATCCCTGTCTGCAGAAGAGGCAGTGTGCGTTGCCTATCAGTTACATTCACATCTCATCTAAATGAGTAGAAAATAAGGATGGAGAAGGCTCAGAGCTTCCTCTCTTCCTTCAAGGCTCCCTTTTTTCCTTCTATACAACATTTTCCTTTGTGTTCTTGGCTACACTGTATTATCATGAGCTCCTTGGGAAAAGACCTCTTCTCTCTATCTACAAAGAAATCATTAAAAACCAGTAATGTCTTGGCTTCACTATGTAGTTAGTTTCTCCCTGTATGTTCTTGCTCCCAGCAGCGTTAAGTCCATGTGTAGCTCTTATTCACAGGAAATCCTTTTAGTTTTACAATGAGGTCTTTGTAGCAAGTCTTTGGTGTTATTCTTCTGTATTTGCAAGGACTCTTGAATACTGAGCTGCCTGGGACACAGTATCTAGGGGAATAACTAATATAGGCTAAACATAAACTAATTTTGGGGAACAAAAGCAGCCTTCAAGCTATATGCAAAGTTACTAAAAGCTGTTTTTTTTCAATGAGGGTGAGTGGAGGTGAAAATTCTTTTGCACTTAATGAGCCAGAATAGCAGAGATTAGAGAAACCCTCTAAACTATTTGGCTGTTGAATAAAAATCCAATTTAAATCTAGTGGAGAGTAAGAGCTTTGGTTCAGCTGTAGAATCAGGATGCGTAGGCAAGAAAAATAAGCAGTCTTTTTAGATCCAGTCCCTAAACTAGTAACAGTTTATTATATAAAAGCCAAGCACAGACAATGAGAAAAAGAATATGTTAAGAACAAAGAAAAAAAGAAATCCATGGGAGACCAAGAGGTTTGCTCAATGTTATTAACTATTCTATGCAAAACAGTAACCTTTCTAGAGAAACTGATATGCCTTCCTCTTACACTCCCTTGGGCCAAGGCTTCAGGGAAGACAGCAGTTCACAGTAAGGTCATCACAGCAGCATCTGATGACATGTTGCTTAGCAGTGTCCGTTAAAACATTTCAAGCACCTGAAAGATACTCTGTGAGGACTTGAGATAAAATTTGCAATGCAATCGAGTGAAACCAGCAGAACAGCAATGGAAGAGCTAAGGAGAGGTTTAAAAGATTTACAGTGGGAACTTCAGTCAAGTATCATCAGCCTTTTTAATCTTGGGAAGTCCCAATTCTGCATCAGCCAGGGAAAAAATTCATTTCTTGTTTTGTTCACAAGAAGGAACTATAACTTGGCAGTGGTCCAATGCAAACAATAAACACCAACAGAACCCCACTAGTTTCTACAGTGGTTATACATCTTGGAGGCAATTCTTTCCTCTTTATTTTGTCTGTCTCTGCAGGCTGCAAGGATTGTCTACTATGTTGACGATCACACATGTCAGCTCAGTGAAATGGAATTAAAAGCTGTGTGCATGAATAGATACTGACTTTTGATCTTCTTGAAAACTATGGCTCCCTAAATGATGATTTAGTCTCAAAAAATGAAAAAAAAGATAAGCTCTTTTCTTAACACAATGAACAAAAATAACACACACATGCAATCTTCCCAAAGAGTGCTGTAACTGTCTAGCAGAGCCGAAGTCAACTGGCTTCCTGTGGATTTGCCATCTTCAACAAGTAGAGTCTTTAACTAAAATGTCTCATCAAGGAATGGGGCATTCACATCCCTCTTCCTTCTGGAAAATGTTTCATTGAAACACAGAATCCAGATCCTGTTTTAAGTGGGATAATCATCATGGTCTTCTTTACCATGTACTTCCATTAAACTTGTAACCTGTCTCCTCATAGAGTTTGCTGATTTTCTATTCTGTTTCATTAAAAAAAAAATCAATACAACCAGCTGATAGAATTCCCCTTCTATCACATCACCTCATTTCTAAAACAAATAAGGCTTAAAAATCATAGCCCCCAAAACAAACTAAGAGGGTGAAGTTAGCTCATGCTACAACTGATGAAGTTTCAAAAGACAGCTAAGCTAATCTAATGCCCAAATGAGTCCACAACATCCTCTAGCTCATTATTAAATAGAAATCTATAGAGCACATCTCTCTATTCAGTCCTCAGAAGATAGGTCTTTATGGTGACTGTAAAACTCTCATTAGGCTACTGGGATTATCTCTTCCCTTCTTCTTATTTGTTTGGCTCTATAAATGCTGAAGAAAAGACGTGATGAATCAATGAGTGATTCAGATTGTGCCTTCAGTCTTTATCAGCAGGCATTTATCTACTTTTTGTCTCTGGAGTTTTTTATCCTGCAACAAATTTATTGTAGTGCCTCTGAGTGATTTTTTTTCTCTTCCTTCCCCTCCCTTGCCCCAACACTCTATTGATTTTCTTATTTTTACAAATAAGCATAGCAATAAATAAAATTACAAAAGCTTAGGACAGAATCATAGCTGAATAAATACACTCATCAAGAATAAAAAATTGTTGGCCAGACTGGGTAAATTACAGCTCCCTCATGCACATTCTTTATTAGGAAGTGAAAATGCAATTAGTACAGCAGAAGAATTTCATAGTCAGGCTTTTATTTCCCATTTTCCTACTAATGGACTGTGGTCACAGGTGGTGTATTTTAAAGTAGTTAGGCAACATTACCTAAGGTGGGGGTGAAATAGAGGTGTTCTAACTCCACTGGCACCACTGTTCGACAAGAGGGTCATCGCATCACCTTTCTGTCACCATCACAGCTCTATGCAAAATCAGTGTAATAGACACTCACCTCTCAGCTTGGCTGAGAGATGCCTAAATGGAATGTTGGTAAGCTAGTTTTTAACTTCTTGGATTGAAAAGTCCAATTATACAGCACATAGAGGAATGATGGATCAATATATTTCTGAATATTCTACAGACTTTAGGATACTAAATTCTTGTTCCAAAGTATTATGGAATTATTTTATGGCCTTAAGCATTTATGTGTTATGAAAAGGCTGTTTTGGAGAGTAAGAGAAGATCCAGCTCAGTATTCTTTATTAGGTTTCTGTTTTCTACAGATAGATCTATATTAGTAAAAATAGCCTCCTAATACTTGCAGAAAACATGAGGCACCAAATATATTATACATGTTTCCTGAAAGAAACCGATCAGATAAATTTCACGGTCAATTAAGGTGCTGCATGCTCTCACTAACCTCATATGCTTAGAAAGGTTTGAAGATTTATCCTTTTGGAAACAAACAAACGAACAAACAAAATACCTGTCATTTCACTAACTCTGAAAAATAGCTGTGAGAAAATTTTTCCAATATCTAATACATCATCTGTTCTTTTTTTCCTGCATAAAGAGAAAGAAAACTTGACTTAAAAAGTGCCAAAAGCCCCTTTTCCTAGGCTGCCAGTGCCGCGGGGCCCCTGTTCAGCACCAGGGCCAGCTCCGCGCACGGCGGGCACAGCGCGCAGCCCTCCCGAGGGCCAGGTCCGGGGCCGAGACCACAGCCGGGACCAGTAACGGGGCCGTGCCACACCGCTGCCTGCACACGTGTCCCTGCAAGGGCCGTGGGGCGAGCTGGAGGAGAGGGAGGAGGATGGGGAATAATTGTGCCGTGCTCCTGCGTGTTCAGTGCTTCAAGCACCATCTGCACAGCTGTTTTCAGCTGTGGCCTTGCTCAGAAAACATTTTTCATTCCTGTCATTGAGACATGTTTGGAAAAACTAAAATACTGAACAACGCAGGTGAAAAATGAACCACAAAGAGAGAGAAACATCATGGAGGCAAAATTGAAGGGAAATATAAAACGAAAGTTAATACTTGCTTTTTTTCCCTGCTTGTCACTCTAATACAAGAACCACAATACAGTTTGTTTGTGCCTTTTTTAGAGGAAGTAACAGTAGGATATATGGAAGAGGAGGCAAAGTACACTAGAACCTCATTGCAAGATGTACCTGATAAAAAGAAATAAAATCTATAATCTCAGTGGAAAAGAGGGTGAGCTGTGGTTGAGAAATTAATTGTGCTAGACAGCACAACTAGTAAATTAAAGCTGCATATGGATCACGTTGACACTAAAATAGGCTGGAACAGAATCTGGCAAGTTGACTAAGCTAAGCAAATCCCCCAAGAAAAATATTACTAAAAATTTTGAGGAAAAAATTAGTAGAAGAATAAGTAAATTTGGAGAATGTGGAGACTGTGGGGTGTGGTGATTTGCATCCCTGGCATAAGAAAGCAGTACAGGAATTACATAAATGGAGGAAGAACTCATTTTGCATAAAAACTACCTGAAACCTAAATGTTGAAAGAACTCCAAAGGAGATTAATATTGCAGGAGTTGCTCTTGCAAAGCTGTGTGGGATGATGACAGAAACAACACCGTAAGTGACTCCATCCAGCATCAAAGAAGCTGCCTCTGGTACAGGAAATAAAGCAATTGCTTCTGAACACAGGCCTCATTTGGTCCTGATAAATCTTAATAAGATGAACAAACCAAGGGGAACTTAATGGTAGACTCAAATAAGGATACCTATCTCTATATCTACATTTCTACAGGAAATCTAATAGACTTGATATTTCCTACTGTAAAAAACATACTTAATTTAAGTATGCTGCATCTGGCAGGACAACATCGATATTGCTAGAGCAGTCACTTGTAGAGTCTAGAGAGCAAATGCCACTTATTTTATAGTTCAAGCATAGAAAAATTTTACTTCTTCACAGTTGTCCAATTGCCAAAGAAGAATGAAACGTTACGTAACTAATTTATAAATTCTATATTTTAATTCGGTGAGGTCTTTAATTTGCTTGACAGATTTATGTCTTTGCAAAGATGACCCAGTGTATGACATAGAAACCTGCATCAAGAATTTCCACGCATTTGCACCAGAAAAAGAGAATAGCAAAAAGTTAAAAGAAAAGGAGGTCATTTGGAAGGTTAAAATTAAAAAAACCCCACAAGATTCTGGCAGTACAGAAGAAAGGCAATCCAATCCAGCTTTGATTAAAGCTTTCAGCAAAGACTATTCAGTACATATTCCACCTTCAAGGCAAAAGTAAAGTTCTTCACTTCAATCAGTGATACAGCATAAGTTGAAATAAATTTAATTAATTGTAGGAATTTGAAAAGGTCATTTTAAAATCACCACAAAGTAGATGACATCACTTGGGCCTAATCCTGCCTTCATGGAAAGCAGTGGTGTTCCTAAGCTTCCTCAGCCCTCAAAAAGAAAAAATGTTGTGTAATTAAGGAGCGTCACAATATGTGTTGGCAGGTCAAAACAGATTATAGCCAGACCTAAGTTTGAACCCTTTTCTAGATGGGGTACAAAAATATATTCAACACAGTAGTAGCTGAGAACTGATAAAACAGAGTTCCTTTCTATTTAAAAACATTTCAAATCTGCAAAAGTAAAACATGCTCAGTCATGTACGACTAATAGACACTCTGCTTCTCTATTACTTCAAGAATCTTTTCTTATTTACTTGCACATCGACCTGGGAAAAAACATGAGAAATCTTTCCAGCATACCTGTTCCAGTGATGCAAAGGTATACAGAGAACAGCAAAATTCAGCCTTATCCTCCGTATCAAGAAAAAAATATACTGGTGAACATATTACACCTACTCACAATGCTTGGTCCAACACATCCAAGTTTGAAAAAGAAACCAGTAGATCAGTAACTTCCATATAGGCAGCTCTTCATACTGCCAGGAGACCTGAACTTTTGTTCATCATTATGAGTCTCCTTGCAAGAGGAATGCATGGATTGGGACCTTCCATCTCCCCATCTTCTCTCCTAGACACCTGTAAACATAAAGACCTCTTGTATTCTGTATTTGCTACTGCCTTAAATGACCTATTTCTTTGGGAATGGATAGTTTATTATTTTCCTCTATAAGAAGCCACATGGGCTATATTCCAGGTTAAATAGCAAATTTACTCCTAAGAACAGAAACAGCAGCTTTTCCTGGCAAGATGACTTCTTATGTGAGGAAAGGCCTGTGAGCTAAGTCAGAGCTTGTCACCTCTGTGCCACTGCCTCTATTGTAAACTTCAGCAAATCTGTTAATCTCTCTAGATTCCCAGTTTCCTTTTCTTATTGTGAAAAGCTTTCTTGCCTCTGGGGAACATTAGGAAGACAAATTCATTAATCTCTGAAAAATGCTGAGAGATCTACTTACCACTGGTATTGGAAAAGAATCACCATAAGAGTACATTCACAAGAATGGGAAGAACATTGTTTGATTTGGATCCCACATAAAGAATCTGAATTAATGGGAGTGATGAAACACCTCTAGTGGAACAGAGGAAGCTGCAGGAGGGAATTACCTGCTGAACTGACCCAGAAAGAGTTAAGTGCCTAATAGAAAAATCCTTATGAGTTTGAACTTAACGTGCAGTGACAATGAGGAAATCCACCTGGATGTAAAGTTGCAAGAAATATAAAGCATCAAAAAGAGCAGCATTCATGCTTTTTGTGACTTAGGAGTTATTGTATCCAGAATTTATCATGATACCTTAGACAGCACATAATTGTTCTCTAAAGGGTTCTCCATGGAGCTCACATAATGAAGCAGGTTCCAAAAATGTCTAATGCAAAGTGAAGGTGTCTCATAGCAAACATAAATGTTCCTTGTATTTCAAATGGAGCCAGTTTCAGTAATCAAAACAAGTTCTTCACACTGGTAGCAGGCATGTGAACAGATCAGATTGTATTTAAGTTCAAGAAGACAATCAGAGCTCTCATCTTGCCTGTTTTTAAATCCAGAGGGCTGCTCTGAGATTTGCAGACAGCCATGTCCAGCAGGAGGTTAACAGGGTCAGCCATAGCTCATTTGTGGATTTGCTGGGACTTAACAGCAGACAAGTTAAGAATCCAGAATAAATTAATAAAACCAGTATGGAGTCAGGTCAAGAACAGCAAAGTCAAACAAGAAGTTAATTTCACTTGCAAACATGGTTTTGGCAGTTGATTTTATATCTCTGTGGTTTTGAGAACCAAAAGGACCATTCCTTTGCTTGCTTCCAGAACACACCTGTTTGCATGAAAGGAGATGGGAGCCATCAAACTATCAGCCAGACCCAGTAAAAAAACACACTTTTGTAAGAAAAAAAGAGGATAAATGAGCACAACCAATGAGAGCAGAAAAATTCAAATGACATTGTAGGAAATGGAAAACACTCTATTAAATAGATACTCATACCAAGGTGATTAACTGATTATGAGGCAAGCTCAGGAGACAATTCAGCTGGACACACTGGAAGACTTTGGCAAGTCATTAAGTCAGCATTTTCCTCATCTGTCTGAAGGAAATAATCTTCTAGTGTTTCAAAGACAGAGTGAACTACCTGACTTTTATGTTAATACTTGACATCCTCTGAAACTCTATAATGTACCTATTACCAAAACCTTTAATCAGGTATTTTATTGCTTTTAAATAGTGCAGCTTGGAGGGTAAAATTAACAAGTAAATAAAGTAGAAAAGCGAAGTCAAAATCAGAATGAGCAAGACACACTGGTTATTTCTTGAGGCTGCTCATGTTTTAAACACCCCCTCTCAGGCTGCTCAGTAGTTTCCGCTGAACACGTCAGCGTCTGCTGGTGATTGACACTCAGCCATTACACACTGCAGTTTTGTCAGCAGGAACTCAAGGAAAAAGTGAAGCTGAACACCTTTGGATAAGTGTGCACTCCTGAAAATGGCCATAATTTACTCAAGCCTCTTCCATTGATGCTGATAGGAGTAACATTTTAAGATAAGCTTGTAGAAAAAACTGTAATTTTCTGGTTTCATAAAAAAATCCTTGTTTCTTTTCCTACTGCTTTTGTGGGAAGAGGAAGCCCCAGGCATCTGACTGCAAGCTCTCAGTCACCCAGTGACTCTGACCTACAGAGCATAATACAGAGCAATCACACCTCCATGGGGCAGCTATTCAGAGACATTCAAGCCTATACAGGTGAACTGGGTTCCTTGCTTTTTTGGATTGTATTTTTTTTTCTTTCTTTCTTTTCATCTCTGAATTCCTCAGTCTGGGCAGATTCTCTTTTCTCTTTTTCTTTATTTTATTTCATTTTTGTTATTTCACTTCCTCTTTGCCTTTGCCCCTCCCCCCCCCCCCCCCCCCAAAGGTACATCAATCACCACTACCAGTTTGAGCTGGGAAAGAAAGGCTACTTCAAGGTCACTGCGTAAAATGCCCTAATGCTTTTCAGTGAAAGGGAAGGCAAAAGAAGCTGTAAGTGGCTTCCTGTTTCTATTCATTGTTTAGGGAAACTCCTCAGGAAGGAAAGTATGCATGTGGGGAAGGCTGTATGGCTAGAGGAAGGGGGAAGGGCCATAAACAAAAGGGCAGTCCTTAAAGATAATATCTTGCAAAGAGGAAAAACTGATTGGCATGCAAATAGATGAGTATGAGTTGGAGAGAGATGAAGGAAATAGATGCAATTCCCCAGAGACAAGCAGTCCCCTTGAGGCCAGTTGCCCATGAAAGGGGCTGGCCATCGTTGACAAGGACAGATATCAAAGAAGGGAAGTGGGTGAAGTGCTACAATAAATCCAGCATGTGCTCCTTCCTGGATTTTCTCCATTCTGCAAGAGGAGCAAGCTGCATGGAGCAGCTGTGCTTCTGCTTGGCCCTGACACAATCTCTCAAGGTAGCCAGCGGTGCTGCTCACACCATTCAGGTGGGTACAAAGGGGAGAAGGAGCTTTCACCATGGCAGAAACCTCATAACTGGCCCCCCCTTCTTTCTCTGCTTTCCTCCCTGTTGCATGCTAGTGACCTGCAAAGGAGATGCAGACGTCAAAGGGGCACAGGCAGCACAGGAGCCACAGGCACATCCCTGAGCAGGGGATGGAGATCCAGGTCCACTGCCCCATCCCCAAAATTCTTTCTTTTTCCCAGCCCTCTGAAGAGCAATTTTTGCAGTCATCCTTGGGTTTACGTACACTATTTATATTTCATATTTAAAATAAAACTATGCTAAACACACTTCAGTGTTGTTTTACAAGAGAGGAAGTATCACATTCACCCTCAACTGAGGGCTGGATTAAGATGTGCATACACAAGGATAAAGCCAAGTTATTACAGACTATTTCTTGTTAGCAGAATATTTTGTAATGCTGTTTTCCCTAGGTTTAGGGTTTTATGTTTTCTTTGACTATGTGGGCACAGGAGAGGCAAGAGAAGTGTCATATTTTTTATTTTTATATTGTTTACCAACTACAGACTTGCAATAGAGCTGTTATACATCATCTTTCAAAACACATTTTGAGTACTGTGGCTGTTGAAATATTTGTTTTCAATACCTATTCAACTACAGTCACTTACAATGACACTATTGTTCTAGGTACCTTACTAGTAGAGAATAAAAGGCAATCTCCATCGCCAAGAATTTATATTCCACAGATTACACATAACATTTAGGCAAATCTTTTCAAATGGATATTCTTATTTTATTGCTGGAGAATTTAAATATAAGTACTTTTTCCTCATATGAGACTCCTGTACAGGAGTTCCTAACAGTGCCATTAAGAGGAAACTATTAAAAGAATACACTGATTTATTTAATGTAAATATTCATGCAGAGCCGTAGAAATACAGATTGTTTTTGTCACAGAGAGAAACAATACAAGTGATTAATAACGTGGACATTAATGAACTTTCATTTCCTCTTGAGTGCTGTGACACTTGCCTTCTGATTCCAAAGTATTCCTACATTATGTTGCAGTGGTAAGACTCTCAGCTTTAATTACCAATTCCCTCACAAAACCAGAGAGGTAAAATGTATCCGAGTCAAACAATGCCTGTCAACTGCCCTATTGCACTGTATTTCAGGGAGTCTGTGGAGAGATTGCAACACAACAAGAGAGCTAAAAAAAGCCAACCCTGGAACCTGAGATAAGGAAGCACTGAGAAAAACAGCAACCACAAGTTCTCATGGGATGAGGCTTGGCTGATGCTAGAGCAAGAAATACATGAAAGAAAACAAGTGAACCACACCCATGAAGTGACAGCTTCTGTTCAGTGATAAAGATCCAGATAGGCTCTTGCAAGCTGGGTTTCTGCCTTGGCTATTTATATCATGAAAATAGGAAAACCTACTAATATACATAAACAAGAATTCTGGAGTAAAATACTTCGTGATTATCTATTTAATCTTTGTATAAATTTTAAAAGATGGCATACCAAGCACATTCTGTAAGAAAAAAAAATAAACTGTGATGAAACCAGTTTCTGAGTAAAGGTTAATAAGCACAGCAGTGCAAGTTTATGGACACAGTTAAAATATATAAAATCGTTAGTGTATCTCTGCCCCACCAGTACTTCTGGCAGTAAGACAAAAAGGTCTTTCCACCTCAAGTTTGTATCAATTTAACACAGACAAAAAAATAAGCACTGTACATCCTTGGTATGCAGTAATAAAGTAAAAAATTATGGTGGGGATAAATGATGAATTCTGATTCAACCTGAAACTAAAGCCAGGTTAGTTCCCTTAACTTCTGTGTTCCCTTTTCATTATAACTGTGCTAATTTAGAACTTCTCTTCATTACCCCTTTGAAATTCAACCACTTCCCAAGTGGGCTTCCTAGAACTCTACAACAGTAAGTGAATAATACAATTCAACATATATCTAATCTATGCTGTTCCTTGAATGGATGCACTGGGGTTCTATAAACCAGAGCACAAAGCAAATTCTCATTTGAGATTGTTCCAAACATCACCAAGTCTGTGACTAAAACGTGCCAACCTCACTTTATCCCACTAAGCTTTGCAAACACAGCTGTGCAGGACTCCTCATCAGGCCACACACACCTTCCATGGCTTTAAGAACTAAATGATTCCATGCAAATTAAGTTGTGTTATCAGTAAGATTTTATGTCTAGAACGATTCCTGTAGACCCACATGGGCTTACTAATGTCTGGTGGAGCAAGCTGAACTTTGTTGGAGAGGTCTTAAAAGGCTGTGATGAAAGGAGCTGACTTGGATTAGACATTTGGAGGGATGGGTCATGGTTCTTTATTCCTTCACTAATGACTGTACACAGGACACGCCTACTCTTTCATATCTCCAGAGACAGGCATTGACACTCTGGATTCAGCTCTGTTTCCACATGCTTTCTCCTGATGAACCACCTGACCATCCACATATGAACCTCGCAGTCATGCAATGATTTCTGTTTTGAACACGGCTTATGGGATAAGACTGTGCTGCATGGGCTTGCTCTGTGCTGAGAGCAGGTGGATTAAGCAGAGCCCTGCACTTCCCTGTCCATATTTCATGGGAGAGAGCAGGAGAGCTCTTCCCCATCTGGCACAAGATATCCACCCATGCAACCACAAGAAAAGTACACAAGAAGTGAAGTCCAGTCTTAAGAGAGTGGGAACCTAAGAAAAGAATAAAAAATAAATCCAAATCTGTTTAGATCCAGTTCCAGGCACTGAGGCTTACTGTACACCACAAGCAGACCTTTCTCTGGATATGGCTAGGTACACCACTGCTCCAGGCTAGTCAGAAGTTAGAGATTTTGGAGATCTACCCTTAACAGCCCCACATGTCTGCCAGATAACGCAGTAAAATTAGAGCATTGACTAACTTACAGGGTGAAACAATAAAACAAGACAGGATTTGACAAGCCCTTACAGTACAAAAACCCCCCAAAACTCCACAAAAAAAAGCAGTGTAACTAAAAGGCATGGTCCAAAAAATAATGAAAACTGCAAGAGTTGCAATGATGACATGATTTATCATGTAGATTTATGTCTTTTAAACAGGACGGGATTGAAAGTCAATACTTCAGTTTATTAATTTTGGCAATGATTCTTATTTCTTGCATCTTTCAGCAGTATGAATGAAACACTCTGCAGGATGCTACTGATGGAAAACAGGCTTTATGTTTGTAACTTGAAAACTATTAAAAATAATGGAAGCAAATTGAAATGAAGGCAACAACATAATGCTCTACACACTGTTCACCAAGGAAATTTTCAAGCTTAGAAACGAAGGAAAACTGTGAATCACAAATACTATTTACAACAGATCTGTTTTTAAACAAGGTGAGGCAAAGACAGAAATGTGACCTCCAGCAGTTACACCTTTAAAATTCAAAGTGGAAAGAACACTATAATGTTTTCCTTCACTTCATGCTATATACAAATTTTCCAAATGTTTGCTCTTTAAAGACCCATTTGGCAAAAATAAGCTACTTTTAGAAATATATATTATGTATGCTTAAAAATTAATCAGTTTAATTCTGCAATATGTATTGTATGGATGGCTCAACCATGGCATTTTCCTCATGCAATGTCTGATATTAATTCTAATCTCAGACTGCTCTCTACTGGTAATAAATTATGTTAAAACTCATTAAATAGGTGCAATTCCAGAGACATATAAAGAACTGCATTTGGCACATTCTACCTTAGAATGGATGCAGGAATGGGGTGGGGGGATGGCTTGAGAAGGCAACATGAATCTGAAATAAAGAGTAAAATGTAAATGTTTAAGCCAAAAGCTTTTTATTGATCCATCATGCTCTTTTTCCTGCTCCCAATTAACTTGGTACCAAAACATGCAGCTGTCTCAGACTATTTGGTAGGGGCTTGGTCTTTTGAAAATAAATAATCTTTTCTTCACTCATTCAGGATGGGACTTGCAAAAACAAAGCATGCAAGCTGCAAGGTGGAGAATGGCGACAATTTGGTCCTTGTGCTACTTCAGCTTTTCTTGAGTGCCAAAGGTATCTTTGTGATAACTTTGTTACAATTACTGGGTGCAAAGTAATTTTCTTCTTACAATTTCACACCTTAAGAAATTGTCCATAACACTGGGAGTCACCATCTAAACCTGTAACATAGGTTAAGTACCCGATATTGTAGCACTACCATTTCCCTTTGCCCTATGGCATATATGTATTATGTTTGACAATAACAGTAAAATATACTATTCACAGTCTGATCTTGCTTTTTTAAGGTAGTGAAACTCCTCTTAATACCTCTGTGAGGTGCACATGCACTGAACTTCAAGGAGAGAAAACTGGACACTGTAGTTTGTTTTTCTTTGCAAGTAGTCAGACTTCAGGCAGTGCTGAGGTCCCAGCTTTGAACCTCACTAATTCCTGAGGCAAGAGCACTTGACACAGACCAGGCACAAATGCCAGCTGCTACAGTTCTCATTTTCTCAGACCAGCCTCCCAGAAAAAAAAAAAACCCAAACCCACAAACCAAAACAAATCCCAATTATTATTGTGAGACAAGTTTAAGTCCTTTCCTTTTGTCTCTCCTTTCCATTTACTCTTCAGAGTTTGACCATACCTCCTCATAACTCTTTCAAACATCTTTTTCTTTCCTGTCACAGATGTACACAGGAAGGGAAAGAAGTTAATGCCAGGGATTATTCACCCTGTTCAGCACAGTATGAGAGACCATTGGCCCAGATACCTCTGTTGTTCCTCTTTGTGTCCTGTGCCACCTGTTGTTTATTTTCTCTTCCTCATGTTCTTCAATAACTACCCAGACTTAACTCTGCTCTTGATAGAGTCATAATTGTGGTTCCACCCACTTACCCCATCCCTAATTATTTTTGCTAGGATGGTTCATTAACCAATTTTTAACATTTTTTCATATACTATATTTTGTTTTGTCCATCCTTAAAGCCTGTTGCAGCCATTAAGATAAACTCAGATCTAGGATTGGGAACAAAATAATAATAAAAAAAAACTAAAAAAAGAAAAAACAAATATAGCAGATCAAAAAATAAAGTTCTACACAACATGGGGTATAATGGAAGTACTGGGTGATCTGTTGCCACCCTCTGTGTCAAATTATTCAAGTGTTTCCAAACATATGGAACATATGAAAAAAACTCTTGTAGATTTGGAGAGTTCAAAAGTATTACTCATTGGGATCTTGCTTCCATTGAATTGAATTGGATTAAATTAATTTCATAGTCTAGCAAGAATGTTAATGAACAAAATCTGAGCTTCTCCATGACTTTAGAATAATTTAGACAGTATCTGGGACCTTCTAAATCTAAAAAAGCCTACCTCCAAACACCCCAGCACTGCATGACACAACCCTTTCAGCAATACAGGATGATCCCAAAGGAGCCCCCTAGAGCTAACAGTCTCCGGAGCTGTGCTGCAGGACCCCTTGGGCCATGGACCATGACCCCACATGGAGGCTCTTGCCCATGTTCAGGGGCTCAAAGTCAAGGCAAGATCTTACTACAGGCCTGAAATGCACTTCCTAAAAGGGAAATCATATAATGGAATCATAGAAAAGCTTAGGTTGGAAGGGACCTTAAAGATCACCTTGTTCCAATGTTCCTGCTGTGGATATCTTTCACTATCCCAGGTTGCTCAGAGCCCAAATCCAACCTGACCTTGGACACTTCCAGGGATGGGGCAGCCACAGCTTCTCTGGGAAACCTGTGCCAGGGCCTCATCACCCTCATGGAAAAGACTTTTCCTAAATATCCATTCTCTCTTCAGTTTGAGGACGTCTCCCCTTCTGTCGCTTCATGCTTTGTAAATAGTCCCTTTCCATCTTCCTTGTAGTCTCCCTTCAGTTATACTGGGAGGCCACAATTCATGTTTCTGGCCACTGAATTTCAGAGGATGGATATACAGCAGCTATCATCCTGTCAAAGCAGCTTGTCCCAAAATCTTTGCTCTAGTGTCAATGTGGGAAATTGATGGTTATTTCAATTTCATAGGCAATGCAACATTATTTACTGAGCTGCTCAGGAAACATGACAGTCTAGAACATTCATCTCAGCACAGAGTTACACAGCAACCTATCACAATTACAATGAAAAAGAATACACTGATGAAAAGACTTAAGAACCAAAAAAACCCCTCAAAATAAAACCACTAAAAACAACTCCAAACAAAAAAGCCCCACAAAAAAAAGGGGAAAAAAGTTGAAAAAAAAAACCAAACAAAAAACATTTAAGCAAACCCCAATTTCCCCCACTCCCCAAAACAGGCATTTTTCTAACCATCAGCCAAACAATTCAGGTTGGCGAATTTACTGCCCAATTATTATGTGACCAGTTTTTGGATAGAGTTGACAAATATTTCCTCTGCTTTGCTTTGCTTCAGAGTTGGCACTGCTCTTCTGCCTTTTGGAATAGCTGGAGCTCTTGCCAGACTGCTTGGCACTGCTCTAATTGACAATTTTAGGGCAGTAAATTAGAAGGGTTTTTCATGTTGTTTTATTTCTAATTTTAATCAGACATAGAACCACTTGGCACAACAAGCCACACACTCTTCCATGCAAGTTCACAGTGCCTCCATAAAAATACCCTCGCTGAAATGTAACTTAACTTTAAAAGAGTCACACAAAAGCAATGTGCTAAATGTGCTAGTACAGCACATTGAGAGACTGAATTCCAATTTCAGCCATGCCAGTCATTTGGCATTAAAATATGCACCAGCTGTGAGTGTTTGGATCTCGATAAGTCAGAGTGTGCTGGAAAGCTGACAAGATACTGCTGTGAAAATGTTTCCAGCCCCTTATCTCGGCTGTCTCCTCTTTTTCATATTTTGCTACCCATGTTGGTATATAATACAGGGAGAAATAAATGCAAAATCCAAGGAAGATGTGCATGGGGTGACACCAGTATTCATAGAATGTGTAAGATAGTGCTGCCATTCACACAGCTCTAGACTCCTTTTTGATGAGTTGTCTCTGGTCAGCCTTTCTAAATTGCTAATTTATTTTTCTTATGTGAGAAAGAGCCCTGTATTAGTAAACTGGGATATGTAACATTGCTGGGACAGGAGGGAACAGTGGGATTAAAATCCACAGAGAGCCTTTCAAATTGGGACACTAGCTGCTGTCAAGGAGCTGAAAATTGAGTCTCGATGAGGATATATTTTTGGACTGGTTTATCAGTGGAGCGTATCATTCTGTAAACTCCTTTTTGAGCAAATATTTCTTTTCCTTCTACTATTTATTCATATCCACATTAAATACTATGCACAAGGCACCAGATTCTAACCTGTTGAGGAGGGCAAAGCACTATGCTTCCCATCTGTTCTACTTAGCCTACAAGATGCTCTGGATCTTATTCTGCCTTTCTAGAAGGAAAATCTTCCCCCTTTGTTGCAATCATCTTCCACAAAACAGGGGTAAGCAAGGACAAGGAAGGCTGGAAATTCACTTCAGAATCTGAATTTTCTGCGGCAGAAAGCTGGAAAAAGACAGCCTGAAAGCAACAAGCCATTGTGGAGTTTCAGGAGTTGCAGCTGCTCTGAGGCCAAGCTTGGTGCTCTGAAGGGGTCACCACCCCATCCTCCTCCTCCTCCTCACTTCCCTGCCAGCTCCAAGGGATGCAAGACAGGGAAGCACACAGGACCTGGGCAGCTGGCAGAGAACGCCTCAGCATGCACCCCAACCTCCCTTCCCTTCTGCTCTGCAGGTCTCAGGTGTGAAAGAAAGGTGAGGGCTGGGAAGAAGGGCTGGGACCGCCCTGCCTGGACCTAGGACATTCCTGCTCCAGCCACAGGGAAGGACAACCTGCAGAAGGGTAGGGGGCTGGCACAGGAGATACAGGGCTGCTCTGTGCCAATGAACACACACAATTTTTTTACTATCCAGATAAAATTCTTGAAAGCTAGCAAGATTCTAGTGTTAGCTCAAGGATGTTTTAGCAATGTAAAGTCCTTATAAACTCTCTAGCCTTTCATCCATTAAAGTGAGATGGAGAAGTATCAGAATAACATATTTATCCAAAGGTACAACTATAGAACAGATGACTGGGGATACAAGCATCATAAAGTCACCCTAGGACAACTCGCCCTCTGGTACTGCCACGAATGCAGTTTCAGCTGGGAACACCCCAAACTCTACACACACACACTCATGGTATTTAATATCAATTAATGTTTTATCAAAATCGTGAGTAAGCAGAAGGAGGGTACTAATTACAGAACCTGGTATTAAAGAGAAACTGCTGTTGTAGATCCTTTTTCCTCAAATGAGATCTGCAGGGGGATAATATAATTAAGGTACATGCAAAAAAGCAGTGAGCTATCTAAAGCAGTGTTTTATAATCAAAAGACCATCCCACAAATGCAAAGGTCACTTTACCTAAGACTAGCAAAACTGAAAAGTAATTTGATAAATCAAATGCAGAATACTTTTTTTAATGCCTTTTCAGAGAAATAAAAAAAATAACATACATATCTTAGGGCCAAAGTCTGAAAGTAAAACAGCAATCAGGTACAACAGCTAAATCCAAAGGAATTTCCCATTTCAAGTCAAGCTCACTGCAGAAAAAACAGAGCAAACTAATTATGATGTATATCCACAATGAATGTTGCAGAAATAGTATGCAGTGTAAACAATAATTTTGAAATTCCCAGTTTATATGAGAGCAGATCTGTTTTATACACTCCAGAAGTGTAACTCAGAAAAGATATTTTTGCGCTAATGAGAGACTTCTACTTTTTAATCAAAGAATAAATTAAAGCATTTTCAAAAGCATGCCAGCCTCATTAATTAGTTCCATTAAAATGTAAAAGATGAGTACATACATTTGCCTCATTTTGTGCTGCATCTTTTTACCTTGAATATCCTATCATGTATTATTACAGGCTTGGCTGGAAATAATATCTATTATTAATATTCCTTGATACCTCTCATTAGAAGATCCTGCACTCAATTGTTTACAATATATCTCAATTATAACTATTTGGGCTGAAGTTCTCACAGTGGGCATTTTAGAGAATTTCAGCCAAAACACTGCATTTTCAAAGGATGAAATAAGGGGAAATAAATAATTTAACCTGTGTTTAAAAAAAAACAAAACAAAACAAAAAAAGCCTAACAATTGCTTCTTGAACATTAAAAAAAAATAAATTCCAAGTGAATCCATTTTAGAAAACACATTTTGGAAAAGGTTTGGAAGGCTGCTTCATGCTATGAAAATTTCCCTATGAAAATCCTTTAGCATTTAGGAAGTTATAATCCATTCTGCTTTCCACCAACCAATTTATTCATCAAAAGATGGCAAAGCCTTTCAGCTTCATTCCTTGATCACATCAATCTAAAAGTTAGAAAGAACCAGGGTGGGGATGCTGCTGAGTGTCCACCCAGATCTAGTGACTTCCATGATGAGCTCCTGCATCCAGCAGGTTAAAAGCTCCACTTGCTCACGACAAAGCTTGCATCTCCCCTAACATCTCTCCATGCAGATGGTGACAGAACATCATTCTGGGCGGCTTCCCTTGGCTGGACTGTGGGAGATCTCTGCGGATTTAGGCATTTCAGCATTTTTACGCACCTTGCACCTCCAGCAGGTATTAGGACAATGTCTCAGGACAGATTGCTTTATATTCAATTCTCTTTCAAAATCTAGAAAAATCACCCAAATCAAATACCCACACACCATTCTCAGAAATGTTTTTGGTTGGCCACACTTATCACTCAAGTGTGAGGAAATGCTAAATATAAGCTTCTCTCTGCAACCGTAAGACATTCCTCTTTTTGTAAGAATTATCCCAGTCTTTCTATTTTTCCCATAGGGACAATTTCATCCAGTGCACAGCAGGAATCACATTCACTAAATGAGCAACGATTCAATAATTCCTCCTTCTGTCACTGTTTATTACTGGTCTAGAGTCTTACTTTTTGCATACTATTTAGTCCACAGTCTAAACCAGCATTGTTTTTGTACTTTCCAGTGCAGTAACAGACCATTTCCAATACATTAATCGACTTATTTTCCCAATTTCCCTGCAAGATAAGGAGGTTTATCATTCTCAGCTAGAAATGGAAAATGGAGTCCTTTTGTATGTAGCATAAATTGAAGGTGGAGTTTCGAAGTAAAAGCCAAGTGAGTACAGGGGAAAAAAGCTTGTTTAACTCGGACCACACTCACAAGCTGGAGAATTGGATTCATGTCTAACAGAACTGACTGAACCTGCGAAGATGTGGACCCATTACTGCAGACCCCAAGATGCCAAGAGCACTCATGCACAAAGAAAACAGTCTGCTTGGCAAAGCTCTACCAAACCATAAGGACACTGCTCAATGGTAGCAGGAAATTGTACTGATGTTCCTAAGGGGCAGAATACAGAAATTGCACAAGATCTTCTACAGCCTGAGAGACAACTGTCACCAGCAAACAGCCCTTTGCACCCAAAGCCATCAGCTGAGCTTCCAACCAAAGAGCACCAGGGTGGTCTGGTCAATGCTCAGTAGCCTGGCATAGTTCTAGGTGCATGTTCTAATTAAGGTCACTTTCGAAGGCAGCCCTGGATGCTTAGGACAAATCTTTGCTGCAGCTCCAGAGCCCCCTCGAGCAGTTGTGACTTTCACAAGAGACAGTTCAATTAAACAGCTGTGAAGGAACAAGAATTTGTCCTATTGTGACTTTATTTTCTGCGATTTTATATACTTATCGTCACTGAATAAAGCAATTTGGGTCTAATTTTATTGTCTCATCAGACAGACTAACAGGTGTCCTAGTTGAAAGAGTTATCAGTGGATACATGCTTCCTCTGAAACTGAAGGAATTACTTTTTTGGTTCTGTATCAAACAAAGGGACTCAGAGAGAATTAGCAAGCGCATGTTTGTTTAACACAGTATTAGCATTAGACATTAACATATAAGAGTGGCAAGCCCAGCCCCCTGCTATTGTAAATGTAGAAAGCACGTGGAAGTTCTCTGAGTGAGAGTATTAAACACCCTCCTTGTGATACTAAGCCCTATTCTGTGTGAGCTGACAGTACTGACACATTCACTGCATGCTGACAACTGAGTTAAGAATTGTAACACTATGATACAGAGGTGTCAAGATTGCTGAAATTAACAGTGCGATGTGCAGCGTTTAGCTTGTTGACTCAGCTAACTTAGGCGTGGTGGAGAAGCAGTATCATATGACAGTAGAGGCACTAGCAATTTAGCATAAAATGAAGCTATTTCTTTCTGGAAAGATTTTTGATGCTTTCTTAGAAAATGTATATTTTATACTACACTTTTAGCTGAAGCTATTAGTTTCCTGCACAAGTATATGTCTGTCATTACAGATGGGGAAAATGTAGCAGAGATGGAGCTGCTTAGAAGGAGAGCAGCCAAGTGAATGATTTAGGATTCTGAATTACAGTGCTCTACCCCCTTTCCCCCACTCTAACCAAGAGACTCCAATCCTTGGAAAACAAAGGTTTTTCACTGTTGCAATAAGTGGTATTCTTTCAGATCCCACCTGTGCCACTAAGCTGTACAATGAGGTCACCCAGAACATGGCTGTAAGGCTGGGGAGAGTTTTCAGAGCTCCCTTTATCAAGAGAGCACATGTCTACTGCCTGTTCAGGGGTGAGGCTGCTCAACACAAACAATTGAGGACATGGCTTCAAGTTGAGAAGTCCCAACACCATCCAGCAAACAAGAGCTCTCTGCTAAATGCTATGAAATCCCTTGCAGTGCTTATATATTCTGTTCATCTCTCTTCAAGTATCAGGGTCCTTTCATCCTTAATCTTTGTAGGGTATTTTCTCTCTTTCATTTTACTAATTTAACTTAGTCTGATGTGGGAGAGTACTGAGGTATCCTGAATTAAGGAAACACACTTGAGTAACAAATCTGTTGCTCTGAACCACACAGTAAAGAGAAAACTGTCTGCTGAAATTATTCTAGCATAGGAGAACCAAAATCTAGATTATTTATTTATTTATTTATTTTTGAGAAGAGAGGGACATTTCTTGTCTTACAAAGAGAGCTGCTATATGCTTTGCTTTACTTTGGGGACCTCAATATCAGCCCAAATCTTGGGAGGCTACAAGAAAGCTCAGATATCATGACAATGAGCACACTAAGGCACTGGCATGGATACCACAGCTTCCTGTGTAAACAGCGCTCTCTCACATCCAAGAACACTAAATTCTTACCGACGTGGCCTTGTACCAGGTTATATTTCAACAACACTGCCACTAATCCTAAACCCACTGCAATGAACTCTGGTATTTCCTCACTGGATTCTGAGCACAGCTGTGCAAATGATAGATTTCCCTAAAACACCCATGTTTTGGAGCACCCTGATGGGGGTGACTCACCTCAGGCTGAGCAAGAACCAAATGCTAATCTCTCATAATCTAGGTATGTGCTCTGCCCACTGGCTGTTGTGCAAAGCCCTCTGCTCAGAACCTCTGCTTCTGGATCAACAGGGGAAGGTGGGAAGCGGCCTCTTCTCAGACTTCTCCACTACCCACTGATCTCCAGACAGCTCACCCAGAATTCATGGAGTAAATGTCAATCTTTTCCTTAGTCCCAGCAGCATTAATGTAGTCTTTGTCCAGTATGCGCTGTAACCTCTGCAGCTTGTTACTGCTTCAAAACATGGTCCTTGCTGCCTGATCTTGTGTGCACCAGAGCTAATGACAGCACCCCCTTTACCCACTCAGGGACACACTAAATCATTGTGCAAGTTCTATATTTATGGTGTTCATGGAACAGGATTCCACTGGAACAACCAGCAGAGAGTTACACCAGTGCAAGCCACAAGAGATGAGCCTTGCTGCTTCCAGTCAGGGGACTGTTGCACCTCACTTACTAAATGGACATAATGAGAGCTTTTGAAGATGAACTAGAATGATAGTTTTATAAAAAAAAAATTCCATTTTTGTCACTTTTCTTTCTTACTCTATGGAGAAAACACATTCCACTGAGAAACTCTGAGAATTGCCTCCCAAATATGTATTCAATCAGTGATATTTCTTAGGCTAAGCTTAAGTCAAGGATGTAACCACCAGAGAAAGATCAGTAGGGCTGGCTTCTACTAAAATTAGGGGCTCACTTAGCCTGACCAGGTACATCACAAAGGATAACACAGACTTGTTGTCTTGATGAAGACAACACATTAACATGGGACAGTTTTAAAGTTAATCTGTCATGAAGAAGGTGTTTAAATTCTTGTTTCTTCTCTAGACAGGTAAAAATATTATACCTTTATATCTATGCACAAATATAAGCTCACTATAACATGTATACAGACATTTACATTCCAGGCTCTACAATGGCTACTTTATGGTTTTAACTGCATATTTCCTACAGATAAAGAAATCCGAGGTCGTCAGTTATTACATTCATGTTACCTGAACATCTTGCATTTCAGTAAAGTTTCCATGCACAAGCAATATTAACATCTGTTTCAAGGATCTCTGCTGGAATTGTAGCTTCACACAGCCAAATTGCCTATGCTTCCACCAGGGAAATGGCTATTCATTTTATGCAGCCATCTGGGCTCTAAATACTATGTTTTGTCATTTGTAGTCTTGTTTTCCAGGGTTTCTTATATGAAATTTGATCTCTTCATAACTTATTTTTTCTGTAAATGATATTTTTTTAGTAATCAAACCTGTGAATGAATGCTTCATTAGAGACTTACAACATCAGTGTCAATTCATAAATATTTCAGATTGAGAGCCAAACCCTAATCGCTCCAGCTTTGATGGTCGACATTTTTTTTCCGGTGGAATCATATGTAAATATAATCTTTATAAGCCCACCTCCCATTTAGATGAAGGACATATGTTGTTGCAGAATTTAATACTTCAGGATGATACTGGTCAAGTTGTTAGAACACAGACCCTTGTGGTCCCAGAGCCCAGACCCCATCATTTTAAACAAAGGGGCATCATTTTAAACAAACAGCACAAACAGATTGTCACAAACCTTTATCTACTGACTTTTTTTTTTGCTTTGATTATGATAGAAATACACATTCTTCTTTCTCTTCTCATATCATACCTTTCAGATATCCTCTTAATAGATTTTAGTAGCAAGTCACAATTGTGAAAGTACCAGGTGTCTTGGAAAGCCATTTAGAGAACTGGTAAGAAGCCCTGGATCAGATGAGAACAGCTGACTTTCCTAATTATTGCTTGCTGTAGTTACAAACTGGTTTGTGTTTCATCACAGAGCTCACTAGCTGACAAAAGGGAACCAAGAGCAGGACCCCAAGCCCCCTCAAATCTGCTCATTGCTCTCTAGTTATACAACCAACACTCTTTTTAGCCATGAGAGAGCTCTCTTTAAGGTAGGCTGAATGCTCCATCCTTCCACACAAGCAAGCCAAGAGACCTCCCTTGCACAAGAGCTAATCCAACAGCAGCCCACCTTCTGTAGTCCAGGTACTCCACTTCCCTGGACACATCCTCCACACCAAGGCAGAATTCTCTCACTCTTCCCACCAAGGGTTAATTTCCTTCTCTCTGTTGCTTACTCTGTCTAGGAGGCCACACAAACCAGCTGGCACTAATCAAGCTGCCCTTTCCTCTCTGTGAAAGTGATAAAGCAGGCACCACAAGGAATAAAGCCATCAGAGGGAAATGCATGGCTGAGCCAAACAATATCAGCTCGTTCAGTTTACTCTCCTCCTCCTGCCCCAGTCTGATCACTGAGCAAAGGAACCAGCTCTAGTCTTACTGCTGGGACCACAGCCCCTTCCCAGTGGCAGCTCCAGTCACCCAACAGGTCCGCTCTTGACTTCCCCACACCCAGACAAGGTTTCCTCACCAGCTCAACCCCAGGGTTCCCACAGCAGTCTCAGATGCCTTGTTCCTTGTTTATTCACAGTGTAATAACACAGGAACAGCTCACCCCAAGCTACCTACACTAAATATATTCCTCAATACCGTCACCATTTATTATTCGTCTCACCTTACCATCTATGCTGTTTCTGCCCTCCTACCTTGTTCTTTGCCTTCTTTTCATGCATGTACAACAGCCTAGTCATCAGCTTTATCATCTTCACCTGGATCAGCCAGTAAATGACTGCTAGAAAATACCTTCCAGGCAACAATCTCAATCTCTTTCTCTAAACTATTTCTTAAAACCTCCTATTTCAAGAATACTTTTATATAACAAACCTTCAGAGACAAGGAGGAGTCCATCACAAAGCCAGAGAAATCTACTAATAGTAGGTTTTGCTTACACTGCTGCTTGTATAGTGTTTGTAAGGACACAATCAAATCTGAAACCCTTTCCAGCTGGTTGTTTGAATGACTAAAGAAATAATTACTTTTTCCTCTGAGGCTACACTCAGGCAGAACTGTCTCCTTGCTCAACAGCAGTAAATACAAGTAAAACAGGTCTAAGGACCTTGACCCTTCATAGCCTTGTCTGTAGAGGAAGCTCTACCTTCCTTCACTTTATCCTGTGACATAAACCACTGGCCTGAGTACACTTATTTCCCTGGAGTCACTGAGTCCAGGAAGTGACAGCTGGGAGGAAGCCAATGTTGGGTCGTGATCTAGTTCACACCCTGGAAGACAATTACCAGCCCAGGTGTGGATGTGAAAGGCACTGTTTGGAGGGATGTTTGTTGCCTGCTAGCATGAGACCTGGCTCAGGCCCATGCCATTCCCATTAACTGGGAAGCATGGGCAAATTTTCCTTAAAACAAAGATGTGGAGAAGCAAATTATGAGACTCTGCAGCTGACTGCAGATGGAACTTCAGGGCAGGACTAGATAACACCTTCCCTGCCCTATAATGATGAGTGACCCCAAATTTCATTACAGATTATGAGGGCTTACTAAAGCAGTCTGACTACATGATGTACTAAGAATAATTATGATCTACCCATGTTGGTCATAGTTGCTATATCTGTAACAGGCTTAATAACAAGGTGAAGAGTGAATGAGAGAGAAAAAGTAATTTTCTTGTCTCATTGGTCATTGTTTCCCATATGCCTAGGATGTCTTCGTGGGGAGAACTGAAAATGGAGGGAGAATTCCAGCACAGATGACTAAGGGAAAGTGAGGTCTGTCCTTGTATTACACTAATGCAACAGTCTCCTAAGCGGGGTGCATTTCCTCAAGGGGTACACAAGACAATGTGCTGGAAGGAAGAAGATCATTTACATCATTAAAATGAAAATATACCCCCAGTGTTTATTCAATTTTATCTCATCCTTTTTAAATTGTGTGTGTGTTTTAAAAGGTGTATAACACATTTATAATTTATAGGGTATAGTAGTGTGGGTAAATGCTCAAAAGCATTTTCCTGACAGGGGCACATGATCAAAAAGTTTGGAAATCCAAAGGACTGGTCTTGCAGGTAGCACCAGATCAGCTCTAAATTTAGAAGTAGTGTGAAACAGCAAAACAGCTGGGGCAGGTAAGGGTCAGGGGAGCTGCACTACTCACAATCTTTGAGCTTGAACCTGAACATCATCCTCTGAACACCAGCCTATGAGGAGATCGCAGTAAAGTGAAAAATTCTCTGGATGGTAAAGATACAGTCACAAAACCAGGAAAATTCAGTTACTTGTTAATGCCTCTTGCTGCTGTTCCAAGTAATTCCATAAATGTGAGATTCATGCTGTAAGAATTCTAACCCTTCTACAGATGATGCTCTAAATGTGCCACAGTATCTTCTGCAGACTTTCCTAACTCAAAGCATGTCTTCAGTATGGGCTGTAGGCTTCTTATCAACAACATTAAGCAAATAGAAAAGTGATTGTTCTAAGAAAAGAAGTTTCTTGAAGTATAAGAATATGAAAATTGCTGCAGTGGGTAACAATAATTCCCTAGGATTTATCCTGACATTCTTAATGGTATATATTACTTAACTGATAGATCATAACAGCTAATTTAGAGCTATTAGGTCTATTGCATAAATATGTGGTCAAGAGCACTTTAATGTACACCACTGTTACTTCAGAATGTAAAAACTGCTTTGGAGCTGTCACCTTACTTTGTTGCAATCTATTTTAATCTGAAAAAAAAAATTCTAATTACTTTGTAGTTGCTAGTGCACAATTTAAGGTGATTGTTTGGTGCCATAGCTGAGCATTGTTTGAGCAGGGGAGGTGAAATACTATAAAGAAGAGGTGTCATTGCCATCAGACAAATCACAGGGGACTGAAACTCAGAGTTAATAACAGAGATGCCTGCCACGTGTTTACAGAGGACAAACAGTAAGAAAGGACAGGATGTGAGACAGATTATTTTTTTGTTTAACTCTGTACTCTGCTACTTTAAAAACCTAAGAGGAACCATTAAAGCTATGTTTATCGTTAAAAAGCAATATCTGCTTGCTACCCCACTTCCCAGCCCAGGTCCCTGCTGCCAGCCAGCTGGGAAAGCTCTGCTGGGAAAGGGGGTGCAGCCCAGCTCCTCCAGTGTAGCAACACGCTTGGATGTAACCAGCACAGTGAGAGCTTCCAGCAGAGCAATTCAACGGAAAGAGCAGTACCACCTTTTCCTGTTTTCTGACCATTTGGCACATTACATTCCTGCTCTCCCCATAAGCACAGACAAGCGGCTGAGAAGGTCAGAGGCACCCAGTCTTAGACATAAGAAACGTAGGGGTTCAGCTGCTTTTAAGCACACACAAAGGCCAATAAAAATGCTCAGAAAACCCAGTTGTCTGTCTCTACCAGTTTCTGCTCAGAATGTGATTCTCTATAATCATGTCATTCAAAGAGACTTTTGCTAAGTACTGAGGGAAAAGTGGCATCCTCTGGTGAGGGGAGGAAAATGCCTGTTGCTGCAAGCTATCCATCATCTTCAAAAAATCCAAGATGTACTAAAGCTCCCTAAATTTTTATTCCAAACAGAGCAGGATAAGTTCAATGTTGACAGGCAGTCCTCCCATGTCAAAATCTACTTCCCAATACAGTTTTGGAGGCATTCACCTGCCTGGTAGGTTAGATAATAAATAAATGCCCATCATATCTTTATCTGAGAAAGATTTTCTTCTTGCTGCTTTTCATTTTTGTTTTTTTTATCCCTTACACATCTGGGGAAAAGTATCCTCATATACCCCACTCCCCCACTTCATCCCCAGCCAGGAAATAGTCACTTTGAGGCAAGAACTTAAAATTGATGATTTTGAAAGTTTTCCCTATTGCCATGCTGTTCTGCTCCTGCATTCCTGTGGTGCCAACAGATGAAGTTGTAAGCCTGTTTGCCTCCCTGCATCTAATTCTGATACTACTCAGCAGCAGGGAAGGTGGGCAAATGTTCACTAGCAGTTGTTGGCAAAGAAACACAGCAGGATTTAAACTGGATGATGCCACTGCATGTGTAAAACAACCATTTGAGCAAATGCTGCTATAGCAGCATCTTTAACCAGTAAATTCAGTAAAACAGAATTTGCTGTTAACCTTTTGTTTTCTAGCTAGCTGTGCTGATGAGTTATGAGTAATTGTAGTTATGTTTACAAAAAAACTCCAAACCAAAATGAATAACCAATTAAGCTTATAGATAAAAAAATAAAAAAGATAAATGTTTGTAGCACTTGCTGTGACAGACTTTTAGTGTGCTCATATATAACTAAAATAAACTGTAAAAGGAAACTGTGAGTAACATTCTGTTGCATTGAAGGGTTCCATGTTATTTTTCACAATGTCAGTTTTTTCCATGAACTTCCTTTTCTTCTTTTCCAGTTTGCACAGCTTGGTCTTTAGCTGATGTGCCCCAATGCCAGATTTTTCATGGTTTAAACATACTCGTAATATAGCATTCTAGGAATGTTATGGATGAGCATCACCATAACAGTAATACACCACACTTATCCACTATTCAAAAGCCTGAGCTGGGCCACCAGCTTTTGTGACATCAAAACAATGGGTAAAGAGCACCCCAATTGCTGCTTTTCCCCAGGCTCTCAAGTTTCCTTGCTTCTGATAGTTTTTCATAGAGACTATAAGAGCTCCTTCCTCCAAACTGAGCTCTGTTATTATTTAAAGCTATCACCTTGGTATCTGGGAAATATAAGTTAAAATATAAGCTATCAATGCAATGTTAGGAACAGGAATTAACCTTTCCCTGTCCTTCCTTGAAGATGATGGGAAAAGACATATCACACAGCCAACCACAATGACCTGTTTAAGGCCATGTTTAATTGAGGAAATTGCTTTTTGGCAATGCTGCTGCCTACCTGGGCCATTTAACTGAAGCAGAGCTTTCCCATTAGGAAATGTATGCAAGAGCATTTTATACCTGTGCATTATCTCTCTGGATCTCCCAGCTATGCCCTAAGTCCTAAGCATAGGTTCTGTGTCTGTTGGCTTAGTTTTTCCATCCCATATTTGCCACACACATCTTGTGTGTTAGTGATGAATCAATTACCTTGAATATGAAAATATTTAAAATTTGGAGAGTCAATAAAACCCTTAAGAGGGCCCTGGGCAAGAGTGCACTGCTAATGGCAGGCCCAGCACCTGCATCAGAAGACTCCTTTTCTTAATGAAAGTTGTTTTAATCTTTTCATTTTGACTCAGCTGATGATCCACACTAGGTGGAATATTGAACAGCTGTAGCCTAACAGACTAAAAAATCACCCTCTTGAAAAGCAGGGAGATGAATGCAGCAGGACCAGGGCATCTGTAGCCACACTCCATGGTAGAAGGAGCTCCCTGTAGAATTGCCATCCTCTTTCCCACATTGCCTGAATGTCAGCTGGCACAGCCAAACCTTCAGAGCCACCAGGACAGAGGTGGTGGTTGATGCTACAGAGAAACAGATGCTGCAGAGTGAAGCTCTATTGCACTTACCTGGACACAGAACAAAACACACACATGCGCTCAGAGATTTATCCACTGAGATGGGAGTGGATAATGAAGTGGATAGCGAATTCTGTGAGGAAGCAGTGCAGAAAGAAACATGGCTTTTGTGAAGGGACTTGGAAGCAGTACAGTGAAACTTAGAAGGTTAAAGCAGTACAGCTGTGGACAGTTTTCTGCTTTCATCTGGCAGAAACATTTTTTCCCAATGTTTTGTTAGAACAAAAAAAGTTTCGAAGCACAAACATCAGAAGCAAAATTGCGTTAGAGAGAATCAGTTGCTCCACTGGGACCTTACAGGAGAACATAAAACACCTTTTCCAGGGAGACCTTTACACCTCATTTTAGCTGTGCATCCAAGCCTAGGTCAGCAAGATCATAGTAATCATAACATTTAAAAATGACATCACTTACATGGAAATAAGCTGGGAAAATATTTGTTGAGTAATGAAGTATATTCTTCTACATCTGTACCAGCTGGCATTGCATGAATCTCAGCTGGGTAAAATAGGCCTCAGAACTGAACTTTCAGCCTCCAAAAATATAAGTTCCCCAGTCACAGACATTTTGCTTAAATATATTTCTGTATTTGGCCTTGGATTTTTTAGCTTTACAGTTCAAACCTGTTCTCTCATTCCATTGTATTTATTTTTTAAGTTCAAGTCTCATGACTTTGAAAGCTTTCTAAAGGTCACAAGAGAGAAGTACTAGATATTGCCACAATCACCCACAATGTAATGCAGCCATTTCATATTGTTTTAAAGCTTTTAAAAAGCCATTGTTACTTTTCATCTCAGGGAGTGTGGGTCAGGTTTCAGAAGGAATAGAAAGCAAGCCAAATCGTTTGCCATTAGACGTGGTGCAGGCTCTGGGTGATGTGATGAAAGGGCTGTCCTGATGTTGAGCTGTATCATAGCTCCCATCTCTGGGGGAGCAGCATCCACACCCCTGGACACAGCTATTGAGCATCAAGTTGTTTAGCCTTGTATTTATTTAATCTTTGTGAAGAAAAAAGAAGGATGTTGCGCTGAGAGGTCTTTTGTTTCACGCTCTCTCAGTTCAATAGGAGAGAGAACAGAGCTAAAACCACAGGCAATGGTTTGTATATCATGTAAGTCTTCTAAAGCCTTGTCATCATTTGCTGTATTATGTTGTCTTTTTTACTGAGTGACCATTGCTCTATTGTACACTATCTGCCTTTTTGTGACTTGATGAACCACATTGTAAAAGGCAGAAATCAATGAAGTTCTCCAGAACACAAAACCTTGGCGGGAAAAATGTTTTCCTGCAGCACCATCTTGTGGTTCCTGATTTTAGTACTTAAGATGTTCCTCCCTCTCCCTGGGCCAGGAAGGTTGCTCTGCAGACTTGGGAACCACGCCCAGGTTTCAGCAGCTTCTTTTCTAGCACAGAGGTACTGTGAGGAGCCTGATAAAAATGATGGTGCCCTCTTGTAGCTGACCTGGATTCTCACCGAGTTCTTGGGAAGGGATAGAAAGGACAAAGGAAAATGGAATTTGGCTCAGTAACACACAGCTTGATATACTTGATAAAACCAGCAGCTTAGGCACTGGGGAAAAGACAAGTTTCAGTTAGATGTGAGGTAGCCCCGTGTTGAAATTGTTCTGTAATATGCTTAGGCCCAGGAGCACAAAAACAAGAAAACAAAATAAATTTATGCAAGGGATCTGAATATTTAGTGTAAGCAGGCAGCCAATCAGCTGATCAAGGCATCCACCTTTTTGTGACATTGTCAGTACAGTTTGCATCACACACAAGCCTGTGAATAAATATCTGTGCTTTGACCCTAAGGTGGCAATCTTGACCTTCAGTAGTAATGAAATAGCTATTATGACATCTTAGGCACAGAGAATAGTTATTTAAGCAATACCCATGGGTTGAAAGCTCTTAATTCAATGCATTGTCAAGCTAACAGAGAAATTAAAATGTAAAATCAGAATTTTTGTCTTCTCCAATTGAAAAGTAAAACTTCAAGGTTTTTAGAACACCTTACAGCAAAGCTGCTGCATGGAAAATGACAGGCCTCACCTTTATGCACTGTGCTCTGGACTGCTGTCCCTCTAAGGGGAACACAATTTGGCTGTGACTTTTTCATCTCACCTCCTCCTCTAACAGAACATTTTGCTTATGCTCCTCTTGTTCTGGTGCTGCCAGATACAGTTACTGCAGATGTACTGATTATTCACCCTTATATACAGTTGTTTTATCCAAGTGTGTCCCTTTGTCAGGATGCTGTGTGACATTGAAACTAGTTGTGCCACCAACGACATGGAAATGGGAGGAATTTATTGCCCTTCAAATCAAAATCATGAAGCACCATATGAAAACCTAACTTCCTCTGGAGCACAACTCAGCCACAAGGATAATCACCAGCCACGAGGATTTCTCTGATTTGTCACTTGCACAGTTCAGCTGTGACAGTGCCTTGAAATTCATGCAGCAGGAAACTCTTTTTTTCTTCATCAAAATGTCTATATACATACTTCAGCTTCCATAAAAATATTATCAAAAAAGAGCAAATACATATCAGATTTAGAAAGCAAACCGTGCCCTATTCAGTTTTCATTGTTCTGTTGCTCCACATCAAAAATAGTGTAACACATTTGCTTGCAAAATTTCAGCCAAATTTTCTGTAACACAATGCTTCTGGCAATGGTTGCAATGTCAGGCTTTAAACTCCTGCATATAGTTACAACTGATCATCAGCAAGTACTCCAACAACTTCATGAGATCGTCCACATGCATATTCCACCCACATTACACTTGGATTTTAAGTGATCTCCTTTTTCGGACTTAGGAAACTAAGAAAAATGTTTTAAATGGGGAATTCTGAAAGTACAGAGTTTCTAAGAATCACTCACATATATACTCCAGCTTAGGACCAAAGCTCCATTCCTGCCAGTTGTAGCTTTTGGAAATTCTGCTACATGGACTTCACAGCCCCAAAGAAATATCACAAGTGATTGCATTGTTATGGATGATACTAATTTCTACTGACATTCTTTTAGTTGCTCATTCTGTACTCAGCTCTTGAAAAGTGTTACACATTTGTTTCTTTAATTTTTGTTACACTGCAGAGAAATGGAAAGAAATTCCATTTTGGAATCACCTACTTTGGGAGACAGGTCATCCTAAGATCAAAAAAAATTGTGTGATTCAGCAATACCCAGCAGAGAGAACAACTCCAGAGACAACACTCTCGCAATTTCCTTAAGTACTTCATATTTTTGCCAAGCAGATCTTCAAAGCAATTGCCCAACAAGAGATTTCCCAAATCCTCTGTAGCCTGGTAAAGAATTAGCTGTTCTCCTCAGCAAGAGCAGCACTACTGTGCTATAGGGCCATCCAATATGGACGCAAAGCAAGCTTTCTCTCAATACCAATCTAATGAGTGACAACACTCCCTTAATCTTTTTCTAAGACTGATCCCTAAGCTGAGATGGACACTTAACTGCTATCTTTATATCCCTCCACAGGGATGCTACTGTATGAAAAGAACACTGACTTTACTATTCAGGGGTTGCCACAAGCAGTTTGCCTTTCAGTGTTACCAGTTTTTTTTGTACAGGAGATATGGAATGAGTACAAGAAACTACAATGAAAAAACTTTTACTGCAAAATCGATACTATAATCAAGTGTTAACAACTTTGTATTACTTCAATGCTAAAATAAAACGTGTCATTTTCTATGAGATAGTCAAATAATCCTGGTGTCTTCTGACTGATCTTCAGGACCAGGTGGATGTTCCTATACACCAAAGGGAGAAAAAAAAATCCCAAAGATGAGTATAATTTAATTTAGGGACACCTTTACATTTCTGCCAAATCAATACTCTTCCTGAAATAATTCTTTATTGTCTAATGACCTCCCTGATACTTTATTTCATAGTGACCTTTAGTAGGGTATAGCTTGGCATGGTCACACGAAGTAAATAGCATTTCACTCTCAGATTACATTTATTTCAGTAGCAATTGCTCTTCAGCATTGAGGAAGAATGCCAAGAATGCCAAGTTGTGGAGCTATGGGAATACCTCAGCTACAAACCACCCCATCCATACAGAAAGACAGGCTTTTCAGTGCCTGTAAATGGATGTGCCTCTCCTGAAAGCAGCAAACCCATTATGTTTTCACTTTCTCATGCTACAATTTGCACATGAGACAAGGAACACTGAAGTGGCAGAGGGCTTTAACCTCAGACTATCCATGGCTCTGCTATCAGCTGGCAGCCCAGGACAGCAGTCAAATTCTTGCAAACTCATTATCTCTCCCACAACAGAAACTGAAGGTGATCCCTGACAAGCAGTGCCTTTGGACAATGTCTACTGCACTGGCAGGCAGCAGGTATTTGGTAGTTGATATCTTTAGTATTCTACACAGACTCAATGGAACAACCCTAAACTTAGAACAAAAGAATACCCCAAAGTTAGTTTACCTTCTTTTTTTTTTTGTCCTTTTGGTTCTTTCTTAAGTCAGTCCAGTAAGTGGCGATGAATCTCTTCATCATGAGTCTTTTCATCACATGCTCTTTTCTCCTTTGCAATTTTCTGTACTTTTTTACTTATCTTTCGTAAAGGATTGATACACGGACTGCAACATATTAAAAACTGAAATTGGTTGACTTCCAAAGTAGGAATTTAGAGAAGGTCACCTAGACTTCAGCCATGTAATCCTAGCTCCAGTGAAAAAACTCGAAAAGCTATAGTTGATTTCAGAGGCCATCATAAGATTCATCACCAGAAGAAAGATTAAGGTGAGAAGAAGCATTTCAATGCTTTTCCCATTTTTTACATTTTCTTCATGAATTTCATCTTTCGATTCATACAGAATCACAGAATCATTCAGGATAGAAAATACCTTTAAGGTCATCAATCCCAACCATCAACCCAGCACTGCCCAGCCCACATATGGCACACATAGGCCTTGGACACCCCTCACTGCCCAGCTCTTCCTGAGAGAGTAACTCCTGCACAGGACTGCTTGTTTCATCCCCAGCAGGCAAGAGGAGGGGAGACAATGCAACCATGACCAGAAATTTCCCCAGTAACAAGTCAATGAAATTTTGTGGGCTTCTTACCACAGCTGTACTAGGGACTGTGCAGGAATGAAGACTTTTCTATTCTATTTTTTAAATCTACATATTATTCAAAAGTAGTGCTATTTAAGTACACCTGCATTTTTCTAACCTTTAGTGTTTAACCTACCTGTCCTTGCATGTGGTTCTTAAAGAAGACTAACAAAACTGAGAGGAGTAAGATAGGCTGGCACAGTTATGGACATAGCAAAATCGTCAGAGCACAGCTCTAGACAGGAGATACTGTGCTGATAGCACACAAGGGAAATTGCCAATTGGCAGGGAACAGATGTGTAGATTCTGCTTCCTGCATGAAAAACACGACTGGAAGGAGGCAAACAGAGTTTGTCCATGGGGATGTGGAAAGTAACAAAGCCTCACTGGCTTGGGAAATTAGATCAACTAGAATTGATCAAGTGTGGCAAGGAGAGGAGTACTTAGCTTCCTCTATCAATTTTACAGGAATTTCATGTTCCTACATTTCCTTTGTCTGACTGTGGTATAGAAACCTTGCAATTTGTTCTAGAAGAGGCACAGTGGAGTTGAACAATTATCCCAAATATCAGCAGCAGAAGTCCTCTTTGCTTTTTTTTGATAACTCTAGAGAACAATTTTTACTTTTGCACTTTTGTGCACACCAGTTGCAGTACAGATTTGGCATTGTACATAGGACTATCTCAACAATGAATGTATAATGTTGAAAACAAAATAATTTCTATCCAGAGAGGTTTTCGGCTTATTAAAGGAATGTTTCTCAAAGCTCTATCAACTGTCTCTAAAACTGTGGCAGATTGTGATAGAATTGCATCATTCCTCTAACTTAGATATATGATACTGGAAATTGAAACCATTTAGCATCTGGTTAGTTACTGCATTAAAAAACAAAGCAAAAAACCAAGTCATAGTAGAAGAGCAAAATTCCTAGTTTCACTGGCTATGAAAAAACACAGAAATTATAATTTAAACATTAATGTGAATTCTCCCCAAACTAACATATATTAATTCATTTTCCAGAAAATTTATGATAATTTCATGTTGATTCTATGCCTTCTGCTTCCAGTCACTGATGACTCAGTGCAGCTATCTGTATGCTGAGCATCAGCTGTTGAGCACAGTGTAAGATGTAATGTGGAGATTTTCACAGCAGGTTTTGTCAAAATGTGGAACTCCACAGCAAACAGCCATCTGCCAAGCAGCCTCATTAGTAAAGTCTACATGTGTGTGTATACATGCATGTGTATAATCCCACACAGACTACTATATCTCAGAAGAACAAAAGTTTTAACACTTGGAGGAAAAAGATCTTCACTAAAAAGACAATTCTGTCATATTGAGCAAGTTATAGCACCAGTCATTCAATATAAACTACTACCAATGCAGAATAAAGCATAGTATGTTAATTCATTCCATCAGTTTAATGACCTTGATGTTGTGGAGTTTACATTTTCCCTGTATCCTGAGAACATACACACATGCTGAAACTCTTCACAGTATCAGACACTAAACTGCTTGCCTAGAACTTGCAGGCTGTAAAACCCCACGCTACATGTTAGAAACATTAGAGATAATTAATTCCCAACTCACAGCCCAGGACTCTTTCTCTATTCAAGCCTCATACTTTGTTCTTCCTTTCCTTATCTTACTGCGTAACTCCAGGTCTGTCCTGGAGGGACTCTGCTTTCGTGTTTTACGTGCAACTTCTCAAACAAGAAAAGTAAGATTAAATCCAAGTCTTTCGTATGCAGGTCTTTAGAAAGAGTACTGGAGCAATAAATAACCTCTTTTTCTTAAAGCCAAATTGACACTCTATTTTATGTAGCTTCAAAATAGAAGGACTCATCTTTTATGTTTGAATATTAGTTTATTGCCCTCTTTTTCTCCCAATCTTTTCCCCCCTCACCTAGTTAAAAGATGTCAATTCTCCATATTTTCACCATAAATTTGGTCTTGTCATGCTCCAACACTTACCTTCTCTGCAAAACGGCACAGCAACAAATTGGTAGAAATCCCAAAGTCAAAAATCCTCCTCCAGTAACCAAAATCACTCGAATGGCCAGCTGCACATCTGTAGAGCCAGCAGAAATTTGCATTAGTTCTGAATAATTCTGATACAGACACTGAGGGTTAGGTGACGGAATCAGCGTCTGAGACAGACCTCTTTGCTGAAGGAAGTCACAGCCATGTTGCCACATAGCTAAGACAGATTTGTCATCAAAGTTCTGACAGTACTTACACATTAAGACACACTCACGCCTAAAGATTTCAGCAAATGCCAAGGAAAACTGCCATCTCTCAGATGATTTTAAAGTTGAACTCACTGATCACAAGGGTCTTTTCTAACCTAAATGATTCTATAATTCAGCAGCACAATGGCAAAAAAGTGTTAGAAATTACCTCAGATAAGAAAGAACTGATCTCAAATTTCACTTGAGTTCAAAAAGCACAGGTGTTTGTTTAGTTTCAGAGGCAACCAGGGTTTGAGTGAGCCCAGGGCATGGGGCACAGTTGAGTGGGGGGAAAAAAAAATAGTTTAAAAAACCAACCAAAGTCCCTTAGAAGCTGCTTTAAGAATGGAGACAAAATCTTTCAAATTAATTCTATTAGTTTACTTCAGTTCATAACTTTTGTAGCATCTTCTTAAGGCCTCATTTTATTCCCAGTGAAATTCAAGACAAACCTCCCAAGGAGAAGAACCATTCAATATGCAGCCTGTGACCAGCTGACAAACACAACTTCCATGAATCTAATATCTGCTAAGTGCTTCTATTTTGTCAACAGATTGCTACAGGGCAAACAGTAAGTGTTTGCATTTTCTTTGGATGTATGCTGTACATCCAAATGTAGTATTCAAGGAGCTCATTAATCTATGAACAAATAATTCTGTAAATTAGTCAGCCCTTGATATTGATGTCCAAACAATAAAAGCCTAACTGGAATGAGGAATCAATCAGTCACAGCTGAATAAGCATATTTAATTTTAAAATTTGCTTCAGTATGTATCTTAAAAATGACAGGAAGAGCTATAATTTTCACTGTAAAGCTTTTCTTTTTGCTGTAGTTAAGTGTCTTTTATACAGAATATAAAGGCCCAAGTGGGGACTGAATATTATTAAAACCTTTAATTTCTGTCATATGTCCCCAACAAACAAACAGATTCTGATGGCATCACACTGGATAAAATTTTCTTCAATCAAAAATTATCTAGCTGGTATTAACTACAGCTGCCCCAGCACTGGAATGTGGAGCTGCTCAAGCACAAGGAAAATTTCAAAGTCTTATTTTGACCTCAGCTTGCTCCTGAAGAAGCACAAACAAGAGAAAGTGAATTCATGTTAGCTGACAAGTAACCTTGGGGTTTCATACCTGTATTAAGTCAGCTCATCCTAAAAATCGGACTATCACCTCTGAAATCAATGGAGGTATACCGAATTATACCAGGAAGAACACAATCATTAAGCTCTAGATTATGGTTTCTTTCTACTAACTTAATATCCATATTTGGCAATATTGCTTGTGTCAGAAAACTCTTCCTACATTGTTGGTTGCTTGTCCTTGGACAAATTCAAAATACAGCCCCTGGATACAGCCCCTGGGAAACCCATTATAGATATGCTGGTAGAACAGGGAGGATTAATTGTGAGCGGTCCTTTCACACCCAATAATTCTGTCTATAATAAAACATCTCTAAATTATTTGCTTTTTTCAGTTTATTGAAGCAACTTCACCTTGAAAAGCAACAACTGTTTCTAGAAAGCTATGCAAACAGGAAAAAATTATAATAAAAATTAGGATTTGATACAACCCTTTCAATACAGCGAAAACAACTCTGGAGTTATAAGCAAAGATAGGATCTACAAAAAGTGTTTTTTGCATCATACGAGAAAAAAAAAATCATGCCTACCAAGCTGATGCTCAAAGGAAAAAAAGGAGGTAAAATGTAATGTTAAGACTGAAATTTGATAACACAGAACCACTGATATTTTAGTTGTAAGAGACTTCTGCAGATCATGTAGATGAATCTTCCTCTTGAAGCAAGGCTACTGCCAACATGAGATCAAGTAAGTTTTGTCTTGTTATATCCAAGTCTTGAAAACCTCCAAAGTTGGGGACTCCATCCCCTTTCTGATGAACATTTCCCCCCCTAATGTCTGAGCTAAATTTCTTAAGGATCAGTTAATTGCAATTCCCACTTGTTAAATCATCTGATTCTTCCAGGAAGAATTTGTGACTCTCATCTTAGTAACTTCCCTTCTAAACAGGCTTCAGTAGCTATTAAACAACCAATTAACCTCCTCTTCACCACGTAAAATACATCGAATTCTTTCACTTTTTTTTTCACTGCACTTTCATGGAGTCACTACTTTGGATTAACTCCCACTTTCAACAAAGAAAGCCTTTACTTCATTCTTTGTACCGACATATGTGACTATATTTATTTGAATGGCACTTGTTCTTTGCCTGTGCTGGACCTGACAATGTCCAGAAAATTTTCTATTAATTAATTGTTTCATTTATTAGTATAGATGAAAAAATACGTGCAAGCTTACAGTTACTTTAAAGAGAGTGGTGTCCTGGAAAGCTAAAGGTACAAACAGCAATGAGAACTGTATTGTGCAACAGGAGCAGGGTTTATTCTGAGGCAGGAGCCCAGAGCAGCACACTCACCATCTCTCACTGGCATGTAGCACTGCTCTTCATGGCCAATTTTGAAAGGACAGCAGTCAATTTTTGAGCATTCAGACATGTTCAGGCCTTCTACAGGACAAGGAGTTAAGAGTCGCTCATTGCTGAGGCGGCAAGCTTTAAAAAGAACCCGAAAACCACTAGGTAAGATGTCTATCCTGAGAACAATGTGAAACAGAAGGAAGTCATCACTCTGGTGTCTCTAGCATGTTTTGATTAATTAAATCTGCCAGAAAACAATATCACTGACATTCATGTATGTTCTTTCTCAAAACCTAACCAACTGTTTTTACTGAAATTAGCAGAAAAGCTAAATCATGTAATAGAAAATCTTTTGTAATTTGCTTTGTTTCTGTAAGGATCTATTACAAAGCTGAATCTAAACACCATTGTGACATTTTTTGTACTTAGGTTTGTAAAGTAAAGGAAAAAGACAAACTAAATTAATTTTCTGATTGTTCTGTTTCTAATTAAAAACCAGCAGAAATCTTGGGCTTTTTGTTTTTTGTTTTTTTTTTGTTCTGAAGGACATATTGAAACTAACCATCTCTGGCACTTATTATTTGTTTCTACAAGCAGCTGAAAATAAGCTGCTAGGAAAAACCCTTTATGACATCCAATACAGTTAATGAACAACATATTTAAGCAATTTTTGAGATTTCCTATTTAATAGCAGATTTATTGATAATCGGGAGATACTCTGTGGGAATGGCTTAAATGTGTAAGCTAGTTATAAATAGTAGACATCTCTGTATATTTAATTCCTATAAAACATTATATCTCATCCCTTATGTTACACAGCAGCTGGAAAGCATAATTTGGTTCCAACAACTCTCCCAGGACTTGCTGTATTGTCAGTCTCATATTTATCAGAGACATTACTGGTAGCCAAATTCAGTTTATTAAAGGGGGAATCAGGATCTTCACCAGTCCTCTGTGTTTACTTAGGGCTACATGTGAGCAATAGTGGTGGAGGCACACTGGTATTAATGCAGAAACACACCAAGTGAAAAGTAACATTTCTGCTTCTCCTTCCTATTGGTCTATGGTCTGGTTATGGAACCAGGCTGTCAGTTTTTATATATAACAAATGTTTTTTGTACTCATATTATTTTGCTTTTTGATATTAGCAAGTTAGCTTTGTGATTTCCATCTCAATAAATTTAGGAAATAATATGAAATATGTAATTTAACTTCAGCAGTCCAAAGATGAGTGGATCAGTCTAATCTAACAGGCCAGAAGCCTTCCTTAGCCAGTAGAAGTGGGACAGACACCAGTGTGGGACAAAATCCTTCTCTCATTTAGGCTGTGCCAAATTCTCTTTTCTCTCTATGTGTCTGTGGGAAGACTGGAAAACTAATTCAGATGAGATACAACAAAGCTAGGCATGGTGGATCCTATGCCAAACTTTCAGCATAATTTCAGCATTTCCTGCACAGTCACATCACTGGTGATGGAGGGTTTTGCAGGAGGGTAGCAATGCAAACAAATCTGTGATAGTCCCAAAGAGGCACTTAACAATCCTGTTTTCAAGAGCTCTAGTGAATTTTACAGTATTAGACTGAGGGTTTTAAACACATGAAATGCTGACAGATAGGGGAAGGAGGGTGGACTGGAAGTGAGGCAGAAGTGGGAAAGGAAGAGAGAAACAATTACAGTGGTGAAGTGATACTTACTCATTGGTCTGAAGAAACTCAAGAAAGATTCGAATACACCTTTCATTGTCATGTTAGGTTTGCTGGGTGCCTCTGCACTCTGTTCTGAACCAGGATGAATTGGTGCTGCAAGAACTGAAAGTTCATAATTATTAGCTCATTACAATCGAAACTATCCATAGTTAATTAAAGCAATGACATTTTCATACTGATTATCACTCATTAGGAAGGCATTTACAGTCATCTGGAACTGTGTCTACTGATGGCTAGCAAGGTTAAGCACAGATACCTTTCTGTTGTATTTACTTACATTGCTTTAAATTGCTTCATTAACCACAACTAGTAAAGAACTAAAGCTGTAAAATTTAAATTAAAGAATCCATTTAGGTGGAAATTGTCTAGGATAAAAAGCCCTGCTGCTCACCTATGAGGTGCAGGTTACATGAAAACGTTTTGCTGCATCTATAGTTATATTTCTCCTATGCACACAAGCAGAACTTTCAGCTTTTTAGATAAAGATCAGACCCTACTTAAAACACAGAAACATGGTGAAAGGCACCTTTATCAAACACAACCAAACATGCATCTATTCCAGCTTCTTATTTCAGACAGGGACCTGCTGCAGTTGCATAGAAAAGAGCAAAACATCCCTAAATATAGAGGTACTGCAGTGTTTACACAAAAACTATTGATTTCTTACTCTGGGACTTCCCAATCACCTTTCATTTACACTATTCTAAAAAAATATGGCATCAGTAAACCTTGCTGCCTCCTGACATCTCTTTTTCATTACACCAAAAGTGCAAATCACAGTACAACTCCACAGGCAATCAACCACGCCCCAATGAGGGAGAAAAGAAAAGAGACCCAGTATTCCCACTTGCTTGCCTTTTTTCCCTCCATGAGAGAAACTTACACCATCACCACTTTAATAGCTTTTAGTGATGGAGTTTGCTGAAAGCCATTTCATGGTGTTAGAGTCTTTGTGAAAAGAAGTGAGATCACAACCTAACCAAAAATGAAGGCATGGAACAATCTTCAGTCTTTTGGATAATTCTTCAGCTTACAGCATTGGGAACATAAACTAGGGAATTAGGAAATTACTTGTCCTGGGGCACAGCTTGTCTCTTCTGTGCCATACAAACTCCCTTGGGAAGAAAAAGAACAGAGTAGAGAGAATTGAAGGTACTGTCAAAACAGATAATCTGAAACTATCATCTAACAGAAATGTGACCACCAAAGCTCACACTGACAGTTTTGTCATGGGGTCCCTCTCCTTGCTAGTAAACAAGACAGAACAGAAAATTTTAAAGACTTGGTAATGATTTAATGGGAAGTTCATGAGATGAGGCTTCCAACATTCAATTTGGTAAGAATTACTTGAAAACCAGGGCTGCCCTACATATTACTCTCTCATGTGAGGGTTTAAAGGGACACAAGGCATTTACATAGGTTTAATGGCCATTGCTGTACTTACAAACTCATATCTATGTTAGAGCTCACATGCACTCTGGAAGCCCTTTACAAACAGCAACTGCCAGCCTTTCACCAAGAGCTGAAAAGGCTCTGGTTTGTCAATTCATTAAGGATCAAATATAAACATGTTTGGATGGATCCTTTATACATGTCAGATGACCAAACTTAACTTCTGATAGTGCAAGTAATCAGACAAAGACCTTTCTAATTACTTTGAGTCATCTGCTATAATAAGCAAGTACATCAATTCTCAACCGACTGTAAGAACAACTTTACTAGTATGCTGAAAAAAAAGTTGAAGTGGGGGAAAAAATAGAAAAATCTATAATTGGGGGAAAAAAAGAAAAATCTATGATCAACTGTGAAATAAAAGCAAGTTGCACTGACAGGGATGAAACAAGCAGTATTTATTGTACAGATGCACAGAGGGAAATGGGAACTATAGTTGCAGGAAAAAAAAATACTTTGCTTTATTTAAGTCTCAGAATGATCAATCCAATCTGAAGTAATTGGTTGTAATATTTCTCAGTATTTTCCAACCATTTCCGAGACAAGAAAACTTGCTTGCTAGTAAAATACTTGCTACTTCTTTGAGAATTTTTGTCCTTGCAATACTCACGTGAATGGATGCTACAAAGCAGGAGCAGGACCATGAAGAACCACTCTTGACAGGTGCCGAAGGGCAGCATTACTGCAATAAAACCAAGAGCAAAAGTAGGTATTGGGTCCTGCATAAAACAAATTATTGGTCTTAACTTCATATTTATGGATTAGAGCAAGCCTGACAGTTGATTGCTGCACAGATCAGGAATACCTTTTTTGCAAGAAAGAGGCCAAAACCCATTGAAAATATTTGTGTATGTATTAGCAACAAATGATTTTGAAGAAATTACTCATTTAAAGGGAGTTTAAAGGAAGGCATCTTGTTAACAGAGACTAGCTAAAAAATTATCTTTTTGATAAGACCTGTCCCAGATCTGGACACCTGGCACTTTAGAAGATAATTTTCAGCTAAAAATTTTAATCTGACTTCAATGAACAGAATCAAGAATGAAGAATGAATAATTTTTGGAAGCTCAAAAACTGAAATCCAGTTTAGCTCATTGAATTTTTCACTCTTTTCACAATTGGAACACATGTAGAGCTTTGGATAACATTTTTAAAAGGTGGTTCAAAATGGTATTATGGACAAAAATACTTTTAGAAATCCCCATGTGATTCATAGTAATTTAACAGCAGGTTTATGCTGGGTTTTGTACCCCCAAGAAGCCCCTAATTACTGCTTTGCCAGATGTTTTATTTCACTTTGCCTGCCCCTCCTGTTTTACACTAAAAAGGCCTTTTTTCAATTATTACCACTTAGTTGTAAAGATAGCTTAAACCTAGAGACAATTTGTTAGTACTGGGAAGGGGAAATCCCATTTTCTGAAGTGCTGTAGACGGAAAAGACTAACTGCATTTCACATAGATACTGCCCTTTGAAGGGTCAGCTCTTTCTGCACTCCTGCTCAGTGAGGAAAGCTTCCCTGCCCTTGGAAGTGCCTGTGCCTTAGAGGAATATACAAACACGTTCTGTCCCATGAAGAAACTACTTTGGTAATGTGAAATTTCTTAAGAGGACAGGAATCATGTTTTCCAAGATACCTACTAAAATTTAATATAATTCATGACAAATTGAGAAAACAAGGGAGAAGGAAAACAAAGATAAAGAGAAAATTCTTATTCTTGCCATTACTTACTTCTTTTGCTGTCTCCTCCAGCCCTGCTGAAGCAGGGCATGAGCAGCTCCCCAGGGTGCAGCAACTGCAGAGTGGCATTGACAACAGTGGAACCAAAGGATGTCACAGTCAACCCCCCCCCAGTTCAGGTGCATGGAACAGAATGGAGCAACACAACAGAGGGGCCAGAAGAAGCTCAATGTGTTTTGGGAGAATTCGGCCCCTGCTGAGACTGTTGAAATGCCTCCCAAGTCTTCTAATTTACCAAGTTAAAAACAAGTTCATACTTTTACCAGTCACACTCCAGCGTACAATACAGAAACATCACCTAATTGAGCAGACCAGGTAATATGTAAGAGATCAAAATATACTCCTCCCAAATCAAAAAGTTCAGTCAGAATGCTTAAATTACAGCTTCACACTAACCCATGAAAGGAGAATTAATACGGTACGGCTTCACCAAATATTTGCACATTTGAAGCACAAATCTGACATGCATCTTTCTTAGACCTGGAAAACCAATCATATCCCGGGCTGCATCAAAGGGAACACAGCCAACAGGCCAAGAGAGGTGATTGTGCCCCTCTACTCTACTCTTACTCCACCTGGTGTACTGCAACCAGCTCTGGAGATCTGGCTTGATTTCAGCTGGGATAGAGGTAAATTTTCTTCTTTGTAGCTGGCACAGCGCTGTGCCTTGGATTTAGGATGAGAATAATGCTGATAACACACTGATGTTTTGTTGCTGCTAAGCAGCTCTTGCCCTCAATCAAGGAACTTTTGAGTTCCCCTGCTCTGGCAGGGAGCTGGTGCACCAAAAACAGGAGGAATCATGGACAGGACAACTGACCCAGACTAGCCAAAGGGATATTCCACACCATGGCACATCACATCCAGTATATAAACTGAAGAGCTGGCAGAGAGATGCCAAACACTGCCTAGGGATGGGCAGGGCATTGGTCAGTGTATTGAGCAATTGTATTGTGTAGCTCTTGTTCCTCTCTGATTTCATCTCTCTCGCTCCTTTTTGTTACAACTATTATTATTGTACTCTATTATCTTCAATTATTAAACTATTCTTCTATCAACTCATGAGTTTTACTCTTTTGTTTCCCCTGATTCCCATCACCACTGGGAGGGTGGAGGGGGAAGAGGGGACTAACTGAGTGAGCAGCTACCTGGTGTTCCTGCCTGGAGTTAAGTCAAAAGTTCCCCCCATATGAAGGACCTTTTCAAGTTTGTCCAGAGGTAATGAAGGTGACCAGAGGCCTGGAACAGCTGTTTTACAAGCTGAGAGAGCTGGGGTAGTTCAGCCTGGAGAAGGCTCTGGGCACACATTAGGGCCCCTCCCAGTACCTAAAGGGGCTACATGAGAAAGATGGGGAAGACTTTTTAGCAGAGCCTGTGCAATAGGACAGACAGCAACAGTTTTAAAGAAAAAGAGGTTCAAATTAGACTAGATATAAAGTTGAAGTTTTTTACAATGAGGGTGGTGAGGCCCTGGCACAGGTTGCCCAGAGAAGCTGAGGATGCCCTGTGCCTGGAGGCATTCCAGGCCAGGTTGGATGGAGCTCTGGGAAACTTGGAACTACAGGAAGGTGCTCCTGCCCAAGGCAGAGGTTGGAACTAGATGATCTTTAATGTCCCTTCTGACCTAGGCCCTTCTAAGATTCTACCACTTCCATTCATTTTATTAAGGAAAGTCTCTGACTAGACTGGGAGCAGTGCTTTTAAAATATGCAGAAACCTAAAGTAAATGCAGATGCCATCAGATCATCAGCTCCCCTAACAGATAAACTGCATAAAGCAGTTGCAGTTTGCTACAACTGCCATCTGAACTGATGAGCCTGAAAAAACTTATATTCCCATGGGTTTTTTTTTTCCTCATTTCAGCTAATGGCAAAATGAGTTTAATGAGTTTAAAGGGTGGATCTCTTAAACATCATTTATATGCAGCACTAGCTTGCTAAAATAAGCAACAATACACAGCATCCTCAGTTTCATTGTTTCACTCTACACCCAGACTAGACTCAGCCACTCCCAGCAGTTCCAATAAGGAAATACTTGGAAATTCCTAATCCCCAAGCCTTCCTTTTCTGAAGCATATGATTTATATGAAAGTGACTTTCCATGCTGATTTTTTTCATGGAAACTCCAGATAGTGTAATGCATTTCTGACATGGGACTGCTAAGAATCACAGAAAATTCCTCCCCCCCCAAATAAATAGAACACTTAATTGATTTTACTACATTTAGGAATGTTGATTTCCCTTGCTGTAAGTCTACACCTGAGGCTCAGCCTGTGTACCAAGCAAAAAAGCACATCCAAATCCCAAACCATGCCTAATGTTTGCTGTACCATTTCTGCAACAGTCAAGTTCTTAGCATTTACAGAGTACATCCATGTAATCACTTTTTGCTTTACATTAACTGTTTTTATTGAAAACTAGTTTCCTAAATTCAGTGCAAAGCTGTAAGTAAACGTATTCTCCTACTGAATTTTCAGTAGGTACACAAAATTGCCTATGACTGTTGCTCCTTCTTATAATCCAATTCCATACAGCACTCAAAGCACACAAAAATTACTGCTTTAAAGTCTATTGTAAAGTAGTTTCTAAACGATGTAAAAAAAAGAATAATTATAGCAAACTGACTTATCCAATTTTAAATGCAATTATTTCTCTCTACCAAAACTGAGATGAATGACCTTCGTAACTGTGAAAGCACAAGAGACAGATGTGCAATGCATTTAAAAAAATTCTTGTAGAAAACCAGATTCATCCCCTGATGCAGGCAAAAGATTCACAGTCCTCTGTCAAAGACTCACACTGCCAAAGAGTAAAGAGCTGTTTCTGAAAATGACAGCATAAAAATATGATGTGAAACCCACATTGCACTTATGTCTAATGAACCTCTGCCAAAGAGAACCTTGTGATCAAAGTGGAATCTATTCAGAACAGTAAGTTCAGGAGATCTAACCTCACTTCTCCTAACATATATTAAGCTGCCTTAATAGCTTAAGAGTACAAACATCCTAGTCACCCCAATTTTCATGGGTGTGAATGTCTGGAAAATACTCTTTGACTAGCATATTTTAGGATGAAAATCTGCTAAGTTCAAGTGAATGACAAGCCTAGTCCACACTACTGTGGAAACAAGCTCAATCTTGTCACTTCTTAAAAAAATTCTTTTAAGTAGCTACCAGAACCAGCAACATATCTTCCCTACCCTTTAACACAGGTACTCCACTGCAAGTCTTGCTGCTTCTAGAAATAGACAAAACCTTCAAAAATTCACAAGATAAAAATATTTTACACTCATCTTCTCCTGCAGATTAGCAGAGAACTTAGCAGAACTGTACAGCAGGACTCCTGAAATGACTGAGGAATGCTCACTGGAAGCTGAAGCTTTCCCTTTTAATATTCAGTACTGAAGGATTTTGCAGGGAAACATACTGCAGTTCAGGAAAATAAGCTGCCTTTCACATTAAGTGCTCATAAGAAGAAGCAGGGTCTACACTCAGTCCCATACTCAGAGTACTCAATGTCCTTCCTAGATATAGTACACAATATTTCATATTAGGGACCAACAAGGGCTGAAAAAGCTCATCAGTAACTGATTCAAATTACTTCTTTATTTACAAAACTAAACCTAGTATCCCCTTGAACTCCTAAGTGCTCATAAAGGGATTTTTATCTGCTTAAAAAAGGCTGAATAAAGAGATTTTTTTTCCTTGACAAAGTTTTAATAACAACTCTGAAAATCTTAAATCCCCACCATCACAAACAAAAATGCATTCAGTAAACAGAAACACAAACTTTCTATTTTTTAAGCATTTGTTAGTTCATATACTTAGTGCTTAATCTTACTGAATTTAGACTTTGGCATGATTCACAAATACCTCTCACTCTTTCAAAGAACTTTATTTTAAAAATAATTTTAATTCATTAGACCATACTTTATAATAGTTACCAATAGGACGGACCTGAACTCAAGCATCAGACATTTGTTGCACCTTCCAGTTATGTAACAACATGACTTTTCAAAATAAAGTGTACATTTAGATTCACAGGTTGATTTGTTGAAATCTAATAAACATTTAAAATCACTGGAATATGAACCAAAAGGATATATGTTAAGTACACAAATACTGAAAAAGGTCATAACCCCAAAAGTCACTTGGAAGTGAAATGCAGCCAATTAGTCAGATTGTGTTTAGTAATTTCACATTTACTCGGGTTAGCACCTTAGTGAACTCCACCACTGTATGTGAGAAACGTGAGTGCATGAAGTGTGACCACTCAACAAGTACTGTACCATTCCATGAGGAGACTGTGTCGTCTTGACTATTTTGTGCTGTATTTTTGGAATCTGGTAATATCTGAGACTTTTCTAAAATGTGTAAATAAACAATGGTTACAGTTAAAGTCTAAACAAAGAAATACTTTCTACTTTCTATCAGTTGAGATTTTTTTTTAAAGCAATCATTCATAAAGATTGCATCAACATCGGTTAGCAGAGGAAGATCAAACTTTATTGAAACTGCTTGCATACAAAATATATTGCACTATAACCAAACAAATGTCAACATAAAATCCAATCTGTTGTAGCTAATATGTACAGAGAATATTGCCCAAGAGCAGTTACATTACAAGGTCAGTCTACCTTGGTTAATTATCTACAGTATTTTAAACCAAACAGCTTACAGATGATGTGTGCAAGGTACCAATTTCTGTTTTCAAATACTATACATTCCCAAAATAAATAACTAGAAATCAACATTAATGTTTGGCAATACTTTTTAAGACATTTTTATATTTGTTAAATCATGTGCAGTTCGTTGCCAGTTTTAGTATGCTCACCTGTATGCAAGGAAAAAAAAGAATGAAGAAAGCAAAGAAACAAAACTCACAAAATACATCAGAGGCAAGGTCAAGTTTGTACAATTCTGTACATAAACAGTGGCTCTCCTGGAGTAATCTGAACAAAAATAGGCTAAAATTAAGGTCCTTATGCAGTTGTGCCCATTAAGTTTAACACGTGATCAGAAATGAAAGAAAGCACAGCTCCTTTCACCACTTCCCACTCTTCCCTGGTATACAGCTGTACTTTGGATCAAATTCTGTGACACCTTCATATTGGCTGGTAATTAGGACCTTGCAGCTCAAAATATGAAGAATTTTTGTTTTGCCTTCAATATTTGCAATTACTGTATCTGTACGTGCCAGGGCATGACATGTGGTGACTTTCTTCCTACTTCTCCTGAAATAGTCCCTAAATTAAAATAAGCAATTAAAAAATTTTGGAAGGATGAAAACCATCAATACTTTATGCTGGTCATCTGGCCAAACAGCAGGCACACATTACTAGCTTGTGAACATGTTACACTTGTTCCCTCAGTAACAATGAGTTTTTTAGTTTTCCACAACGGAAAGATTTTTTTTAGTTTTTTTTTTTAAAAAAAAAGCTTCTGTACTGCCTACAAAGAAAAAAATTACACCCCTTTTTCAATAACACTATTTGCCAAATCTTCAGTGCAAAATAAATTTCCTATTCTTATAACTGCCTAACTGAATGTTTATGTAGGGAAAAAATTATGGAAAGCATGCACTTGTCTATAAAGTACTAATGTCTGACAAGGATTGCTACATATATTTTACATTTAGTGTTACCAACTCATCTTCCCTGATTTCTGCATCCAAATATAATATTCCTACCTGCCAAGATATAAAAAAGGCACAGATCATACAACTTTTTTGCTAATGAGAATGACAATTGTTACATCACATAGATTTCAGGGTCCACCAAAATATTGAAAAAAGTGGACCACAATGTGAACTGACACAGGACATAAAACGACATAGCATTTCATGAAGAACTGGTAAGTTAGATTGAAAACAGAAGCCAATTTGATTACTGCAAACACTATTTATTCTGAAAATTGAAATTGAGCAGTGAATTTGACCCGATGTGTTAAAATGGTACAACTGAACAGAAAGTTTACCAATGCACAGCTCAGTATTTTTCAAACAAAAAAGAATCTTTCATCGTTTGAACTGCAATATGTACTTGGAAGCGATTTTCAGAAGTTCAGGTATTTTTATGCAAATATTTGAGTAACTTTTTATTCTGAAAACAACTGCATACTGTTGATGTTAAAAAAGGCTAACAGAGAACATATGTTCATTTCATGCCCTGCGCCATCTTGCCTACTATTTGTCTTTGGCCTAACAAGTTTCTCTAACATGGAATAGGAATTACTGAAACAGTATAGGAAATATGACTTCAGAGTTATGCAGTTTAGGGGACTCCATTCACCAGCGGCTGTTGAGCGTCTGCGCTGTCTGTCTTCTCCTTCTTCGGGTTCCGCTCCTTGCCCGCCCGCAGTCGGCTGCCTTCGCTCGGGGTATTCTGTAATGTTTTAGTGTGGACACTCCTTTCATTATTGCAGTCAATTCTGATCTGGAACAATTCAGAGTTATATAAAGAATTCTCCTCCTTTCCTCCACCCCTGGGTGTTGTCTACCTTGGCTGTCTGGGAGGAGCAAATAGTGCCAGCCCCTCATGGCACTGTTAAATGTATCCAGCAGAGGGGGGGGGGGCATAAATTCTTTTCTGTTCAAAAATATCTGTGACCCAAAAAATCCTCTCCCATCTACCTACCCTTGGAAGTTAAGAGAAATATTTCCATTTTGTGGGTGCACAAGAGTTGAATTAATATCAGATGGATCTCGGAAATATTTTTTCAACATCTAGTAATGTGAATTCCTACTCTTTGTATGCAAAAAGCCCCCAAAAGACATACTGTCATTTAACGGCAGATTTTTTTAATCTCAAAAAAATAAAATCTACTCAGACCTTTTCCGAATCTGAAAAAATAATCTATTCAACACATCCAAAAAACTTCTGCAGCCTTTTTAAGTGATCATAAAAAATTTTAAGAGAGCATGTGGAAAGCAAATTTTTATGATTGTAAAGGGTGGCAAACACTTATTTCTTGATATGTAACAAGATCTTTACAACTTTATCAGTCAGATTTGAACAACATCCAAGTATTTGTTTTCTTGTAACATGTCACCGCATCCAAATCTTGGAGCAACAGATAAAAACCCCATGATTTAAGTGTCTTACCGTTATTTTTGCAGCACTACATTTCCTCACTGCCTACTTCAAACCTTTGTAAGGTAATTACTAATTAATTATAAAACTTACATGGCCATTATTTATTTTTTGTTTTGCCAAGTTAATTATTTATTTAATTATTATTTCAGATGCATATTCAGTTACTACACCTTTAAGTTCAGCACTCCCCTTTCAAAAACTAAGCATCTGGTCACTTGTTCCATTTTGTCCTTTTCTTAACCAGGCTTTCTAAAAACCAAGCCAAGAGTCGTCTCTATGTCCCATTGGAAATGTGACTCCTGGTAAAACCATGCAAAGACAGCATCTTGCAGCTGCACTTTGTTTCTTCCTTCCAACTTAACTCATCCTATGAGGTAAGAGATGGTAGAAGGTTTGCAAGCTACCATTTGAAGCATGAACAGTTTCCATGTGGGGAAGCTTAACATATATACATAAGGTATCAGCTTAAAACTTCGTAAAACGTAACATTTGAAAAAATGCAGAAGTATCTTTATAAAATGCTTAAAAATATTTAAGGTTACAAGATATTTCAAATCTGTTACTTGAAAAGTTTCTTCACATGAATTTTTAGCTTACTTTCTAGACTGAATAGCCTTCAATTGCTAATGCTTCATTTAGTAGTTAAGGTAGTTTCTGAAGTTTAATCTTTCTTACTCAGAGGATTCTGGCTACAACACACTCTTTATATAGTGTTAAGGATTTTATTCCCTTGAGTATATAGAAGTTAGACAACAATACACAACAAAGCAAGAAATAAAAGCTAAAACCAAAGCACTAGTAAGAACAGAGACTGAAATCAAGCTGGTTAGTAAATCCTTAGTACTTGTCATCAGTTTTTCAACAGATAGGCATTACAAAATTGCATCTTTACAGGGCTTGATATATTTAGAACCCTGAGCATCTGTGTCATTTTGTAACACAACCTTCACAGATTAGGGAGACAAAGAATATGGATTCACAGGGCTACTGTCACTCGCAACCTTGAAGACTCTACCACTATATGACACAATAGTGTCATATATAACTACATATAAGGCAATTTTAACAGTACAGACTTCCCATATGAGAAGAGTTACCTCAAGAGACCCGTCTGCTGTCCTCCCTTTTGCCTCTCTTGAGTTACGCTGACGGTTATCTGTTCGCGACTGTTCATCATTGCCTGGAAGAAGAAATTATCAACTAAGTTGTTCAACACAGACATGATGTTCTACTACTTCAATTTTACACAAGCACAGCAGGGAATTCAGAATTTTCTGTCTTATGAACAAATACTATTAATAACATAAAACAACAGTTCTTAAACTATGGGCAAGGAATCACTAAAGAAAATGTTCTCACGTTATAATGCAGACAAAACCTCAGTGTTAAAACCACCGTAGTTTAAAAAAGACTGACTACGGACTGAAAAAAACCCACTTCTCAAAATAATTAACCACAGAAGAGAAGTACAATCAGCAGTGTTTAATACCATCACATTTTTCAATGGCTTATATCCTTCCTAAATTATACACTTCTTTCTTACAAAACCGTCTTATTAAGCAGCACTCATACTTTGAAAAAAACCTTTCAAGAAATAAGCAGAGCTGCAGAAGAAAGTATTTTAACAAATAAATATAATGAAACATCATATGTAAACAAATAAATATAATGAAATATCCTATGTTCAACTATATATATTTAACTTTCTGAAGTTTTTCCACCTGACTTTTGCCTGGTCCTTTCCACTGAACACATAAATTCCTGTTCCATGAAAATCAAATACAAGATGTGAATGTGTACAGTTAAATGAGTAATACAGGTATTAAAACATTTTTCTGTATCTACTGACAAACTAGAAATTATTTCATCCATGTGTGATGGCACAGGACACAAACTTCAGCCAAGAGGCATTTTAGGAAAATAAATAACAGAGAAAACTCCCCAAAAATAAAGTAAGTCAAAAAGAATACTTCTCCTCTGCTCCAAAATACTCCATTTAAAAGACCGCCTAAGAGAAGTCAGGAGAGGCCACCAGGTGAGGAGTCGGAACAGATGAGAAAAGGAGCAGCTAGCAGAAGCGAGTTTGCTTTAGAATCCCCACAGTGACACCTGTTTCCAAAATGAGTCTCCATTTACCTTTGAATCCTCCGCGCCCCCTCCCGCCTTGGCCTCTGGCGCCACCGCCACGCCTCCGCCCATCCCCCCTGCGCAGGTAATTGTCCCGCTCCTCCTCTGCCGGGGCCGCCGACCAATCACTCAGCTCATCTCTGTGATCAGACTCTGTTTCGGAAGCATTTGATGCTTCAGAATTAGTTCCTATCAAGAGGATGAAAAATTCAAACACGCCAGTGTAGCTTAGCATGAAATTACTATAGCAGAATGCAAGATGTATATATTTAAATTTTTTCTTATTTTTTTGTTAATAGACAGTTTTGGGATGTTTTTGCCTCCCAATCTCTGTAACATGCATAACACAGAAAGGTATATATATTACTTCTTCAAAATTCAAGACAGTAATAAAAGTTAGTTGTGTGTTTAAGCCTAAATAATTTAGTGTGCCAAATGCTTAAAATTGATGTTATCAGTATATCAAGAGATTACTGAACATACTACAAAATGTAATATAAGTCTGGTAAAATGTAAGTGTAATAGACTAGAATCCTTCATATATCTACAACTGAACGTTCTGAACATAACCTGTCCTGTCTCCTCTCACCACTACAACTCATCTACGAAAAGAAAAAAATTCCATCATGAAATAGCCTGTAACAGACTACAAAAGCAGAGAACCAAGTCAAAATGCTAGAAATGTATCAAATCAAATAAATGGTCATTGCAATTATTCCAACTAACAGATCACCTTTATTGACAAAAATCCCCATTTCTCCCCCAATAACTCATATTATTAGCAAGGTGAGTTCACATCTTCTAAAAATAGTAAATATCACAACAACATTAATTTTTCATTATGCAGAATGCAAGCTAAGATTTTTTTATAAAGCTCACACTACAGGCCTTTCAGTCAGGACAAACAACAGCTGACCTACATTATGGATAATGAAGTAATAGATTGCTCTGAAGAAGCACAATCTGGAAAACTATTCATTAATGAATTATCCAAGGTTTCGAAGAATAACACACTATTTTGGTGACTATCATCTTCTAGCAAAACCATAAAAGTTCAATTTAATATGAAGAAAATAACTTTTCTATAAATTGAGCTACACAATATTTTCACCTACAAACATTTATATTAGGATAGACTCACACAGGTTTAAATGAAAACAGACTTAAATGTCAGGAATTGTTCAAAATATAAATAAAATAAAATTCCTCACTCTAAGGAGTTATGGAGCAACTAGATATTCTCCACAATGTAGAAGACAGAAGTATGCTGTAAGAAGCAGGAACTGCATGGAAATCAGCCTAGATTACAGGAAAGCACTACACTTCCAAGTATTTTCTTACAGCATAAAGCTCTGTATAATCTTCAAATATTAATACTCAATATTAACTGCAATTTTAATAGCTCTAAGTCCAATATTTTCCAAAAAATCGCAAGACCAGTAGGCCATGGTAAGAAGTGCAAGTGTCCCTGTAGGTACCTACCTGAAGCATAGCCTGGCCCACGCCGGCTGTGCCCACGGTTTCTATAGGGGCGGCTGCCGCGGCCGAGGCCCGGCCCATCGTCCGTCATGTACCCTTTGTCCTTATCTGTACGGTTTGGGGGCGGCCTGGAAGTAGCTCCGATCTGTCGCAGTTGCTCATCAATTTGCAATCTTTCCAAACGCAGCTGATCCACTTCCTGTGCAAACACAGGCCCAGCAAGTCATGTACAATCACTATTTAACCATCTGCATATGCACACATGCAGGTCTCAGAAAAAAAACCCTGAAATGTTGCAACTGATCACCTATTTAATACTCAAACAACAACTCAGTTTTGAGAATAACTTGTTCAACAGAGAGACTTTCAACTGTTCAAATCCGTGTGCTACCAACACAATTCTTCCTGTGGCACAGTTGACAAGTTTAGGTTTGTTTAAAACATGTATCAAGAAAAAGCACTCAGATCAGAACACAAGGTCTTTACACTGCGGCACATAACAAATACCAAAGTTATTAAATGATTCTGATGTAACAGTATTGTTTCATAAAAAGGCACTTGGCTGCTAAACCCTACATAATGATAAGGAACAGGATGAGGAATGGGAGGAAGCATAAAAGCATAGAGAAAAGTGCTGTAACTCAGGCATAGAAGCACCAGCACACAGCACCCTCACCACAGACAATTAGGTAAAAGAGATACAGCAACACATATTGAAGGAAACTTTGCCAGTTTCAGATGTTATCTAGCTCACATCAGAGTGGCAATCCCCTTTTCTTTTTCTTTAGTTAGGGAGAAATCTATTGATAGAAGTTTCATTCTGACACTGCATGCTCTGCAGGTCACTTAGTCCAGCTAGGACTTTGCTAAGATACTTTGGTACTCAGGAATGCATCCCATCAGTGACTTGGCATGTATCTCTTCTTCTTTCCTCTTAAGACGTTCCCTAACTCAATCTTCCTTTAGGAAGACTAAGACTTCTTGCTCCACACTCTCCCATTGGTATCAGGGGGCTGGTGTTCCTTAGGACAAAACTTATAAATAAAAAACCGAAACCGAGGATGACATTCAGTACCTCATCCTTCCTGCTTGTGAGCAAGTTCCCTCCTCCCATCCAGCAGCAGGCATGTATTTTCTTTGGTATTCCTTTTGCTGCAGAAGCCCTTCCTGTTTCCCTTAACATCCCTTGCCATATTCAACTCCTGATGGACTTCAGTTTTCCCAAAATCATCTCTGCCCACTCAAACTGTGATTTTATACTTCATTTGCGTCACCTGTCCTTACTTTACTCCTTGTATCCTCATTTTTTCTATATTAATTTAGCCACAGGTTCCTCGTTGATCCCTGTAGGCCTACTGTTTCTTTTGTGTGAACACCTGCATATCAAGATGGACTAGTCTTGAGCTTAGAGAATGTGACGCTTTAAGAGGCAGGTCTTCCAAACCTATTTTCCTTACAGGAATGTATCCTATGGGACTCTTCCAAGCAGATCCCTGAAAAGGCCAAAGTCCACCTTCCTGCAGTCTGGGGCTGTGAATCCTCATATTAGTCTGTCGTTCTCTTTCCTCTCAAGATCCTGAGAATTCACTACAGTCATTCCAGCCAAGTCTGCTTTCTTCTTTTTATGAAGAAATTCATGACTCTGAGCTGATACAGTACATTTGATGTTGAGGCACTATTATGTATCTTTTACAAAAAGTTTCCTTAATAATCTTCGCCTGGAGGCATAAAAATGTGAAAATCTTAAGAGGACCGAGTCTGTCCCCCACTTCTTGTCAGTGAACTGGAGGACATTATTCTGAATCATTAAGGCAACAGGCCACTAAGATAACAACATTTTGTGTGTTTATGTTTAACGGGATGAAAAGGTCAAGATAAAACCTCCGAGAAAAGAATCTATCCAGTAGTTATCACATAGACTGATGAACACCTATTTGTGACCTTCTGTTCAAGGAAGGTTGGAGAGCATTAAGACAAAGTGACCATAGCTGACGATGAACTGAACAATCTAAAATAAAATTGCTGGGCTATTAAACACTTTCCACTACCACATCAGTACCCATTTTAGGCAGCCAAAGAAGTTTAAACCAGAAATATAATTTCAAATCATAGTGAGCATGCAAGAAACAAATTTGATTTTTAGTATTAGTTTTCATCTGATCCTTCTCTGCCTCTGCCTTGTGACAGCTGCAGAGCTGCTGTACCTCTGCTCCAGAATACTGACAAAAGCAAGATTAAAAGGTAAAGCGACTGAGTTGTTAAGAAAACAAAAGTTGCTCCTTTTCCTGACTTCTTTGATTACCTGTACTGAGAAGTTTAACAATGTATAGAAATTTTAGCATTTTAAAAGATTCACTGATAGCTACTGCACTGACTGGACAAGTATCAAATAACGAACAGTCTGAAGGCTTCAAAGGAGATGCAAGACTTTATCTAATTAAATGAATTTAAAAGCTGTCCCTCCTGTTAGATCTGGCCCTGCCATCAAAGATTGGGCAGCTGGCCACAACCACCACAGGCAAAAGTAACTATAAGCAACAATGTGGGATATTTTTTGCTCCCTTTATAACAGACCACTCATCACAGACTACTGGGGAAGTTATGGAGCCAAGAGGCTAACGCAACATATAAAGCTGAGTGGCCTACAAAACATAATCAGGTATGAAATGTCAATTCATTACAGAAAAAGTAGTTTAGCATTTTTGTGTTAAAAAAATGCCCACTCTATAGAAGATTCTGCATGGAAGGCCATTTGCTCTGCAGTTGCATGAAGGATTGACTACTCTCTCATATAAAATTGGCACATTTTGACACATTTTTTCCTACTCTTTTGTAATTTGCATCCTGAAAAAAGCTGTCATCCCATTCTTCAGACAAATTATTCCTTCATTAAAAACATTAAATTTTTAGACAGAAAATGTGTTATAATACTAATTTTTCAATAGCCTGAGGACCTGAACAGATTATCATCATCACACTGTTACCACCCCAACTATTGATAGGAAAAAAATAATGGTAAAGCAGTATCTTTATCCTCACCTTTAAATAATTAAGATGATAATCCAGAAGAACAGTTGCATTAGTAATGCTATCCTTGGTGCCTACAAACACAAATGGTACCATTCCCTAAAACATAGTAACAATAGGCTTTGGTTATTGATTAGGCATCAAATTCTGAAGAGAACCAAACTTATTACTGTAAAACTTGAGAACAATTCTTATACCACGCACAAGCAAAAATGAAAAAGTGAGACAACAGTATCTATTAATTCTAATATTGACTACACCATGTAGTCTAACTCCCTTTATGCAAAGAACTTTTTAAAATAGGCAGATTTAGATAATTTGCATCACAATATCAATATTTATGTTTCTGAACAAATGAAGAAGAGTCAATTTAGAACACTTTGTTTCTTCCCTTCAAAATATCACCTTTGCAGACCGCATCCATTCTCTCACACCAGCTGCTTTTGGTCTACTTTTGAGCTTTTAAAAACGTAAATCAAATTAACATTGTGTCACCAAATAAAACCTGATCCTTCTTGAATATCTCTACAGTTGTAAAAAAAAAAGTCAAAAAACATTCAAGAAAGAGTTAGTACTTCAAGTGATGATTTCTAATTTATAGTTCTTCTGCCCTTCAAGTACATTAAGCAATTCAATAAATACGTGGAAAACACAAATCTGGAAATCCTAAAGTCTGAATTTAAGGCATCTGGAGACAAAACAGCTAAAGATTAATTTAGGCAGACAAAGCAGGTGAAAAATAAACTATCTAAAAGGGCCTCACTGAGTGTGGAAAACAAAGTAAACCTCAGCAATAAAAAGACAATTTCTACACCAAAACTTCTAAGTTAAGATACTAAGACAGGTCCATGCAGCATTTCATGGTGAGGTGTGAGTGCAGCTCAATCAGGCCCAAGGAGTGAACCTGACTGTTCCAGCAGCTGCAGCATCACCTGGGCAAGAGAAGCTTCACTGCAGACATTAACCTGAGCATCTCCAACACTCAGCTGCTGAAGCCCATGCCACTGCAGACCAGAGCCTGACACACCTACTGATTATCTCAAATATTGTTTTGCTATCTCATCACTACCTCTAAAAAAAGCCTTTAATTTTCACTGTACACACACCCTTTACAGAACTGCATTGCAAAAGAAAGGTTTGCTGCCGAAGTAGAATGATTTGAGACACAAATGTCTTAAAAATTAAAAGCACAGTATGCTGAGGTTGCCCAGGAGTGGCCAGTCTATAATGTGTCTTCACTTTTAAGATTGTGTTTGGTTTTCTTTCCCCCTCCATTTCTTTTACAGACAAAAACCTTACATTAGACCTTACACATCTACATTAAGTAACCAGGAAAAATAATACTCACAAAATCCTCTAGTCCTAAGGAACCTCAGCATTAACACTGACTTTCATGAGCATTAGAAATTCTTTAGCCACAGGCATTGTTGACTGAAATGTTTTATTATCTGGGGTATTTTAAGTTTCATAAATATTTTATACAACCTGATAAAGAGCAGTGAAATTTCTACTAAACTGGAATTAACTACATCACAGTATCAATTATTAAACGATGACAAGACAAATTATTTAAAAGGGCATTTAAGGAAACAGCCTGCTGTTGCTTTTGGCAGTGGATTCAAGGTATAACAATGCCAGCTATTAAGAATATGAGCTGGTAACCACATCAAGCAATTTCAGCCATACAAAAGTAGCAAAGTGCTTATTTATTGAACCTTATTTTTGTCTTCAAAGCAAAAGTTCCTACGTTCAACTTGGCTGCAATGGGGAATACTGAGTAGACCTTAAGTGCATAATAAATTTAGAGATAAAAGTAATATGTATCACTGTAACAAACAATACCTATCTCTTTTTAAAATATGATAAGCCTGAAGACAGCCTGTTATAAAATTATACTATGTATAAAACTGCACTTGAAACTAATGGGCAGTATTCTAGCATCTCAGTCACATAAAAAGAACCAAATGCTGTATTAAAATTTAACCGAACTACTGTTCCACTACAAGAAGAAGGACTGCAATATCCAAATTCACACATGGGAAGGTTATTTGGATTTCATAGTTGAAATAAAGCTGCATTCAATTTACAAGTACTAACTCTTACCTGTCAAAGTCTGATCTCAGGTTTCTGTATTGCACCTGGCGTGACACAACCAACACGTGAAACAGTACAAACAATGCCAGTAAAACAGAAGTATGAATGCAGAGCTTGACAGGTAAAAAAGATCTTTCAAGATAATCTTTAAAAGCTGAATTTTGGACAGAAAAATGTAAGCATATCAGCTTTTTCAAGTCAGAATTAAAAAAAAAAAAAAAAAAAAGCCAGACATACTCCCTGCAGCAATGAGTTCTGGCTCTTTTACCCTTTTGTGATTCTCTAGCCTTCAGCAATAGCAGTACCCTCTTGCTTATCAAACTAATTCCATTTTATGCTGCAGGAATTTATCTTTAGAAATGGAATACGACAGACCAGTGAAACCTTTACGTCTAAATATTGACCACTTACCTTTTCAGACAGATGTAAAACTAGTAAAATGGTAAAAAGCCCTTAGGTAATTACTTAGCCCCTTTGTACAGAAAGGTGGAAATTGGATTGTGGATTTTCAGTAAGTCTTCCAGTGACAAAACAGGAGAGAAAATACCTACTCAAGGAAGAACATAAGGGCTCCAGAAACCATATTTCATAGCTTATCCAAAGTAGCAGAAGTTCTTAGCTGGTACATATTTGGATTTTGAGGTAAATGAAAGGCAGTTCAGTTTTCTTTAAGCACATTTCACATCTGAAACTGCAGGGAGTCTTTTTGCAATGAGATGTTAAAACCTTCATCCTGTAAGTTTTTTTGCATACCACAACCTTGCCCCTCAATGCATCAGAAGAAGAAATTGCTAATGAAAAATTAAACCAGGTAAAAACCTAAGAAATTAAACTCAAAGCAGATTAATGAATGAAACCAGCAGGTTTCATATATATGAATTTATACCCTAGTACATGCTGGGAAATGTCACTGCTTCCAACACAAACAACATGAAATCTCTAAGAAGGTGCACCACAATAAATTTTCACAAAGCATTTTTCTAACACAGAGAAACCAAATTCATATAAAATACCCCTCAGCATTAATAGGAAAAGACAGAATCCATCAGAAAACACATTAATCAACACTTTGTCTTACCTCTATAAAGACACAAGGAAGAATTTATTTTAACATTGGGTAGAATATAACCAATTAACAAAAAGAAAAATTGTATTAACTGAAAACATACCTCTTCTTGTGGAATATTTTTATCATTTTCAGCCTCAATTCTCACTCTTACAACGCCAGATTTGTCCACTATCTCCTGAATCAGTTTTCCATTTTTTCCTATTACTTTTCCTACAGAAAGAACATACAGAACATTCCACTTTTATGGTCTTCCCCCAAACCTGAGAGTATTGCTGTACTCTAGACAACATTATTTACATACCTGTGCAAGAACTTGTCCAAAATGCCATAATCCTCTACAAAAAAAGACTTAGCTAACAAGCCACAAACTAAAATGTCCACATAAGCTTGTGGTGTTAACTTATAAAACACACTGATCACAGAAATACTCAATACATTGAATGTTTATTTAGCTTTGCTTTGGTGTGTTTAAAATAACTTCAGTGAATTATTAACATTTCTGCTTGCATTTAAAATATCTAGTCAAAACAAACAAAAATCCTTTTACAGTGCCATAACATTTGCTATGAATGCTTCTTGTGTGAGCAAAACTTAGTTCATTTACAGAATTTTAGTTGATCAAATAATACCAAAGATTCTGTTTGAGGCAGATGTAGAATTGTGTAAAACAGAGGCTTTTAGACATTTTTGCCAGCAGTTTATAATTCACTAAAAATCAAAGATAAAAATGAAAATAAATTATACTCCAACGCCAGTAATGTAAACATGTATCTTCTGAAACAGATATTCTAGCATGAGACAAGGAAAATGAAAATTTAGTTCTCTCCCATCTCAGCAAAACAATGCGCTGTCTTGCAAACTGGCAGGAAAACTAAGCTGCTTGGGACATGATGAGGGAGGGCCACATCCTTCAATCAGTTTTCAATAAAAACTTAAAAGAGTGATGTCAATGATGTTTTCTGCATGTATGAAAAAAAAAAGTATTTTTATTTAACAAACTGCTGGAAAACTAAAAACATGATCTTTTTTTATTGCCACATCACGAAAACAGAGGTAAAAAATCCAAGTGCATAGCAGCTACTATTTGTCTGATACAATTAATCCATGAAGAAGAAATTAAACGCCAATTTTAGTCACAACAGACTCCTCCCAAAGCTAAATAAATTTTCATTTTTGTGTTTCCGCTCTTCTGACATGAATATTTGCAGAAAACATGATAAAATATGGTCAGTAAGCTCTTCCTCAATGACAAAGGCTGTTCTGAATGTCAAAAACTACTTCTGAGCACTTTATCTGAGTTTTTTTTTTCATTATCTATTACTGGCAAATGGAACAGCACCTTACTAATAAATGTTAAAAAGCCCTGGTAGCGATTTAAAAAACTAAATCAAACAAAACCCCAGAAACCTCCACAACTTACATCAGTTACTCCAATCAAAGGTTTTGTGAGGATTTGACAACACATACACAAATATTTTCAAATAAAAATGTCCATACTGTCTTAAAAACAAAACAAAACATCTTGGGTGAGTTTTTCCTTCGTTTGGATCTTTTGTTTAGTTTGTAATTTTAAAAATATAATTAAATAGAAAAAGGTGGTTGTTTGCATTTTCTTTAGATTAAAAAAAAAATCAGCGTATATATATCTAAAAAAGTCTTTTGCATTTTTAAAGCAAATTACGAGGAATTTTAAAAGCCAAACTATTAAACATAGCTTATTTCAGACATAACAGTGTTCAGCCAAAGTTGTATTCTAAAGGATCCAGGGCAAGAATTAAGAGTAGAATTGAAAACCTGACAAAAAAATAAATTGCTAAGTTTTAAAAAGAAACAGACTTTAATATCTCAAATTAAAATCATGATAGCAGCTTCTAATTTTCACTTAACACCAGTAAAACCAGGAGGGAACAGGGAAGTGAAAACAACTGCTTTTAACTAATTCCAGAGCTAAGCTGCCACATTTTTCAGGACTTGTCCCACTGCAAAATTTCACACTGCTTCAACAGCAGCTTTCATACACTCCCTGACAAACCTGTTAAAGAATTTACTTTTAGGACTATGTTATACCATAAAGTATTTTCTCTGCTCTTTTTTTATCTACTGAATGAAATCACATATTTTTGCTTTGTAGCATCAAAAGCTCATTGAAAGATTTCTCCAAATATAGAAGGGCTGCATGTGTTCTTAAGGCCTTTTTTTAGTGTTTGTCAATGGAAGTATTTTAGATTTTCTTCATCACTGTTACCTAATTCATCCCACAGTGCTGCTTCTAAACATACTGTAAAAGGACAGGGGAAAAAAGACAAATATAAGTCAAAGAAATTATTCAAAGTATATTAGGAAAATACGACACTGCAGATTCATCTCTTGTATAGCTGAACTAATCTCTGAACATGTATGGGGAAGTAATTAATTCTCTGGCTTAATCCAGAAATCATTCTGCCTTGTACTTCAACATCAGCACATTGCTACTAGCTCACCGCAGTTCTCAGAATGCATTTTTCCTTACCATCATGAAGGCAGCCTCCAGAACTAACATACCTACTAAATTCCTTGGGACTTGTATGACATCTTCAGCAAATTCAAGATAACTTCTTGCCTTTTTCACAGCATCTTGATCCTACAACAGAAAGATGTGTAGGAAAAAAAGATTCATTTCCCCAAGGTTTTTGTTTGCTTGTTTCTTTCAGGTATTTTCTGAAATTATGAAGAAGGGAACTCACCTCTCCATAAATATGGAATGTACAAGTATCTTCATCAAGATCAATGGCAGTCACTCCAGGGACTTTTCTGGCTTGCTGAATATTAGCACCATGAGTGCCAATGGCCAAACCCATTAGGTCTTCACGTACTACAAACTGTTCATGGAACCGGGATGCAAGTTGCCTAGAACTCTGAAGAAAAATCTAATGTCAGCTCAGTGTGATTATCTCTCCAGTACACTAGAGAGAGAAATCAACATAAATTTCAAGCCTATTTTTCAATCAGGTGCTTAGCCTACTTTTTATTTAATCAATCCCTTTACTGCACTTATTTCAGCTTCAAAAACACCAAAGAGTGTCCTTTAGAAATCTTTTAAATAACATAAGGCTGGCCTCTAGCTGTGTTTGACACCTCTATTTTGAATTACTCTTTTAATAGCTATAGCTATCAGGTGTAGGTAAGACAGCACTCATAAGGTAGTAAAATAGTAACTGTGGTGGTTATTAAAGTAAACCTTATGATCTCTGAGAAAAAAAAGGCACCGACTTCAACAGATGGGTGAAACTGTAATAACTCAACCACTGACACAAAATTATATATAAAACAGAGCAACTGTGGATACGTACTGCACTTTAAAAAAATGAAGAATCTGTGCCCATGCATGACAAGACAAAAATTGTTTGAATTCAGAAAACAAATATGTTCAGAATTTCATTCAGGAATCACACATCTACCAAGACAGAAGGGTCATACTGAGCATTCGTAAGCATGAACATAACAGAACACAGGAAAGGAACAACAGTTCAATGCATTGTGGGAAGATAGAGAATTTCCAACTGTGATTATCTATTAAGGCAAAAATGTTTTGCAAGGAAGAAACAAGATGAAAGCCAAGATATATAATCCTGTCCATGTTCCTGCAATCAAAGCTGTAACTACTGTCAAGGCATACATATGCACACTTCAAATTAGCAGTTTAATGTCACCAAAAATGAGACCCTACAGATGTTGAGAAAACATCAAGGAATAGCCCACAAGAAGCCCTATACTGTTCCAGCTAAACTGGTATACTGCTTTCTGACCTGCTCCTGCTTAAAGCTGTTGGTAAATATCCTGTGCTAAATCACTGTTTCAAAGAACTGGTTACAGTAGATAGTGGTGTAAGTATCCAAGTGTTATGAAATACTTCAGATATTCAGCACTGTCAAGCACTTCAGTAGCTACCTTACAGACAACTTGGAAAGCAAAAGTTATTTTTAATTGCTCAAATTTCTACATTTTAACAGATAATCTAAATGCTGATTTACTAGTTGACATCCTTTATAGACAGCCAAATAAGAGGAGAGAACATGATGACCAAGACAATAATCAGTTGTTAACTATCTTCAACATGTGGAAAAGATGAAGCTACATCACCACTGAGGACCTTGGCTCTGACAGTCAAACCAGTTTTACTGCCTGCACTAAAACATCATTAGCTTTTTTGCAAATTATTACAAAGTATGTTCTATTTAAACATCACAAATTCTGTATTCTACTTCCCTCCAATACATTAATAAGAAACACCTATGCAAGTAATGTATTAATACCTACACAGCAGCCATAATTGAATTCTATTTAGATACAGTAAAATACAGAATGCAAAACACTTGTAAATTCAGGCTTTTTAGTATGTGAAAGACACCCAGAACAGCTAAGTCACACCCACTGGGAATGAACATAAACAAAAAATAAACGGTTATTTTAATTGATGCTCTAAAGCCATGTTTGAGAAGTAGAGCCACGCAAGTCAAGAAGATAACATGCAAAAAAGAAGGTACAACAAATAGAAAGAAAAAAACTCCATTGAGCAAAAGATGCTGGTCTAGTGATAATGACTTAGAAAACAAAATAGATAAAACTCCTAGAAGAAAAGAAGTGGCAGACTTTAAGAATTCAGTGACTATAAAACACCTACAAAGGTTTATTTGATGAAAACAGTGAGCTGCTGTTAATAATGCAGTAAAGCCTGAAGTGTTCACTAAATATATTATCTACATATGGACACGTGCAATCTGTTGGTATGTCAGTGTCTCAACAGTAATCATGAGTATGATTTTTATTATCTAACACTCTTCCTTTCAGCTTTGGATGAAACTGATTTTATATTTATTCTAATTACAAGAAAAACACAAATGCCAAAATGAAAAATACCAGCTAACTTTTGTCATACAAATTTTAACTGTTTGTATTTATCTCACAACTTTTATTTAAGTACTGCTCAGGGAGAAACTGAAGTTCAACAATAGTTTTCCAGTGAGAACCAAATCAAGTTTGAGACTCTCACAGTAGCAAAAAGACTGTTACAAAGACAAGAAGAATCCAAGATTAGTTTGGGAAAGGAATCAATGACAACAGTTGTTGGTGCATGCATTTGTGGGGGCATGTAAAGAGAATTAACTCTAAAGAGGCTGTTGTTCTTCCCACCTCCAAAATAATACTTTGCACTTCAAGAGGTAAACTGCCCACACAACTGTCAGTTCTGGAGGATAAAGAACAATGATTACTGAAGAACTACAGTGGGGTGCTCAGTAAGGAACACCAATGAGGAAAATTGGTCCATCCTTCATCTTGAAAAAACTCAAAACCCAAACAAACTTGGATTTCAGCTGTGAAACACAGAAATCAAGATATTCAAGAGAGAACAACAGAAGTGAGAACTTCCTGTAACAGTGAGTATAGCCACTGGATACAGGAGGCCTGAACACGACTTCATCCCACTTCAAATACAATATCTAACTCCTGGGAAGGGGCAATGAAATCTCACTCTGCAACAACACTGCTGGTATACACCTGTGTCAAACTGAGATACAGTAGTTGAAGTGGTACCTCTGGTTCTTGAGAGTGAATCCAAAAAGTTTTCAGAAATATTGCTATTTATTCTAATTTGCACATAGGAGAAAAACCATGAAGAAATGTTAATTCTGATGTATAAAGAACCCCTTATTTCCTAGCCTACTCTTTTTATTTTCTTTTACCCATGGACAAGTATGACTCAAGCTTCTTGCCAGTCAACACCCACTCACCAGTCACAGGAGTATCAGAAGCTGTATCTGCTGTAAGATTATTTCCTAACATTTAATCTATAGACAAACCTATCCCTTCATACATTCTACCAACATCAGTTTTTACTCCTTCCATCTCATTTTCACTGTGTTATTTTGCTTGATCCAGTTCTAGTCCTATCAGTATCATGACATGGTCACTTTCATCTATTTCTAAAGCTACCTAATATGTGGCATTATTTGTGCAATGATGGCTATTTTATGCTTCAAAATATGCGTATAAATGTATTTATTTCATATCTACATATGTGTATTTAATACCCCACAAAATCCTGCTGATAAAAATGAGTCCTTGAAAGAATAGGCCCTGTAAACATCTTTGCTTTCCTTGCTTCTTTTTTAATCCCCTAGACTATTATCAGTACATCATTACTTTCACCTCAATGCAAGTCCTACCAGCTAAGAAATACACGAGAGTTTTTTTTTATTACGTGTTTCACTCAAATTACTTCGGGGAAAACAACCAACATACCTCCAGCTGTTTGCTGGCTTCTTCATTTCTCAGTATCAGGGATAACTTGGTGCGAAGACTCCGAAAGTGCATATCAATCAGCATGTTCGCCCGCTTTGTGGTTACATCGTTGATTGACTGAATTATTAATAAACAGAACAGCGCTTTACACATGGACTCTTGACACAAACCACTGCTGATGGTACAGTGAAACATTTGTACTTACCAAAATAATAAGCTGGTGGTTTTCAGAATCATACGTTACAGAAAAAGCTCCAACTGCCTTTTTGAAGTCCTTATGCGCAGATTCTTTGGCACACCTAGGAATAAAAAAGTAACAAAGTTAAAAGCAGTAACCACCTCATTTATGGTAAACAGCCAAAAAGAATAATTCCTTAATACAAAGAATGCAAATAAAGATTTCCAAGCTCCTCCTTTCAAAGTAGGTGTTATTTTATTCCACTAAAATTTATTTTACTCATTTTTCTTTAATTTGTTTTCACATGAGTAGGATTAGAAATATTTTAGAAATTTTCTGTATGTCTATCTGTGAAATGACAAGTTAAACAAAACCATATGAAAAAGCAATAACCACAATAATCAGCAAGTTCAAGATTTCAAACACACCATGAACCATTAAAATGTGTGATTTCATTTTAACCCCTGCAGCATCCTAATGACCTTATGCTCATCTCATGCTATGCTTGGCTTCTCCAGGTTTCCTGTGCCCACTCACCACTGAGTAAACTTGTGTATACTGTAACACTAACTTCAGGAAGTTTTAGTCTAACCTGAATTTATAACTCATTCCACACTGAGGCAATAACATGCATCTCAAGGAAAGCAGAAAGTGACCTGAAGGTAAACAAGGGGAGTCGGTATCTATCTGACTTTTAGAGCTGTATCTATATGACAACAACATGTCTATGGTCTAGGAGAAAGCTAGCTGGCTTTGTATCATACTCTGGGAGGTTTCATTATTGTTCAACTATTCCCAGAGCCATCATCAAATAATAAAAGTTGACCAAGAATGGATTCAGATGAACCTGTGCACATCACTGAACAGCTCTAAGAATAAAAATCTTAATCTGCACCACACACAAACCTTAAAATTTTGAAGAAAGTGTTTCTTTCTCCAGCACTAAACTGCAATTCAAAAAATCATCTTTTCTATTTTTGAAGTATAACCATATCAATATTTGTATTTTTTACATTCTTATATTTCAAAAAATTAGAGTGGTAAAAAGCATTCTTATTGCTCTTGTGTCAGGCTTAAGTTACCCACATTCTGTAACAAGTTATAAAGAAACACTTGTACTTACATTTGCCTTAAATCTTCAGGAACTGCCAGTTTGATTTTATGAAAAGTATCTTTTGTTGCGGGTTTATTGGGGTTCACAGATCTCAAACGCTCAATTGTGACAATTTCGTTGTATGTAGCATCACAGGCTGCATATTCTATTACGTAGAACTGATATAAAAATAATAAAATCATCCAAGCCACATATTTTATTACATGAGTGAGCATTACACCATTAAGGAAAAGGTACTTTTGTTAACTGTACAAGTCAAATTTGACTTCTCAGGTTGAGGTTAATGGTAATTGCAACTGTCCTAATCGAGAAACTCTTTAAAAATGAAGAGAGATTAGCTCAAACCACATCAATATATAAACAGAAAAGAAAAAAAATTATAAGTAAATATAAAATATATATATGTATATATGCATACTCCTACCTCACCCTTTATCATTCTCACTTTAGCCAACCACCAACAGCAGGGTTCTTTCTCATTTGCCCTGGAATAAACCTGAACAAAATACATACATTATAGTCTTAAAAGACATCACGAAAACTGACACTAATATGATCAGGAACTCCATAGGAACAAAATCCAGCAAAACATCTTAGAACATAACGTCTCTGAGCACAACACAGAAAGCATGTAACAGCAAGATTGCATAGATAAATAATAATAAACAATACAGTGCCTAATCTACTGGCATTAGCTGCTTCAGTCTTGCATGCAGTCAAAAGATAGATAATTCAGACTTTTACATATGTTAATATTTAATCAACAGTATTTCTAATTGTGTGTAGATCTGATGAGGTCCTACCAGTGGGTGAGGGGGAGGTCACACATTTACACTTCTTTATAACATATATGCTATCAGCCACATCCACACTACAGAAGTTTTGCCATTTTCTTATCTTTCAATTTAAAATCTTACAGAGCATGCAAGCAAAATGCAAATCTTGAAAGTTCAATTTCTTTAAATTAATTATAAAAATAAGTGTTACAATTTTATAAAATAAGGAGGTTTTAGGAATATGCTGCCTTAAAGTCAATCTCTTTGCATATACACATATTTTTATGTACACACACATATAATGCAAATTATCTGATTCAGCTGGAAGCTTTCATAATAGAGACATTATTACCTCACAGCTTAAGAACTACAGTTCATTACCTATTTCTGAATTATCCAGTCCTAAAAAGGACTGATCTGTAATCAATGAAACACTAATCATGTTTGTAAATCAGCATTTTTGTAACTCAGCATGGAGATCATGGTACATGGAATTTCACATGGCCTTTTGTGGTGCATGGAATTTGCATGGTTTACTACTGTCAAACTCTGGGTTTGGTGATGTGCCTGACACTGTTTTCTGCAATACTTGGAATCAAAAAAGGTGACATCACTTAACATGGAAGCAAACCTTCCAGTGGCTTGGCTGACATTTTTCACAGCGAGTTCTCTCACTTCTCAAGACAAGAGCTGTTAATGGAGCATACACACCTCTACTTCATCACTTTCATTTATGTCTTTATTATAACCTGCTGGTGGTGGGAACCTCACATCATGGAATGGGATTTGTCTCTCTGGTTGCCAGCTACAAACAAAAACACATTGAATGGTTTAAATATTTCATCTTCTTTGTAAACAGAAATCAAACATTTTTAATCCATTAATTTTACAGTTTAAAATTCTGTGGAGCTTTTATACATATACATATTAAAGATAATGTGAGCCAATATATACATAATAAGAAAAAACACATCTAAATGACCATTAAGCATCTTAAATGAAACCCTGATGTCACCTGCAGTCTTTTGAATCTTCTAGTAGAACTTCCTCCTCTATTTACAGATATGGTTTTTAACCCCAACATTAGAAACATAGATTGAAAAACATTTCATAACACATTTGGACACTTCCTTCAAAGCAAGCCTATATGTTCTTTTTCTTTGGTTCTACTATGGGTTATGAAAATTTGATCAGGATCCAGTCTGAATACAGTTTTAATTTTCAGTTTCTTTAATGGAGTCTGGATTTCTAGATTGGTGTTCATCACTTATCTACAGAACAAATTTTGTAATAATGTAATGTAAAACTAAGGCAAGACATTCATCTGAGAAAGAGTCAGTAATAGTACAACTATTGACTTCCTCTAACGTGGGTTGTCATCATGTAAATTCAATAACAACATGGTTATCTTCCCAGCAAAACCCATGCTTCTATGGCTTTGCACTTGAAAGTATTTAAACTATTAAAAGTATTTATATACAAATATCAGAAAATAGTAGATACTAAATGTAACTTTAAAACATGCTAGTAGCAAGTTTAGTGTATCTAATATACACTACTTTACAGAAAGCCATATTTAGGTAAAGCAAATGCAAGGTTGATACTCTGCCATTTACAGGTACAACACCAGAAATACACTTACTTGTTTTCAAATGAAACTGTTATCGAATCTTCATGCACATCCTTTACAAATGCCTGCGGAAGAAACAAAGTATAATTATGGTATGCTTATGGACACTTTAAAAAATAATTTTAAGCCTGTAAAACACCTCCTTTTCACAAATATTGATGAATCTCACAATAAAAGGATGTTTTAAAGTCAGCCTTTTTAATTTTGCAATAGACTTATATAAAACACATACTGAAAGCTGATAATCTCTTTGGGTTCATGACTGCCAGTGCACTGATACACAAACAGAATGCCTTAGCTACGAAGACATTATTTCTACTTTTTAGAAGCAACAGGAAAGGTTAGTAGGAAATGACAAGATAGTTCAGGAGTTTAAAACATTTGATTTTATAATCACATTTAATGTATAGACATAGAAATTAAACATCAGTATTCCCCAAAAAACAAACGAAACCAAAGCCCACAAAACCTCCAAATCCTGTCTCTTTTCTCTTTACCTCAAAGTACATTTGAACATTACATTAGCAAAACTCATCCATATCAATTTCAGCAGAATCTTCCCCATATTTACTTAATCACACTGTGTCTACAGAGCACAAACTTTAGATAAATGCCCTAGGGCCTTCCTTCCCTTTTTTCCTAGGGGATGGACAGCAGCAGTGCTCTCCATGCCACCACAAAGCAGAGGACATAGAATTCAGCAACAATGGCTCCTCCTGCCTCATGCACTCAACTGACTGATTTTGATTTGAGCAATGTTTAGCTTAAAGCCCCAAATATTCCCTCCATTCCCCATCTACAAAACAGCAAGACCAGTGTACTCAAAGAACTTCGGCATTTACCAATGAAAATACTTCTCTTAGCCTGAAACAATGGAAGTCACATGTTTACCAGGGATGAAAAGACTGTGAGAGTTTTTTTCTTTATTCTTAGAGTACCGCTATGAACTTCTGAAATAAGTTGCTGAAGTGCTGAGCATTCCACTAATATTAGTCCACACATAGTATCATTGCAAGGTAGGTAGATAAAAGCCCATGAGCAAGAAATAGAGTTTGTCCGACTAATGGAGATCCTCCTTAGTACATAAAAAAATTCTCAGTAAATTGAAAATAATTTAGCAGCAACTATCACTTCTGTAGAATAATCAGTTAATGAAGTAAGGAGCATATGGAACATATGATTCTCCATTTTATTATTCTTGCCCTTGCAATTTTCCAAGACAAGAAGAGATCTTATCTCTTAAAGAAGGTTAAGAGTCTCTCTTATATGGAACCTAAATAGTTTTTAAAAAATTCTTTTGGTATTTTCACTTTTCAAAGTATTCCAAAATATTTCCTGAGTTGCAGCAGTATTTTAGTATCAAAGAAAAGCAACACCTGATGACTAATACAGAGTTCCAAGAGCTGGCTAAAATTAAGTGGTACATGCACATGAATGCCATCACTCAGAGTCATTCAGTACAAGGAAGAAACCCTCCAAGTTTATAACTGAAACATAACCAATGCCACTGTGGATAGAAGGTGAAGGAAAGCCACAGTGACAACAGCAAAACATTATTTTACACCTTGCTTGCCTCTCATTACCCTTAAGAACAAGATTTTATTATTGCCAGCAAACCAAGGAGACTTTAAAAAGTCTCCAAATGTATTTGCATAATTATGAATTTCAAAATTCCATATTCCTTCAAAGGGGACTGCAAGCACAGCTGATGTTTTTCAATTACTAGTATAAAGAAGACTTAAGAACCACATCTCAAGATCATGTTCATAGCAGTACAGAAATGGTATTTACACAGACAACAGAGCTCTCAGTTGATCATTATGGATACTGAACATTTAGCTTATGTTTCATATTGCAGTGTAATCTGTAATAAGATTCCAGAACTGGATATGCATTTGAACAATGCATATCAATGGTAGTCTTGACTCATTTCACAACATTACACGTATCACCTTCAAAGGCTTCACCCACATTTCTTCCAATGATTGTAATGTGCAACTTAGAAGCAGCTATTCTTACAGAGGCAGCTGAAATGGATGCCTTTAATACCTGAAAAACACTATGATCACCATCAGATATTAGGTATGGCTCCTTTGTGCCACAGACTGGACAAGGATTAATAGTAGTACCTGAATATGTAAAAGCAGAGATTATTTTACAAAGCAAGTTCAACAGAAATTATACCAGCAACACTTAATAGCCTTCAGAAAAACAGGTAGAATAACACAACCCATGCCCTGAGAAATAATCTTTTGATATTTAATTTTCTCATATTTATAGAATGCCCAAAAAAAAAAAAAAACACCTTTCCTTGTATGAAACATACTTTGGGCGAAGTTTTCATCACCTCTGTGATGAAAATACCAAAAGGTGTCCTAAACAGAACTCTGAAAAAACGACAGGAAACGGCAGAAAAATTCACAAGCACAGCAGAAAATAGCAAGACTACATCTCATATCCAGACAGAGATGGAGAAGTGCTCCTATCATACAACTCACCTCAAACAGAATCCTAGGGACAACAGCAATATACCACATTAAAGGTACTAATGCTAAAACCTACCATTAATAAGTAAATCAGGATGTGCAACAAATAAATCTAAGCTAAGCTGAAGACAAGCCTGGACCTTCAAACAGTTTAGCAATTACGTATTGCTAAAATACAACAGTATTTTAAAACAGTAAAACTTGAGAGACGTAGCTGGCTGAAAGAGGAATGAACTACACTGTCCTGTTTCAGCTCTTAAAACAGCTCTTCCACACTGCCTTGGTCACAACTGAGAAATCATAGGGAACCTGAATCAGGAACACAAGTTAAACTGTTGACCTAACACAGGTAGCATCAATACAGCTATTGCCAGGGAAAAATTACAAATCTGAATTTCTTTAGCTTACACCAAGTTCAGAAGAGTCAATCACAGAAACAGATAAATACCTGGTTTTCACTTCAGTCTGGCCATAAACATTGATGTCATAACACCGTGGTTTTTCTTTTCATTTATAGTCTCACAAAATTACAAAAGTTCATTGGAATAAATTTTTAATTAATTACAAAGTGAACAACACCTTGCCAAATATCTAATTTCAAGCATGCAATATATGACACACTTCTACACACCTCTCTGTGATATTTATGCTTAAAAACAACCATGCAAAATATATTAATGACTATTAATACAGGTCTTAATATTTGGTTGTCTAATCCTATCCATCCAGAGAAAGAGGGTTTTCCTTGTTTTGCAGTTATTTGTGACACAGAAAAATGTCATTTATCACATCAGTTTACCATTTTCTGGACCACAGCATTATGCCAATTCTCCTCCAATATAAATATTGAAATTTTGTAGTACAAAAACATATTTGGTCTCTCTACCACTACATATTTAAATCTGTACACTGCCAAGTACAAACAGAAAAAGTCTGAAACATTTCTAAGATTTCCTTAAAAAAAACAAATATTTAAGCAACAATGCCTTTGGAAAACCAAAATTAATACTTATCCGAACTGTTTGGTAGTCTTGTTTTTGTAATACTTGTGAAATTACACACGATGCTAAAAAAAAATTGAGCCTTTAACACCATAATCCAAATTCACAGATGTAGGACAAGCCAGCCCCAGATGTCAGTAAAGGTAGAGAAGAGGCTCTGATCACACATAAAGTATCACAATACAATAACCATTCATCAGCCTTTTTTAGATAAAGAGCATAAGTAGGCATGGAAATTCAAACATAGAGGTAAAGATATGTGAATTTAAAATGCATCCCCATGAAAGGACAGAACAGTGAAACAAAGATGAAATGCCTTAAAAACAAAGTGAAACTGGATGGAAGCAAAATGAGGTAACAGGACAGTGAAAGACTGAAGCAGCTGAGATATCACCATTGCTAACAGCAGAAATACCAAGAAAGAGTGCACAAAAAATTTTCTGAGAACAGAAGCACATTTTATAATGGCAAAGGTTGATTCTTCTTCTCTAATGCGGAGAAAAAAAATCAAATGTGGCAAGTTTTCTGCACCAAATTTGACTCTGAGTCACATAAACAATTTCATTTCTCTCCATGCTTTAGATATAATTAAGTCAAAAAGTTTACAGCATGGCACTTCTCAAACACATAAGCATTCATATTCTAAGAACTGCTGTATGCTGAATATATGGTCTAAATGGTACAAATTATTTGTTAGAAAAATAAAAATTATTGGAAACACTAGCATATTTTTTATTTTTATGCTAAATGGAATGACAGACACTTCAAAGGAAAAAATAAAGGCTTCATATGCCATGAAATTTTGCTTTTTCAAAGTCTGCTCACATCATCAGATGTGAGCATTGTAAACCATTTTAATAAAGGAGGATAATTAACTGTAAGAAGGAAAAGTAGGGAAAATATGCTTTTTAACATAAAAAAGATATGTTGATAACAAACGTGCATCTACTGTTAGTGTAACAGTTCTGTAACATTTCATACCTGTTGGAAGGAGAATGTCAAAAGGGAATTCGATGTATAACCAAGTCTGAGAAAGGCTGGACATACAAAGGAACAGAATAGGGAAAGAAAAATAGTCACAGAAATGGTCACCAGACGAGGGAAAAGTGTACAGGCAGTCATCCTCAGAACGACTGAGCAGACAGGCTCATGAATGTACAAAAAGATTGGAGATACTGGCTGAGGGTTGTCTGTATGAAACAGTGAAAGAAAAAAAAATGGATACAGAGGGCCACAGGAACAGCTGCTAATAATAGGAGTAATAAAGTAGTAAAAAAGATTAATTATTTTTTCAGTTCTAGCTTGAATGAAGTTACCTATAAAACCAAGCAAACAACAGCAAGGTGCTGAAACTACTGGGATAAAAAGTGGAAGATTTTCACAAGGTTATAGAGCTAGAAGTGGCAAAAATCGGGTTACAGACAACATATAGATGTTAACAACAAATACCATTCCAAAACTGACTGTCTCATCAACAGAATGCTTTCCATCTTTAGCAGAGGACACAAGAGAGAATTACTCCCAAACTGGAAAAGAAAAATCAATCCTATGTTGGAAAGGAATCCAGCATGCCCCCTTTTAGAGGGAAATACCTAAAGCTAATCCCAAAAAGATTAGGAAAAGGCTGTCTATCAGTCTTCTGTGAATAAGAACCTCAAAACCCAATTTACTACTCCTATACAAGAAAAGATATGAGAAGATACGTCCTAATACTGCTCATTTTCAAGATTCAGTTACTTGGCTGTGAGCTACAAAAAGGCAGTTTCCTCCCCTTGGATTCACAGTCCTGGTGGTTTGTTGAACCAGCCTTCATAAAATAAGTAAGGAAATCTAACATTTTCTTTCCAAGGATTTTGGGCCCAACCACATAGCAAGTCATGACTAAGCATCTCAAGGTACCAGATTATCAATTATTCCTGAATCATGCCCATTTACTGCACTGTGCTTTCCATGGAATAATTCATCTTTGGCAAGGAAGAAAAAAAATCATGAAAGCACAAAGTATTTACTAAGCAGTATTTTAGTTCCATTCAGAAAGAACCAGCCTGCTAGAGTCACATCAACACACTCCAGTATTCCCAGTATTTCACCTGACCAGGATGAAATTTAAATTCAAATATTACAGCTGGCTATGAAGACATCCTCAAACCATCTATGTTTTGTGTGGGATATGAATACTCTGGAAGCATCTCAGAAAATACTGGTTTATTACTTTTAGCAGGGCTTAGGTGGGCAGTTTTGTACTGTCAAGATCCAGATGCTGCTGGGTACACTCAAAAATACTCAGGTCCTCAGTGAGACCTACAAGGAGAATATGAAAAGCTGAAGCCACAATTAGGTGCCTTCTTAAGCCACTTCATCCCATCTTGACTATAGCAGCCTCATACTCCTCCTCCTTCCACATCTTAGTATCAAGAGAGACGTATTTTTCCAAAAAATTTACAGTTCTTGTTAATTCAGAATTATTCAAAGCCAAAGAAATCTTCACCAGTTATCAGTAAATCATGAGACTGAATAAAAGAATTGTTTTGCTTTTGGTTTGTTTGAAACATTACTGCTGTAATTCACTTCTCAGAAGGCTCCTTAAAGAAACCTTTAAAAGCTATTAAATTCACACTTGACATCACTGCACACTTCTTGTTATGCTGGGTCAACATTCATTTTTTATAACTGAACTGTCAATCTATAAAATGGGCATAAAACTCACAAGAAAAAAAATAGGTATATTACTTTATATGAGAGTGATACTCAGACATTAAGATGAATGAAAAATCTGTAACTAGAATTCAAGTAATTGAAACTAGGGGAAAACTAGAGGAAAATTTCTGGTTTATACTGAACTGCATGAGAGTATAAAACAACTCCCAGTTTTTCATTCTTAAAAAAAAAAAAAATAGGTTGCCTAAAGAGGTAATTCAGGTGAAGACAGATAAATCCATATACCCATTTTTGCCTTTAGACAATTTAACCAAAGCTGCTTGGCTAGTGATAAAGAGGAAACAAAAAAAATTCCTGTCAAAATTTCTAAAAGTTAAAGGACAAACATAACCATAGTGCTTGGGGCAATGTCTGTGTTAGAACCTGGGTACACGAAATCATGAATAAGCTTCCATATACACAAATGAAGCTTTCACTTGCACAAAAGGGGTACAGGCCCCATGGTATCAAATTTGAACATAAACAATAAAAGTCTCAAAAGCTTTCAATTCTCCCAGATTTATTCAATAATATTTGTCACTAAAAAATGCACCATGTCAGTATTACCATCATCCCTTTCATACCATTGTGTAACTACTCTAATATTATAAAAGCCTCATTAAAAGTTTTATGGTGCAATGTATTTACTCCTTCTGCTACTTTCTGACCAAGCACTGTACCTTTAAAAATGTAAAACTGATTTTTAAAAGTGCTAGATTATTTAATCCCAGGAAGCAACAGACAGATCTAGAACTTTGAATACAAAACTGTGAGCTCACAGGATGCTTATTTACCACTGATTTGTATCACATACATTTAAAAAAAAATAAAAATTCAAAATAGGATACTAGCATATGTATTTTAAAAATAAGCTTTTAAGAGGTCTTTTTTTTTTAGAAGAACTCAGAGGTATTGGAACTCTATCATTTGGATATCTACCTGGCTTACCACAGGAACATGTGAGTGTGAAACTCTATCCGGTTCTTCATTGCTAACATAAATATTGGATGTTGCACAATAACTAGGCCCAATTTTTAAAGTCCTAGGATCATTTAAACCATGGGAAACTTGCTGGAACTGATCTATGGCTGTTCCTGATATGCTGATAACAGGTCAATGAGAATAGGCCCAAACCTACCACATCTGAATTTTAGTTGCTGTAAAACTACGAATTATACTCCATTAGTAAGCTGATTAATACAACCTAACTCATGCACAGCCACACAATACTACACGGTATTAATAAAACATATTCAGTGCTCATATATTCAAGGTTCAGTGATGGCTTTATTAAGCACAAGAGCTTGGAAACAAACATGCAATAACACTAAGTAATTTCAGTAAGAAGTAAATCTGATAGCGACTCAGAACAGATATATATGGTCAAACAATGCTGTCTTCAATATCATTAGGCAGTTTCCCCTGCCATAGCATTAGGAACAAGAATCCACCACAGCATTTCATCAGGAATGTGTATTAACGAGGGCTCCCCCTTCTCCCCGCCTTGCAGGCCGCGCTCATGCAGTCAGCTCTCCTGGAAACCCGGACGGCGAGACTTTCCTTAAGTAGCAACAAAAGCTGAGGATTTAGCAATTAATGCCCCATCCCAGCACTGATCCTCGCTCACCGCCAGGACAAGGCGGACCCGGGCACCCCTTCCCACAAAGGGGAAAGGCCCGAGGCCTTCCCGCTCTCCCCCCTCATCGGGCCTCGAGTCCTCATAGCCCCGGCGGCCCCCGTCTCGCTCTCTGCGGCCACCGCAAGGGACCCCCCGCGGCCTCCACCCCTGCCTGGATCTCCCTCCTCCTTCCTGCCCCAGGGCCTCCGCTCTCCCTCAGCGCGGGGAGGAGGAGCCGCCGCCACCTCCTCCTCCTCCCGTTGCCGTCCCCGCTCCCTCCCCTGGGGCCCGGCCCGGCCGCGAGCACCCGATACCTTGTAGAAGGCCCCGTTGGAGCCCCGCACCTCTACCACCAGCTCCTCCATGTTGTACGTGGTGCGGGAGACCCGGGCCCAGAGCCGCCTCCCTTCCCTTTCTCTGTGCCGGCGCAGGCGGGGGAGGAGCGGTGTGTGTGTGCGGGGCGGGGGCGCTCAGTTCACGCCGAGCCCGGGGGTGTGGCCGCCCTGGGCGGGAGGGGGGGGGC
>VXBI01002854.1:46338-91105 GCA_013397375.1 Toxostoma redivivum | reverse complement strand
GCGCGTCGGAGTGACCGCCCTGGTGGCCAATCGGGTCGCACGGTGCCGCGCCTCGCGCCGGAGTGACCGGCACTGCCGGCCAATCAGATCGCGCGGCCGACTGGTGCTGGTAGGGGCGCGCGGCACCCTCAGCCAGGCCCGTATGGCAGAGGATGTGTGTCTATCTGTGTCCGCGTTCCTGTGTCCGTGCGCTCGGCTCGGCCCGTGGCCCGCTCAGGCAGGGGCGGTGCAGACGGTGCTGAGGCTCCAAACGGCGCCGAGTAACGGCCCAAAGAAGCGATGGTCTTGCGGGACCCGGGGCGAGGAGAAGGGAATGACGGGCTGAGGAGCGCGGGGGCTGCTGGGATGGAGGGGGACATGGCAGTTAGGTCCGTAGGGCGCGGGGTCGGTCCTGGGGGCGAGAAGGCTCAGCCGTGCAGTGGGCTCGGCCTGCCTGCCTGTCTGGCCACGGCCAAGAGTTAAGAATAAATGTGAATTGAATACACATCTTGAGTCCTTTGTGCACTTTTGGGCACCGTAGTATAAGAAAGAGCTAAAGCTCCTGTTCAAAGGAGGCCACGAAGATGGTGAAGGCCCTTGAGGGGAAGCCGTGGGTGGAGCAGGTGAGGGCACTTCATGTGTTCAGCCTGGAGGAGACTCTGGGGAGACCCGATCACAATCTGCAGCTTCCTCGCGAGAGACAAGACGCTACTCTCCGTGATGACCAGTGACAGGATCCGAGGGAATGGCCCGAGGCTGGATCAGGGGAGGTTTAGGTTGAATATCAGGAAAAAGTTCTTCACCCACAGGGTGTTCAAGCACTGAACAGGCTCTTCATGGCAGTGGTCACAGCCCCAAGGCTGCCAGAACTCAAGAAGTGTTTGTACAATGCTCAGGCACAGGGTGGGATTCATGGGACTGTCCTGTTCAGGGCCAGGAGTTGGATGATCCTTGTGAGTCCCTTCCAAATCAGGACATTCTGTGATTCTGTGAGTTGTGACTCTGCATTAGGAATGATCCTGCTCCTGCAGTGGTGGTTCTGCTGAAAACCTGAACACCTCCCAAGGGGTCTGGCACCAGATCAACTGAGCTGAAGGCATGATTCCTCTGCCTCACCCTGTAGCAGTTCCTTTGCTCAACACACAAGTTCTCCGTGTAAAACATTCTGTTATTTTAGGGCTGTAGATTCCGTAATGTTGGAAAAGATCTCCAATATCATTGGCTGCAGCCTTCATCTGCATTTAAACCTTCATGGACATTTCAACATGACATTGCCCATACAGTAGAAGCTGATGGTGAATAAAGAGCTCCAATATGATGGAACATCTGGCCCAAAAGCTGCTTGTTCAGCCTTACATTAGACCTGCACAAATGTTAATGTCTTCATGTCTTCTAACATAGCTACAAAGAATCAGAGAAAGAAAAAAATCCCAACTGTTATCCTTTTATGGTCAAAAACCACAATGTATTACTATGGCTGTGATTTCTCTGAATATGCGTATGATGCTTTCCTTGCATGAGTCATGGTGAAATTCTACACCCCTTGCACTCATTAGACAAGCAGTCACAGGATTGACCTGCTTGGGAGTGGCAGAGGGTCCAAGAGGAACTGAAGAAAGAAAAAGATGAGGAGCAGAGGAGCAATGGCAAGTTTTTTGTATGGATAAAACCCCACCAGACAGAGATTATATCTTACGGAGTCTCTGTGAAGGAATTTAGAGACAATGGATAACTGTTGTGACTTGTTCATGATAGAAATACTTTTTATCAAAAAAATTGGAAACCATATAAATGGTTCAGCTCAACATTTCAACAGTCTGCCAGGAGTGATGATGTCCAGCTCTGAAAGTTAGATGAAGTTTTTTTGTTTGTTTTTCTTTCATTCATTGTTTGTCCTAATTATTCTCTTTTTACTCAAATAGGTTGCTGTCATGAAGGCAGATTATCTCTGAGCAGACAAAATATAAAGGTGTCTAATTTAGCTCTATCTTCAAGTGATGATTTCACTACTCTTCCCAAGATAAAAGCTGCTGTACTGTATAATCTTCCCTAATGCTTAACTTAAATTTTCCTTGCTATTGCTTAAAATTAACATTCTTTATTTTGACCTAACTAGTGGGTGTTTTAATTATTGTCTACTTAATGAGAGCATGTACATATCTCCAGAGCACACTCCCTAGTTTATCTGCTCATTTACTCCTAACCTTTCCTCTTGCTTTTCAAATTACTTACTGGTTTTCCTATTTTACTTTGATTTTTACTTTGAACTGTCTTCAGACTGAAGTGTCCATGCCTTCTGCAATGTGTTCACAAATTAAGTAACTAGGTCTTAGATAGATCTCCAGTAAACTAGATGTTTTCCAATTTTTTCTTTATTTCAAAACACATATATATACAAACACATCTCAGTAATTCCGTTACAATCTTTTAGTATTAAAGGCAAAATGTTATTTAATTAAAACATTAGACTTTCCTAATATATAATCATAGAATCACGAAAGGTTTAGGGTTGGAAGGGACCTGAAAAATCATCTAGTTCCAACCCTGATGTGTGCAGTGACTTTTATAATTCAACCAAAATTCCCCACCCCTCCACCTCCTTGAATTTTTTCATGTTTCCTGATAATCTCTACTGACCTGTTGCAAGTTCTGTGTCTGGTCCTGAAGATAGAATAGAAACCCAGTACCTTCTATTTCTTACTCAGATATACACAGATTGGTGCTTGCAGGCTGATCTTCTGACTGGATTTGTGGCAATCATGATTTGAAATACCTCTTTTCATTATCCAAATAATTAAAAGGCAAAATAAAACACCTTTGACTTTTACTCGCTAATTGATTAACTCAAATGCCTTCTTAAATATTTATAGGGAATGTAAGAAAAAGCTCCCTTCCCATCTCCTCAGGAAAGTTGAAGGACAGAAGTAAAAGAAGGGCAGGTAAATTACACTCCTTGATCATGTCAGAGGATATGATCCTTGATCACTGGTACCAATTTAACCAATACTTTTTTTCTGAGGATTTTTATCTTAGCTGTTCCAGTTGTTCATGGACCTTAAACCAGGAAATGCCAGCCTTGATTCCATACATTGAAGAATTGTTGCCATTGGTGCCAACCTTTCATAACAGCAGCAACTGTCAGAGCCTTCCCCAACATCCTAATATGTGAAAGACTCTTCCTGTAGACACTGGTTAAGAGAGACAGGAACTACTGAGTATTTTCCTCACCTGGTGAGATTTACCTAAAGGGATGGTCAAGGACTACAGTTAAGAGTTACTCATGAAACAGTCTTTTAAAATGATGATAATTCAATGTGCTAGTTTGTATTAATTTATTTTTTTGGTAAGAAAGAAAAGGAAACAGTTATGGAAATAATTCCCTGTAAGGACCTTGGCAGCTTCCTTTAGGTCTGATAAAAACTAATCAGTGGATTTTTAATATTAAAACCTTGTTACACCAATGAAAAAGTTAGATGTGCCTTTGTGAACACACATATAAACACGAAAAATCTCCGGGAATTACTCTTTTGCTTCTGGCTTCTCAACAGGTAAAAAGTCTGGCCAGGCCAGGCCCCGTGTGGCCTGCGGGCCTGGCGGAGCCAGGCTGAGTAGGGCCCTTCTTCTGCTGCAGCACTGACCAAGCTGGGTTCCCCCTCAGCACTGGCTGGGCTAGGTTCCTGTCCAGCGCTGACTGGGCTGGGCTCCCCCTCAGCTCTCACTGGGCTGGCTTCCCCCTCAATGCTGGCCGGGCTGGGTTCCCCCTCGGTGCTGGCTGGGTTGCGTTCCCCCTCAGCGCTGGCCGGGCTGGGTTCTTCCTCAGCACAGCCAGGTGGGCCTGTGGCGCCGCTGAAATGCCACCACTGCTGAGTTTCACCAGAAACCTCCGGGCAAGCGCAGGGGAAGTCATCAGCCTGTAGAATGCTGCTATGCTGCTGCTGTGTTCTAGTCTGGCTGCTAAGATCCTAGCCTCTCCCCCAGCACAGCTGCAGAAGAATTCTCCATCATAAACACCTCCGGCCACCCAGCAGGTATCACATGACTCTCTGCAGGCCTTGGATGAGATATTAACTTTTTCACTGCACAGATAAGACTTGCAGAGCTTTGATTCTCTCTCAAGTAAGAAGGGACAGAGTGAAGACACTTAGAGAAACAACGTGAAGACAGCAAGGTCAGATAAGAAGTCGGGTCCCAGATGGGAGGAGAAATGAGGAGATGCCTTAAGCTGAAATTCTTTTGTAAGCTATGGTGATAGACTGTTGCGGCGGGCCCTAGGGCAGTGGTGGAGTGCCGCAACCTTCCGGAGAAGTATCCTGGGGAGGACATTCCCAAGGCACAGGCACATCCTTCAATCTCACTCCTGGGCGGGGAGTGATTTCAGCTCTCTCCGCTTCGGCTGGTGCAAGGAGGGAAGAGATGGGAAGCAGCATGTGGTGTTGCAAGGTGAGAGAATAGGATTGATATACGATAGCTCAAGGGGTGGGCTCAACTGAGGGCTCAGAGGCAGTACAAGGGGGGAAGGGCCAATGGGATGCAACAAATCAACATGGAACAGAAAGGCATGTTGGGAGCAAAGTAATAGTTCCCATGACAGGAGGGAGTGTCTAAGGGCTTTCCCTCCAGGGGAGAGAGATAGGCTCTTTCACTGTGGGGCTTTCCACCCCCATAACTTCCCTTTCTTTGTTTATTAAAAAGACCTCATTGACAGCTTTTTTTACAACAATGTAAAAGACAGGAAAACTTAAGTAATACAGCACAAACTATAACAAAAATCCAGAGAACACTTTTAACTAAAGAATGTCCCCATCCGTTCAGTCCCAAGCTTGATAGGAAGTTGTTAAAATAATCTGTGATCTTTTCCTCTGTCGGGATGTCCTGGACTTCTTGTTTCAGCACTTGGATGCTTTTTGAGATGGACTCCGTGTGTGATGATAGGTTGAAACAGCAAAGCCCCTCAAAGTCTTGGCAGCCATGTCCATGGGCCAAAAGAAGAAAGTATATCGCTGCCCGATTTTGGAGGGTAGCATGCCTGGTAGTCTCCTCGTCCCTGACGAGGTCACTGAGGACCTTAGATGTTGTGTTGATCTGCTTACTAAGCCAGCAGTCCAGGTGAGTAAGCTCACCATGAGATTTTTTAGCTGCCACCCATGGGAGAAACAATGAGACTGCAAATCTCTTTCCTCCAGACCAATTTATTACATTTGAATCACAGTTTTCATCAAATTGTGTGGGTGATCTTTTTTTGGCGGGCCAATTTCTGCTTGGTTTTCCAATCGTGTAGGAGTGTGGTATTTGGAGTGACGGTAGTAAGCCAGCCAAGGGTGCACGGACCACCCTGAAGGTGGGAGGGCATCCCTGCCCAAGTCCATCTCCACATATAAAGAAGACTCCTTGGGGAAGTTTTCTGGGATAAAAGGAGGCCAAAGTATCAAAAGGTTTTTCAATTGTTTTGTTATACCAGTTACACAAGAATTACAAATCTTTTGGTTGGGATTGATGTCCTGAGGCCAGGAAGATGGATTCCAGAAGTGGAAGATTATGCAAAAGCTGGCCTGGACGGACCCCAGTAAGTCCAATTCTTGTGGCTCTCCCGGAGAGAGCCTCTGGCCACCTTTGTCCTGTGTCAGTGGGACGAATCCACTACTCCCAGGTGCCTGATATTTTAGGCCATTGCTGGGTGTAAAAGGAATCCCTACCAGGCATGTGGATAACAGGCATGTGGTTATCCACTGAGACCATTGACAGGCAAAGATCTTGCTGTGGAGGGACTTTGCCCACGTGACCCACACGTTCTAGTTTGGCTGCGGGACAATCCATCCAGTCACACGCAAGGCCATGAGGAGCATTCAGATGATGACGGTGGGGTGGTAGGTGATCTTGGTTTTCATGGCTGGGTAAGGGTGGAGTTTCTGTTGGGGTGTAAAAATACAGTCATTAATTCCTGAGAAGAGGTTATTCCTTCTTTCTCTTTATTCCCCCTTCTTTATTTTATTACAAAACTAAAGAAAAGGTAAGTAGGGGTGGGGGGAGGGTACAAAGGGACTTGATTAGGGAGAAAAATCAAGAGGGTAAGTATTAAGGTAAATAGGGTTGGGTAGGTTAACTTTGGGGTTATTTGGGGTTTGTAAGGGGTGAGGTAGATTGTGCCTAGCCTGATACTGTGTAGTTGAGTTTGGATTCATGTTTTTCATCTGAGATCTCATTATTGGGTGGTTTGGCTGCTGCTGATTCTTGCTCTTTCAGCGTCTTTGCCTACAGGCTGCCTGCCTTTTGTCTTCTTGTTCTGTTTTGTCTTGCTTAGAAGAGACTTGGTTATTGTTGGTGGTGGCAGTGTTTGTCGGCCCTAAGTACGGTTTTATACATTTCCCAGGGAGACGTTTTGCGCCAGATGGCACTGACACACTGGCATATCCCCTCCCCCAGGTAATCAATGGGAAAGGCCCTGATATTTGTTGTGTCTCTGGATTCTTGATCAACACCGGCGGTTTCTCATCGAGCTTGGCTCAGGCCGAATTTGAGAAGTGCCAGAGTACAGGGGGAGTCGGCTCGGAAAGGGAACAATTTAGAAAATCTATGACATAGAGAGCCTTACAGAGTCTCTCAACCGGAGACATGGTCTCTGTCCCTCCCCGCTGTTGATTGAGGACCCATTGGATGGTAACATGGGTCCTTTCCACAATTGATTGCCTTGTTGGATTGTGAGGAATGCCTGTGGTGTGCTTAACCCCCCATTGGTTGAAAAAGTCTTTCAACTTTCGGGAGGTGTAAGCAGGGCTGTTGTCTGTCTTAATTTCTTTAGGGACTCCCAGGGTGGCAAACGCGAAGAGAAGATGCTTGATGATGTGAGCAGCATCTTCCCCTGCATGGGTTGATGCAAACAGTGCACCTGAAAATGTATCGACCGACACATGGACATATTTTGTTCTGGCAAAGGCAGGGAAATGTGTCACATCCGATTGCTGCAACTGGCAGCTGTTTAGGCCTCTGGGGTTGACCCCTGAGCCTAAAGATGGTAGTTGATATGATTGACAGCTGGGGCAGGTAGCCACAATGGCTTGAACTTGCTCCTGTGTTAATTTAAACATCCTTATTAAGGCTGGAACATTCTGATGGTAAAATGCGTATGTTGGTAACCTCTATGGACATGGCCAAAGCGTCTGCTCTCCTGTTTCCTTCTGCAATTGGTCCTGGGAGATCAATGTGTGATCTCACATGCATAATATGATAGAGTTGCTTTCTGTGGGAGATAATACGGATTAGTTTAGAAAGCAACTTGTATAAATTTGGATTAGAGACTGTTGCCCTGATGTTTCTGGATTTCTGATGTTGATGACTTTCTTTTACATTTTCTCAAACTCTTTCTGGTAAACAAGAATTGTTTACATTCCTCTTTGGAGGAAGAGAGAACTGACAGACATGTGGTGGAACCAGTGGAGTCGAGATGTCTTACTATCACTGTCCAATCCATGCTCATTGTTAGATTCCTATAAATAGACATGTACTGTAAATAAAGTGGCTTATTTTCCTGCATGAATCATTGGAGTCAGATGTGAGTCTCTCTCTCTCTTTCTATGTGTGTCACAACGACCACAAGAGACCTCCCTTAAAAGCAAATGTTCTGCCCTTATAGCTACGCCGGAGACATAGGCCGAATGCATGACGTTAATCGGCTCTTGAAATGTCTCAAAAGTTCTGATGACAGCAGCTAATTCTGCAATTTGTGGCGATCCTTTGACCACCTGGACATCAGACTCCCACTTCTGTGTCCTAGGATCCTTCCTTGTCATTACTGACTTGTGGGAGGATCCAGAGCCGTCAGTAAAAATTGTCAGGGCTTTGAGAAGATATTTACTTTGGTTGAATTTTGGGACCAGATTAAAAACTGATTTGAACAATTTGTGGCCTGGTAAATGAATTCAAATTTGGCCTGGGTAGCTATCTAGAGTGAACTGGATGCTCTCATTGGATTGGAGCAAATGTTCTAAATCCCCAACTGTCGCCAATGGAAGTATTATATATGTGAACTCACACCGTGCAGGAGAGTGGAGATGAGCCCTAGCCCTTTTTATTAAATCGGCCATTAATTCTTGAGGCATTGTGATGTTTTTTGTGGGTGATGTAATAATTAATGGATCCCTTGGTTGGTAGTCCCACTGAAAAATAAGCCCATAAAATTGAGGAGCCTTACCCAAGATCACCATCTGGAAAGGTAGGCTTGTCTCAAACCGATGGGCTTGTCTCGATGACAGGGCCTCTTGTACTTCGAGATGGACTCTGGGCCTTTGGTGGTTGAGTTGACATGGTGAGTCTAGGTCCTCGTTGCTGCATAACAAGTTGAAGAGGGGGGCGAGGTCCTCCATTGTTATCCCAGGAGCAGTTGAACCCAGTTGATAGACCTGCAGAGTTGGTGGAGGTTCCACAGGGTCTTTGCATCATCCTTGATGGCAAGTTGCTGGGGTACGATGGTGCATTCCTGGATCCGAAGGCCAAGGTAAGTCCAAGGGTTGGTGAATTGGATCTTATCTTTGCTGATCTCAAATCCTGCAGACTCGATGACTTCTATAGTCTTGGTTAGAGTTGTATTTAAATAGGTCAAGTCCAGCGTGCATTTGAGAATGTCATCCATGTAATGTAAAATTATGGCATCAGGGAACAGGCTCTTTATTAGTGACAAAATTTTGGTGACATACCATTGGCAAATTGTGGGCGAGTTCTTCACCCCTTGGGGCAGGACAAGTCAGTGAAATCGCTTTAGGGGGGCTTGCCTGGTGGGTGATGGCACTGAAAATGCAAACCTTGGGGTGTCTTGGGGATGGAGGGGGAATGTTAAGGAAGCAATCTTTGATGTCAATTATCGCCAGCTTCCAGTCCTGAGGTAACAGTGATGGAGAGGGCAGACCGGGTTGCAGAGAACCCATGTCTTTGATGGCCTCATTTATTTTTCTAAGGTTGTGGAGGAGCCTCCACTTGTCCTTGCCAGGCTTTTTTAAAACAAAGACAGGGGAGTTCCAAGGGCTGGTGGTCTCAACTATGTGGCCCTTGGAAAGCTGCTTCTCCATGAGAGCCTCCAAAGCGTGCAATTTTTGGTTAGAAAGGGGCCGCTGCTCGACCCACACTGAATGATTTTTTTTCCAGGTGAGCCGAGGGATGGTAAGTGATGCGTACTGCTCAACAGTGGCCCCCATTAAAAATCCCGACTAGGAATCTTTATGGTGGCTCCCCATTGAGACAATAGGTCCTTGCCCCAGAGGGTGATGGGTGCCCTCACAACATATGGTCAGATGGTGGCCATCATCCTCTCGGGACCTTCCACTACGATGTTGTGCCTGCTGTGCATGGACACTGCAACCCCTCCAATCCCGGAGATCATCCCCACCACAGGCTGAAGCTCCCAGTTGGATGGCCACTCGGAGTGGGCAATGATAGTAATGTCCGCTCCAGTGTGTATCATGCTGGAGAATCTTCTCTCCTTTAAAAAAAGGTTGCATTCTATAATAGGTTTGCTCGTGCCCGCAATTTGCACCCACATTATAGTTGGGTTGAAGGGAACCTGTTTTGAATAACTTGGTGGTAAAAGAAAAGCTTGGGCAATGGGGGTCCCTTGATAAAGTTCGAAAGGTGGTTCAAGACAAGTGATGGAAATGAGGATTTCATCCTCGGGACCCACAGTCTGGACTTCTGGGAGGACGTGGATGTTACTAGGTCCATTTATGGAGTCTCTTATGACTGAAATGTCTCAGAGGCCATCCGGTGGCCCATATTTCCCCCTAGGGATTCTAAAAATGCACTCGTTGACAAATTGTAAAGTCAGTGCACTCACCAACTGGTGCAGGGTTCCCACCTGAATCTCTCCGTATGGACAGTCGTCTGGATGTGTGATGGAATCTTCTGAACAGACGACTGATCCTCCCAGTGTTCATGAATGGTGGGTAGAGAGGGGCTAAACGGCTTCCGATTTGATGTCATCGTGCGGGGCCGTTCCGTGCTCCGCTGGGAGTTTCCTGGATGCTGCTGCCGAGGTGACTGCTTATTGGGCCATCAACTCCTATCTGTTATTGTTGCCCTTTCGGGGCAGTCTTTTGAAAAGTGTCCTGGCTCACCGCAATAAAAGCATTTCTGGTTGTCCCTTGCAGCGACTACCGCAAATGCGCCAGCCACCCCGTCCGCAGTTCCCTTTGCCATGGCCTGCACCATGGTGGTGTCAGTTGGAGCATGTTTGGTGCAGGCTTCAACCATCTGTTTGATGGTGGGTTCAGAGTCAATAGATAAAGATCTTAAGATGTCTTTGCGTTCAGCATTGGCACTTGCCATTGCAATCTTGTTTAACACTTCTTTTTGTTTTTCCAGACTTTCAATTTTCTTTTTGAGTGCAGCCTTCAGTCTGTCTACAAATTGTATAAGTGACTCTGAAGCCTCCTGTTTGATGGTGGCAGAATTTTGAGTGGGAAGGGAATTGTCGGGGTGAGGAGCAATGCTGTTTTTGCAGCAGTGGTTATGTCTTGTAGTACTGTTTCTGGTAATAATTGTACCTGATTGTTTGGCTTCTAGAAGGTCCCATCTCCAGCCAACTGTTCCACTGTAAAACTTTGTTTTGCTCTTTTGAATAGGAATAGAACAGCGTTATGTTTTTTCCACCGTCTGTCCCACAACATGCACTCAGCAGGGGTTAAAAGGCAGCACACGATATTCTTAATGTCATGTGGAACTCAGGTGTGGGCTGAGAAAGTCACTTCCAGAAGATTTTTAAAGTACTATGAACTCTGCCCATGCTCTTTTGCTGCTTTACATAAGTCTTTTAACTCTCCATAGGGAAGAGACTCCCATAGGGTGTATGGTGTGGCCCTTCTTCCCTTCTTTTGAATGACTGGGAAGGCAGTGATTTTGTTTACCAGATCCCAGTCTCCCTCCCGGGTGGTCTCCCTCTGGTTCTTTGCCCAGCGATCCTTGACTTCAGGTGGTGAATCCGAGTCAGAGGAATGGCTGCTCTCATCTTCCAAAGAGAATGGAGAGCATTTGATGGTACGGTGAGACTTTTTTTGGTCAGACCGAAGTTGCCAGATCATGCAAGGCAGTGAAAGCCAAGATCGCTTCCTTCCAGTTCCCTTCAGGGCTGCTTCTGGTCTCGGTGTCATGGGACCCAGAAGTGGGCTGGGCCATGGAGGAGGGGTCAACCACAGAAGGGGCGTGGATGGAGCCCGCCTCAGGGAGGGGTTTCCCGGTAGAGGGGGAGGGTCCAAATGCGGTTACACCCACATACGACTCAGGGAAGGGGGAGGAGTAGAGCATGATAGAGGGCACGGGAGGGGACAGAGTAGTGGCGGGAAAGAGACCATTTTGGGGTGGAGGAGGCAAAACGGCAGGGCTGGCCTCGTTGCCGGGGCCATTTTGTAGGCAATTAACAGATACTGAAACTGGATACATGGGCATAGGTAAGAGGTCTAGGGATGGGTCCAGAGTGGCATGGCCAGTGCCACTCTGGCAGGGGAAGAGAGGGGATTGGGGGGTGTCAGGGAGACGGAGGCAGCCCTGCATGTCGACATGACTACCACCTTCTGATAGCTCATCAGGCAGGGAAGAGGGTTTAGGAACACGGGGAGAGGAGAGAGGGGAAAGGGTTTGCAACTGGGAGCCCGAAACTTTCCCAAAACCTTTCCCCACTAAATCAAAAGCTTTAACAATGATATGAAATAAAGGAAAAAAGCTTTGCAACTGAAAGATCCCTGCTTGACTGAACTTGATATAACTTTCTCCCAACATCATCCCAAAAAGAACTTAAGCGAATAGAATCCCAGTCAGTGCTTAAAAAACCAATGAATAAATATTTTTAGGTTCCCCTTAGAAAACTTAAAGTTGCTCACTAAAAGGGTGCCCACAACGGCCCTCTGAGGAAGGCTGAGCTTAGGACAACTCAGTTTGTTGCCCATTCTCAATTCTCCTAATCCCTACCCAGAAGTAATATGAACTGAAAGGAAAAGGCCCTAAAGTTCACACACTCACTCATTTTTCTTCAGGCTAACGATGCCCACTGGGCCAAAGGAACACTGCTGGGGGGTTGTCAGGCTGTTGACTGGTCTCCGGAGATGGTATTTGAAAGTCCCGGTCTTCGCCCCGCAGATGGCACTCACATAAAATGTGAGACGCCCTCCTTGGGGAGCCGGCCACCCAAGAGTGACTTATTTCCTGCAGCCAAGGCTGCAGGAGACGCTTCCCCAGGAACTGCTTGAAAGAGGGTCACTGTTTGGGTGCCAGCTGTCATGGTGAGCCCTAGGGCGGTGGTGGAGTGCCATGATCTTCCAGAGAAGCATCCTGGGGAGGACGTTTGCGAGGCACAGGCATGTCCTCCAATCTCGCTCCTGTGCAGGTAGTGATTTCAGCTCTTTCCACTTCAGCCAGTGCAAGGAGAGAGCAGACAGGAGCCACGTGTGGTGCTCCAAGGTGAAGACTTTATTCTTCTCTCTTCAAAAAGGTCCAGGGACAAACTGGTTCAGGGGATATGGGGAAGTAGGATTGATATAGGAAAGCTCAAGGGGCGGGGTAGAGCACCAACAAATCAACTGAGGGCTCAGGGGCGGTACAAGGGGGGAAGGGCCAATGGGATGCAACAAATTAACATGGAACAGAAAGGCATGTTGGGAGCAAAGTAATAGTTCCCATGACAGGAGGGAGGGTCTAAGGGCTTTCCCTCCAGGGGAGGGAAGCAAATTTCTTTTGCTGTGGGGCTTTCCACCCCCACAATGGACTATGATATATGGAATATCCATATAAATCATGAAAGAAGCATGGAGTGTGGAGTGTTCACATTGTAGACATTAGAAAAGGCGTCTGTGCTGAACAAGCAGGTGTTGAAGTAGCTGTGATCCCATGAGAAATTTGAATAGAGAGAAGAGTGATAGAGGCCCTTTGCCCTCAGGGAGGAAGAAGATCTGTTCCCAGAGATGAAGATGATCTCATAGATAGATGAAGAGAACTTTTGCTTCTGAACAGCTCATCCTTAAAAGTGTACCCCATGAGCTAAAGAGTGAGCCCTCAAAAACAGTTGTGGGGAAAGCTGTAAATTGACGGGAAGGATTTTTATACAGTGATCAGATATCCATTCTTGCAGGCAGCTAATTCACAGTGACATTGAAGCCACAAGAGAATAATTTTCTTGTGGAGAAGTCTCTATAGCATGTCAAGAGAGACTCCTCTCCCTAAATAAACTGAAGAAAGACTATTTTAGAGATGGTAAACTGACTGATTTGTTTCTGTACGTTGTCAGTGGGAAAGAAAAGAGGATATAGGGAGAGAGAAGTGTTCTGAAGGTTTGATTCTGATTCTTATTTTTTTCTTTTAGTTTCTGTTAATAAAGTTTTTCTTTATACACTTTAAAGTTTGAGTCTGCTTTGCTTTTCTCATAATCCTGTGTTGCAGCAGAGAGTAAGTATATTCTGGTGGGTGCACTGGAGTTTAGTCAGTGCTAGACCTACCACATAAATTGGTGCATTGTCCAGGAAATTTCAAATTGGCGAATTGAAACCACTACATGAAATCGGTGTTTCCACCCAGTTTTGAACTTAAACTGCCACATCCAGTTAACTATCAAAGTGTCTTAATGGAATTTTATGCAGTCCTCCTTACTTATACATCTGTTTTTGGCCTTCAGTCTTGACAAGATTCATACACATTTTAACTCAGCTTTCCAAATTGCTATCTGCTGATTTTCCTTGTGCATTACTTCACCTGAGAGTCTCTTCTGGCTCACTCCTTGACCCCTCCATTATGATTTGCAGTATGTCATACAGGTGATACTTAGATCTCCATATTTCCATTTAAGACTGGTAGTCACATATATGTATCTTATTTCTGACATTGTGATACTGAGACAACAGGGCTTCACATTCATGTGGGATACGTAGGATTCTGAGTTGTTTCAATTTGAACTGAACAATTCAGACTGTTCTGTCAGTTTAAAGCTGTAAACAAAAATTTCAGGTGGCAGAAGACTATTACACTCTTTTAATGATGATCAGATGTTATTTTCTTGTTAGTTTGCATGATATTCTCAATAAAGGCTTTTTAATAACCTCACTGAAATGGTGATGTTATAATAACCAGATCAGCACTTGGAAGAAACAGTTACAGTTAATAGAGATACAAAGATGACAAACTTCTTAGGCATTGCTTTATGAATAATCAATAATAGCTGAAGGTTAACTATAACCAAAATATTGCAGTTTTATTAGCTTGTCTTTGACTGAAGTGATACACAGAAATGGCAGATACCCCAACCAGTGGCTAGAGCAGTGGGTAATCTCAGAACTCATGAAGGCAAGCTGACTTAAACTAGGGGTGATTTGAAGTGTTACTGTGTGTGGATAAGAAATCAGATTATGCTACGCCTGTTCATTCAGTTTTTTGAATAGTTAATGTGAACTTTCTCTGGGAGTGCTAATAAAATACTGTGTGAGATAGTGTTCACATAGAAAAGCAAGAAAAGCATAACAATTGCAAAAAGACAAACCTGAATATTGTAAAATGATTAAAACAAAAAATCCTTCATTACATGTATTAGGATGGTGGGTAATCTTTAACCCTGTAAAAATGTATTGGTGAGAAAAGCTAGTCTGTTGATTTTCTGTCTTAAATATTTCAGCTGATCTTCAATGAAACTTGACTGTTTCTCTGTTTATTTTATAAGTCATAAGCTCATCTTTGCTTCTGAATATGTAGTTCTCTGTATAGTACCCCGGGTGCAGGGAGCCAGCCAAGGTTCATTTTTGCCACAGATTCTACTTTAGTGTAGATACATGTATCCATGAGGGGTTTTCAGTTTCTACAGTATACTGTGTCTTCCTGACCAGAATATGGAAAGAAGACTGAGGGATTTAAGACTACTTTGTGCCTGCAGTACAGAAGTCTCCCAGTTTCACAGAGAAGAGTCAAATAAGTAAACACAGGAATCTGAACTTCAGGAGGTTATTAAAATTTTTAGCTTACATAGATACAACTTTCTAAAGAATGTGGTTTTAAATACTACCTATTAAACTATCAAGCTCTAGCTCAATTTGCTCATTCAAAAAACAACATTGTCATTCAATTCAAACTCACCTGTGTAGTAATTGTCTTGGCATGTAATATCTTTCTTCTTTGCTTCATGTTATGTTATTTGTTGCAATTACAGGTCTCATTTAAAATTAATAGTAATTTCTGCATTCTTCTAGAACAGTGGCTGTATATTGTGTTGTTGATCCTCACCTCTCAATAGCGGATTTCCTTTTTTCACATCAGTGAATTTGAACATGTACCATGTAGGATTTTGCTGCTTAATTATTCAGTTTCACCTCCCACTCATGAGTTTCCATCTACTTCTCTTGTAACCCCACAAATGCATTTATCATTATATCAAACCTGCATGTTATTTCCTCTGCAGAAGCATATTGGTATTGTAAACGGTCCTTTTTAACAGACAACACTCACATTTGTATAGAAAACTGCATGTCAGTTTACTCAGCTAATTGTTTTTAATCACTAACCAAATAACATGAGATGAAAGTGAAAAGATTCTCTGAATTATGTGTGTCTTGAAAATGAATTAATTTAAAAAGAAAAAACACTCAGAAAACTTGGGATACAACTGGTTAGAATGCAACACAAGAGAAATGCTCTGGTGTTTTCATGTGGTTGGACACATCCATAACTACCCCTGTGTAGAGGCCCTATGTGCAGTGTGTATGGTGGGTCACACAACAGCCCTCAGTTCAGGTCAGGGAATTCAAGTATGAACATACAGCCTTTGAATAAGAACTTTTATCTTTGAGAACTATAAGCTTAGTATTCAACAATCATCATGAGCGTAGGCATTGATACTGTGATTAGAAAAGGTAAGATTTCGGTGCATTAGGAGTTGGTCTACCTGGGGTAGCTTTCCTTCAGAGAACCAAGAATTGTATCCCAAAGTTACTGGCATCAAAATGGCCCTGATTCTCTTCACTACGTGAAGAGGGAGGCAAGTGCAGCCCTACATTGCAGTGGCAGTAAGCAGAACCTTGGATAGCAATGCAGACGGGGACGGCTGTGCTGTGGTCAGCCACACTTAGATGGATTCTGCAAAGGTCTTCACTGAGTTTTCAGCCAGCCTCTGTGTATGTGTTCCAGGGCAGTATTCATCAGTGTGCTGGGTTTGTGTGGCCAGGTTTTGGTAGAGTGTGTGGAAAGGAGATCAAAAGCATGGTTGGTGAGAAGCTGCCAGAAGCTTCCCCCATGTCTGGGAGAGCCAATGACAACTGGCTCCAAGATGGACCTGCCACTGGTGCTAAGGCCAAGCCCATCAGGAATGATAATAATGCTTCTGTTAGAACATATTTAAGAAGGGAAAAAAAAATACTGAATGGGAGTAATTGTGAAGAGAGGAGTGAGAATATGTGAGAGGAACAGCCCTGCAGACAGCCAGGTCAGTGCAGAAGGAGGGACAGGAGGTGCTCCAGGTGCCAGAGCAGAGGTTCTCCTGCAGCCCCTGGTGCTGCCCATGGAGAGGCAGCTGTGCCCCTGCAGCACATGGGGGTCCATGGGGAGCAGAGATCCAGCTGCAGCCTGGGGAGGAGCCCACACCAGAGCAGGGGATGCTCAAAGGAGGCTTCAACTCCATGGGAAGACTGTGCTAGAGCAGGCTTGTGGCAGGGATCTGGCCCCATGGAAAGAGAAGCCAATGCTGGAGCACATTTGTCAGCAGGACTTGTGACCCCACAGGGGACCCATTCTGGGACAGTCTGTGCCCTCCCGTTGGAAGGATTCATGTCGAAGAAGTTCCTGGAGTGCTGTCTCCCATAGGAGGGAACCCATGCTGGAGCAGGAGAAGTTCTCCTGATGGGAGACCAGCAGCACCACATTAAGTGATGAACTGACCATAAAACCTGTTCCCTCTTCCTTGGCATCTTTGGGGCCAGGAGGCAGAGAACTGAGAATACAGTTAAAACCCATGAAGGAAAGAGGGGTGGGAGGGAAGGTGTTTTTAGGATTTTTTTTACTTCACATTTTCCTAGTCTGATTTTGGTTGGTAATACATTCAACTAATTTCCCTAAGTTGAGTCGACACAACAATGTTAAAGATGGAACTTGTGAGCTTAGAGAGTCTATATTTCTAGTCAATCTAAACTAGAAAATTTTCAGTACAATAGATTGACATTTCTAGAATACTCATCTGAGTGTGTAACACAGAACATGGGCATATTTTTCTAGCACCCATCGTAAATCTATTGGGTGACCATCAGGCCTTTGTTTTGCTGTGCGCAGGAACAGGAGGCATCAGTCTAAAGCTGATACAGAGACTTATGAAGGCTGATGACTGCCTCTCTTGAATATACTGCACTTTTAGATGAAACTAATCTGAAAACATCACATGACTCTTTCCAATCCATAGCAGAATTCCCACTGATTTCAAGGAGCCGTGAGTCTGTATTTCAAAGGCTATAAATGCCAGTATATTTATACAGACTTAACATTATTTGTATTGACCTAGTTGGCAAGTGCTATGGAACTACTATATAAAATGTCATTCTCCTGACAGATTGTGATATTTAACTTCCTATTAGAAGCATATATAATTTAAATTATTTATATTTTCCCACTAAATTGTTATAGAAAACAATATTGTAATCTTAGGCTGTGGCAACAGATAAATCATGTGGAAAAAAGAAAAAAAACAAAAAACAAGCAAAAGAAAAAATGATCCTGAAATAGTAGTCTTTTGGTTATGCTTTTTGTTGTAGTTGGTTTTTGTTTGGTTGGTTTTGGTTTTTTTCTTTTTTTTTTTTTTTGATGACATAGCTGACATTTTCGTCCCAGTAGCTAATGTTTTTTTCTTTACTAGATCAAAACACAGTCTTTGACATACCATTTATGTGTTATATCCTGGAAATAGCTATGCTTTCACCTTTTATTTTCCCTGTGTCTTTAAACAATCACTTCACATGTGCCCGCATTTTTTGTCCCTGCTAAACCCGCTGAAAAGACGCGGCGTTTGTGGCCCCGCGGGATGAGACTGCCGGGGCGCGCCGGTGGCCGCTGCAGTACCGCGGTGCCGCCACAGGAGGGCCCCCCAGGACCGGGCTTGCGGCAGTCCCGGTTCTGGTTCTGGTGCTTTCACTGCATTTCACACACCGCGCTCGCTCCTTAAATACGGGCTCCGGGACAGCCTTGGGACTCACAGTGTTTCATATAACCCAGGGGAAATACTTGAAACAAATTAAACACTAAGAGCCTATAATACCTTTTATTTTTGTTTTTGATAATAGTAAATTTAGACTCTTATAAAGGATTTTTTTTACTACGCTGAATGTATTTTAATTTTGAGAGCTGTCTACGTGTCATGACCTAGAATGTTCCTCCAATACTTTCAGGCACTCAGAAGACTGCCATGTACTTGTGCAGTACATGTGTCAAATCCCGATGTTCTCTTATGAACCCTTTAACTGGACTAAACCTATTTTACTTTACTGGTCCTGTTCCTTTCAGCTTAGAGTTCTTTCTCATTTTCACAGCCTTTTGAAGAAAGTACTGAAAGTGGAGAGCGAGGTTTGCTCTTTTGGGTTGTAATGAAAAGTCAGCTGAATTTTCTCATTCAACAGGAACAACTTCGGTGCTGTACTCTTAAACTCTTTGAAAGGCCCCACTTCAATAATGTATCAGTTAACCAAATCAAATGAAATCTTCAGCAAAAACATCACGATATTAAAGGGAAGGTTGCCAGAGTATTGTCAGTACTAATTTGTCTCTCCACTTTATACATCTTCTGCTTTTGTTAATATTACTGTCAAAACATCCAGTCCTGTTCTAGATGTTAGGTTAACAATTCACACCTTTACAAAAGATTCGGCAGAACTCCAGTGTTTTGATGTCGGTTGTGATTATTGATTTGCATTTTGAAGAGGTATGATTCACTCCATGCATCAGCTTTCCTTTTGTACATGTAATATTTTTCAGAAGAGATGGAAAACAAGACTAGTATATTTATTTTATGAGTGCTCCCTAAATCTCCTGGAATAAGAAAAATTGCTGAGCCTGGGAGCTAGTGAAAGAAATGTTTTAAATGCGGAAGGAAAATTTCAGATTTCAGCGAGTGAAAGACAGGGTACCTCTTGCAGAGGTGTTAGGCCTCTGCACCAGTTGCAGGGGCTGTTTTCGTGTTGGCTACCTGAGAACGTGGGCAGCTTGGCATCCCCTGGTCTGAAAAACAAAAAACTCGGGTTGGTGGCATGCAAAAAGTCACCACTAGGAAGCACAGGTTATTTTCTCACTCTAGAGTCACCAGCTACACCTCACCACCAATACTGAAGTCCTGTGACAAGGTTGTTTTGGTGCAAGGCTCTGCTGAGCAGAAGTACCTCAGAGTTTTCCTGCTGTTCCAGTGAGGTCAAGGTTCCTCCTTGTCATCTGCTTCAGCCTGCAGGATCTAAGCTGCCCAGCTAAGAACAGAGTTGCACTGCATGACCTCCAGACATGCCTTCCAATATAAATTATTCTGTGATTCTATAATGGTGCAGAAATTCTGCACTTCTGAACTTCATGTTCAGATATTCATGCTATTTGATAAAACAAGAAGTGATGTCCGTGTCCAGTTTTCATTAAATATTAAAATGACACATCTGTGGTTAAAAATAAAGCTTAAGAGGCACTATTTTTCTTCTTTATTGATTCTTTCAGTGCCTTTTCTGTGCCTCTTTCAGTGTTAAAACTCAACTGCTGAGAGTACATTGCAGTAGATGTCCGAGTAGGAAACTATACCAAAGAAAGATTGGAGTGTGGACACAGGTTCTGCCACACAGGATTTATAGAGATGTCAGGTGTTGCTGAAAAGTAGCTGATGAACATGGAAGGATAAAATAACAGAAGGCACAGTTAATCAACTGCTGAGAAAAGCATCTCTGAACAAAAGAAGAATGTCTCTGAAATGGCTGTCTAACATTTCCCAGGAAGAGACAAGCGTTATCAGTCAGAATCACAAGAGACTAATTATTCTTATATGGCATTATTCTGATAGGCATCCTACTCCCTGAAGGAATTTGTCTTAATGAAGTAGTGTGGCAGTTTAATGTAAAACAGCTTCCAAGTGGTATAAACACAAATTGTTGCATCAAAATTTATAAGAACAAAAACTTCCTATAGTAAACTGGAAAGTCTATCAAAGCCTTTAGTTATGTCACTCATAAAAGGGAAGAAAATGAAGGTAGTCAAAGCTTTTGACCCACTGGAAACTCATTATGTGCTTTACAACAGCCTGAGGAAGAATAGCAGGACTCTGGTTACTTCAGGAGAGTAAAAGAAACAATATTGCTCATCAGGTAGTTTCTCAACTATTTGTTATTGATTGGACAAAGAATAAATAAATCTCAGCCTCTGGGCTAAAGCATTAGGGAATAGGACTCTATTACCAAAATGATAGTAAGAGTTTTACAGACAAGACAGAAAGAACTCTGGATGATGCAATTTAGAGGAGGATGAAAGGCCAAAGAGAAGATCACTGAAAGAGATGAAAATCTGATTCTGTAAATGAAAAGAATTATGTACTGGTGGTCAAGCAGCTGTATAAGCCAGCAGTTTGTTGATGATGAAACTGTATGGAGTGAAAAAATCAAGATAATCACTGAAAAGAGCAATGGCAGAGAGTCTGTTCCCCCATTCTCCCTTCCCCATGTCCTGGAAGAGTGCTGGGGAGGACAGCAGGAAAAGCCACCAAGTGTGGTACTGCTGGAGGACAGCAGGCAGCCTGTGGGCACAGCATCTTTCTGACTTATCTCCGAGGTCTGTCTTAATTAAGCACTCCAGTAAGACAAATATCAACTAAGAATGATTCCTGATAAATTCAAGAACAGTATTGTTTGTTACCTGAGTAGGAGCAGAGTAGATCCAACAACGTTCTGTGCATGAAACCGGTCTGTCAAACATCAGCACTGCTTGGGTATGTAGTAATTAGCTATTGCTGATGGGTTCATTTGTTCTGATTTTAACTTTGAAAGCTTCACAACATGAAAAGGAGTTTTTAGTAAGTCATTCAGAGATTCTCTTTAATGAAAAAAGGTGATTGAGAGGCTGTTCGTGCCATTGTGGTTGACAAAACTGTGCATCAGAACCGATCAAGAATTACCCGAGGAGAAAAGTGAGGGCCTGTGTTTAAATGAAATTTACATACGGCATTGGGAAGACAGAGAAGGAACCACAAGTGAGATCTCTTAAGTCTGTTTACAGTCTGAATTAAGTAAACAGTGATCAGACTAACATCCTTGGTCCTTGTACCAGTGAGAGACATTTCCAGCTCTCTCAGAGACTGAAGCATGTGCTGTGCTAACCATTCAACCCCCTCAACAGCTACACATTTTATTTGGTTTCTACAGACATGAAGACAAATCCCAGTGATTTTGATGAAAACTAGAAAGACACTGAGGAAGAATAAAGTAGAAAAATAATCAAACTTTACCACATAAAATAACAGAACTTAGACTGTTAGAGTTTGGGGGGATTTTTTTTTTCAGGATATGTATCTATATAGATGGAAGAAAAAGCAGTAGGATGTTCTTCAGTAGCTATTCTTAAGGAAATAAATATGTTACTAAAAATATGAGCTCCCCGAAAACTTTACTCTGCTTGGTCTACGTCAAATTAATCACCATTAAGAACTTATCCAAACTGATTAAATTTACAACAGTGTGTCTGTCAAAACATGAAGCCTTGGTTCCTAACCTGTGTTCTTGGTCTCTTGGAAAATGTGTGCTTATGAGATGACAGTCTTAATAAAATAATAATAGGTACTCATTTTTAACTCTCCAGCTACTACACAGAAGACTAAAAATACAATTCTTCCAGGAAAGCATTTGCATTACAGCTGTTTGCTATTGCCTAGAACTGCTTTCTTGACCAGCTATTGTTGTGGAAAGAGAAAAAGAAAAGGTTTTTCAGCTAGAATTGAATTTTCTTTTTGGCCAGTACTATAAAACAGAACAGCTTTTATTAGTTCCCATTTTCTCTTATCACACCATAGTTTCAGATGCACCATAGTGTAAAAACACCGGGTTTCCTATCTCAGTGTGAAAGCCTGCCATTAATAAGTGATTATTCCATTTATTTCTTCTTTTTTTCCCCTAAAATACTGCATGAGCTTTCTAATCTTTCAGTCACATAAACCAGAATAATTATAACTTCTTTAGAAGCATTGCTGAAGGTATTTTGTCCTGTTTGATAGGCTAGGGGTGATTGACACTTGGAAGTTTGAGGATTTTTTTAGAAGTTGGATTAATTTATGGATTTTTGGTCACTTTCTACTGTGGGCTTTGATAGTACGAGCCAAACACAGCTAGGACTATCCCTGCTAGGACTAAAAATGTGGAACAGAATTTTTCTGTTCATTACTTTGTCTCCCAAGCCAGAGGCTACGGTAATAACAATAAGTGAGATAATTTTGTAAGCATTATCTGTAGGAAATGTAATAAAATAGCTACAAGAGGAAATGTGTTTGGAATTATCTTGTTGAAAATATTATTCAATATGTTAGAGATTAGAAACAATAACATCTTGTTTCCTGTGGTAAAAATGTGCTAATAAGAATGGTTATATTAATAGCATTGTTGCAAGCAGCCTGTATTGTTTGTGTTTGACATACACTAAAAGAGCCTGGGTTTTTTAGTCTACTTCGATTTTACCATTGGAAGAAATAATCATGATTTCTTCCTTTTTATCCTAAGATTTCATTGCAGTTTGTTTTAAAAGACATAAAATTTGATATTTCACTTTGCAGACTGTATCTATAGCTGAAATTCTTTTATTTTAAAGATAGGGTTGGTTGATCTCTTTAATCCCACTCAAAGGTTTCAGGCTGCTGTCACTCCTGTGGAGTACACAGGACACTGGGTGGATGTGGGTGATGGTCCTTTTCTGTGCTCGTAACACCAAAATAATTAATTGCAGCAGATACCAAGCATGGTTGAGGTTGTCGACTTACAAAAGAGAAAGATGAGCTTAGGCTAAAACAAGCCCTGCTTGGTAGAAAGAATGTAAAAGCCAAAGAAATAAAATAATTGGAAAAAATCAAATAAATAGAAATGATGGACCTGGACTGTATCTAGAATACTGTAAGAATATGAAGTATTCAGCAAAAAAATTTAGGTTTAACATACTGACTTCCCAGATCTCTTTGTCAGGTTCTTGACTTCTGCTGCTTTCTTTGGTCTATCATTCCATAATTCCTTCTCTATTAGATTTTCTATTTTCTTTTTTCAGACTTCTTTTAAACTTATCTGCAAAATATATTGCCTTTATTTTTTGTTTTGTGTTTTCTGGCAACCAGCTTCTCAGACACTCCCTGCAGTTTTCTCTTCCTGTATGTGCTGCCTTATTACATCAGAGAGAGCCTAGAGTGGGAGCTCACTTGGCTGGCATAGTAAAGTTAGAGTGTGTTTGTCCTCACTCCAAACCACTGACAGTAGGAGTAGGCAAAATGATTTTAGAGAAAGGGTATAGGGCATTTGCCATATAAGCAACATGATTTCTGCATCTATTAAATTTATGCCATAACTTGGAAAGAAGTTGTAAGTCTGTTAAGTTACATTAAATAGAAAGTGAGGGGGGGAAAAGGATCTGCTAAAGGAGGCAGATAATAGAAAACCTTTTTATCACTTTCCACAGGTCTAGAACTTAGAGTCTTTCAGACAGCAAGGCATTCAGAGACTTTGAGGCTGAGTATGATACTTGTGCAAATGGTTGAGTAGAAGCAGGATATTTCATCAGAAAAGACAAATGGAAAAGAAAGAAAGCTGCAAGCCACCTTAATGCTTTCCACACAATGTCCACACTATGGTGTCTTCTGAACAGAAGGACATAGGTAAACAGAGATGCTGGTATGTGTCTCTGTTTTGAAGTTTGTAATGAATAATGAGGACAAGTTTGGGGCATGTGGAGTCAAAATTTTAAGGAGCTCTCAATACCTTAGGCTCCAATTTCAGGTAGTTATTGGCAGTGTCACAATGATTACAGTACAGGCGTATTAATTTGAGCAGTCCAAGACCTATTTGACAATAATAGAGAATTTCTTATGGGTAACCTAAAATACAGGAAAGTGAGGGCTAGAACTCACCTACTGTTACTGTTTTGCCATGTAGCTCTAAGCCCTACATCTCCCCTGTATTAAAAATGCAGGACTTCCTGTTTGTGTGGAATCAAATCAGAGCCATATAAAAACTAAGAACTCCTCAGCTCATGTGTGGTAGGTAGGAAAACAGATGCAGTGTAAGCATTCTAATCCACTGGATCAAAACCCCCTGAGTTTGCTTAAACTATAATTGAAGCTGCTTCTAGTTTAAACACAGAGGCTGACATCAAGTACTGCAGGTTGCAGGTAGTGGTACAACATAGCAGGTAGCAAGACTGACAGCAAAACTAGTCTTGTTGCTAAATGGTGCTGTAGATTTAAAGCCAATGAGTGGCATAGGAAATTAAGAAGTCTGTTAGATATTCTGTTTGTGAAGACCCAAATTTAAAAATAACTAGTTTGCATCAGCTTGTTTCTTGGGCTGAGTGACATGTTTTGAAATTTCCTCTGTACACAGAAAATGGAAAAAGCTGACTAAAGAGTTCTTGTTGACCTATAATGCAGAGCTGTTTCAGGCACTAAATAGCTTATCTGCAAATCCGAAATAACTTCTGTTGCATGAATTGTTTAGCTTGTCCTAGAAGGCAGAAAGTAGCAACGTATTCAGAAGTATAAACTTAAATAGGTCCTAGAGACTGACTGCCTGCCATCTGTAACAAATGTGCAGTTCTTTTTTCCAAAGCAGGAGGACTGTTGTGGACTTCAGGGTAATCCAAGCTAATGATGTTTATCCAGCCTTTAAGTGCATGGTTTTATGCATACAAGTTGCATATCATCCTGAATTTCCTGCTGGGTTTCAGTTTCCTCCAAGGAAAGAGAGCTAAGGTTTTTAATTTTAAATAGTGTGCATTGCTCCTTCTGATTATTCACTGAAGGGCTAGGAGATTATTGAAAAGAACCTCTTTCTGATTCCCTTCCTAGTATAAGCAGGCTTTGGTATTCAGGCACCTCTAGAATTCAGAAAGACTCTGTTTAGTAGCATTAATTCTTACATTCATTACAACAGTAGTTTACATAAATTGCAGTCTTCTCCCAACATGACTACACACAGAGATGTGTGAAAAGAGCATCAAAAATCACTGCACTGTTTCAGCTTTGACTGCACACTTCTCTCTACCTTGCTTCCAAAGCCAGTACTATTTGCAGCCAATGGATTTTTATATAAGCATGTGCCAGAAGCAAGCAGCAGTTCCCTGCTAGGCTCTTTATGTTTCCTCTCCCTGTTTAGACATCTTTCAGTTCAAAATTGTGCCTTGTGGGGGTGCTGTGTCACCTAAAATAAATTGCATTGCATTACACTCTGAAAGGCCTCTATAGATCAGAATAATATAGTGACACATATCTGAAGACATTTCCTTTCCTTCCCCCCAGCATGCTTCAGCATATTCTGTTTTTTTATTTCCCACAGGACTCTAAGAGCAACTCTACAACCAAGTTTCTCTTCTGCCAAAGAAATCTTCAAAAAAAAATAGATCTTTTTTCTGAATAAAGTAGCAACTTTCTACATGTAGGTGAGAAACTTCCCCCTGTGAAAAAAGGAAAAATGTATAATTCAATAAATGGACTTTTCTAAATCATACCAAGATAAATAGTTTTAACAGATTTCAGAGAATTTACTAAATATTTACACCTGCTTGTGTGATTAGCATCCAGCTCTACAAGATAGAAACCCAAAGCCAGCTTTGATGATACCTATGTAGGACATTATTTGAAGTATTTTCCTATCTTTTTCCAAGTAATCCACAGTCTACTTCTGTTCAAGTGGTAATTCATAAGGAGTAAGTCACATTAACAATTCCTAGGACACTTTTACTCCTTAAAGGCACCAAAAAGAGTCTGTGTAACTTTTAGATTTTCCTCCATTATAAGGAAAAGATGCAAGTCTGCTATGGACCTTAAAAACACAAGCAGATTCTTCAATGACAATATTTATCTGTTTTTAATATATGTGCCATTCAAGAGTGTGCTCATGCTCGGAGCTGGAGTGCTCTATTGATTTGGGAGCTATATGTTTTTGTTTTCAAGAAATAATGCAATAAAGTCTTTGTCTATTCTTTCACTTGAATCCTTCTAGCTTTCTTAAAATCTTATCATATGAGGCTGAACTTTCAATGCCAGGGTGAATTAATTGGAAGTCTCAGAAAATTAATTTAGATGCTTTGGAATAGCAAAATAGAAAGCAGTTTTTTTTATTTAGAGGACAATAAGGTTAGGTTGTATAAGGCTTTGTACAACTTACTAATTTTTTTGTTATTTGCTGCTAACCTCAGACTGGCAGAAAAAAAACATTCCAAGGTTGATATGTATTTACGAATTGGTTTTTGAACTTAGGAAAAATATCTATGTTTCATTCAAAACACTTCCTAAGATGTTAAACAGAAAATATCTTGCTGCTTCTGTCATGTCACAAGGGCTTCCTTTATCTTCTCAGCAGCCTGAGAGAGAAAAGCTGCTGGTTTCAGATTGCTGCTGTGAAATGGAAAGACATGACTCAAAGCAATGAAGCAACACCCTGAAGAAATTCCTCAACTTCACTGAGAAAAAATAGAAAGAATATGTTTTGCAATAAGAGCTGTCATTTAGAAAACATAGGAGTGAAGCAATTTAAATTTTTAAAATATATAATTTTGAAAATCTAGTATTAACATAAACTGAAAAATGCTTTTGTCTGTTTTCCAGGCAGAATTATTTACTGAAATTAATTGGAATTAATAAATAATTTTGATCCATCAAACCCCAGTAGCAAAGGACCACAAGGTATTTCAGGCAGGAAGGGATCTCAGGAACTCACCTAATCCAATCTCTTGCTGAAAGTGGGGTCAGTTGTTAGGTCAAACCATGCTGCTCAGAGCAAATCAAAACTGGGCAAACCTGAGATCAGATTCCTCAATATCAATATGTTTCTTGTGTATAACTAAATGAATCTGAATCTACCTCATACCACTGAGCTTTGGATCTAAATTCCTAGCATAGCTCAGCTAAAGAGCATCTGTAGTTGGGAGTTGAGTCAAGGAGCAATTCTGAGGCAACACACAGAATTTAATCCAACCTGTTTATTTGATGCAACCTATGCCCAACCTTTAGGTGCCTTTTGTCTGTGCTGGGTTGTGGGCTCCTCACTGCACACCAGGCTGGGCCATAGGCTGTGTTATCTCTGTGCTTCCATTGCTCCTAGTGTTTGATGTGCAGCTATTAACACATCCTAAAAACTTGTTACTTTCATAACTACCCAAATTTACTGAGAAATGTTACACATGTGAGTACACGTTCCTTTCATTTTTAATGGAAACAGACATTTAGACTAAAAATAAGAAGTCATCTGTCTCAGCAGAGTGTGAGTCCAATGACTGTGTGCATGAGGAAGAGTACAGTGAAAAATAACATCCATTGCATGATGGAAATCAAGCAGGCATGAACGAGCAGGTAGAATCTGTAGTGCTTTTCCTGGGAGCTGATAAGTGGTAACAAAGCAGATACAACCTTGCTCAGAGCCCTTCCAGTACTTCTGCTGTGTGCAGGTCTGGTCTGTGAACAGAAGCCCTGGTAGCCAGGACAATAAAAATTAGGTTCACTGTTCTCCCAGCAGCTCAGGGGCAAATTGAGCAGTCAAACAAAGTTATAACATGTAGGCTGAGAAGCAGAGTTTGTTTAGGGAGGTGTTACCTATACCCTCTAAAACTCATTTCTCCTTCTCAGACTTTAAATTTACTGGATTTTGAGTGCTTCTTGTTGTAAGTCTTTGTGATGCACTTTAATGGGAGAAAATTATTTCCTTGCTTTCTTAGATTCTCCAGTTTCTCTAGGAATTAAATGTTCTACAAGACCTGCTTCCCCCCCTCCCCCAGACAATATATGCTAGTTTTACTATCTCACAGTAAATTTGTTAAAAAGATATTATTAAGAGAAACACCACTGGAAGAGCTAGGAAAAAGGAACAAAAGTAATTATTCCTGTAAGACAAACTTCAGGCTTTTAGGAATCAGTTTTTCTACCCTGAAATTCAGTCTGCTTCAGCACTTTGATCTGCCAGAACTTGACACTACCTGGAAGCTGCAGGTGACATCACCTCCACAAGTGCTTGCCCTACAAGCATTTTAATTTGAGAAGAGCTAATGAGCATCACCTGTGATCCTTCTTTTTGCGTTACCTGAAAGAGCTAGTGATGGGCATATTTGAGAAAATCACTTTATGGAATTGCCCCTCATTAATGGAGTAGGCTCCATTAATGAAGAATATGAATGAATATAGATTCAGGTTCCTTTGAAGGATGAGATGCATTGTTTGTTTGCTATTCCCTCCCCCAATCCCTAACAGAGCTAGTTCAGCTTGTGTAAATTAAAACAATGCATGATTCAGTGGTGCAACAGCATCTCAGTTCAGGGATCAGCCTTTGTTTACTTTGAAATTCATTCTATAGGAAGTTTGACTGGTGCAGAATAACACAGAAAAGCAGTTAAAAAGCTAAGGATACAAGATTATTAGAACAGGAATGAAGGATGGTGGAATCCAAACCTCTGAGTTTTCATTTAGGCCCTCAGTGATCCTCTCACCAAAGTGAAAACCATTGTTGCATAGGATTCCAATAGGTGGTTGTGGGAGTAGGAAAAAGATACCCTGAAAGCAGAGTGAATGCAAATGAATATTATTAGGTTTACATATCTCAAAAAAGCAGAAGAGTGAACATAAGTATAAACAGTCACACACCAAACCACAGAAGCACTGAAGAATTCCTATGGAAGGGGATGTGGATTTTAACCTGAGAAAAATCTACAACCTTTTTGAGAAACACTGCTATAAAGATGCTTTTCCCCCCCCAGAAATGAAAAATCTCCCTTTGCTCCATTGCAAGTTCCTCACTTCTGCAACAGAGCTGATAAAGTCTGAGGAAAATGTATCAGTGTTTCTTTATGTCTCAAACAGCAATATTCACGAGCCTCTCAACTCTAGTTATTCATAAAACAATGCCTTGTGCTTCTTCCAAACATTGGTATAACCATGAAAGATTCTGCATTTAGTGTTTTTAAAACAGCCCACAGAAAATACATATCACTGAAAGCCCTCAGATGCTTATCTTTGTCTGCAAAAGCTCAACATGGGAATCTTGTTATTTACTTTTTTACTTCTTTCATTCCTTATCTGCTTTTTCTTAATCCACTATCTCTTTCATTGAAAAATACTATCACTATTTTTGTGGAGTACCTGAAGAGAATGAGAAATATTTTGCACTTTAGTGATCCAACCATTGCTTCTCTTCAGAGGTAGGTTTTGTAAACAGAAAACCCACTTCTTCCAACTGTTCTATACTGCTACTAAGCAGCCTCTCCTTTGCCTGTGGAAGTTTGGTTTGGGGGTCTGAGGCAGACAGGACGAGTTGTTCAGTGTTTTATTCTTTTCTACGTGCTTGTTAGGAACAGAGTGTTAATCATACTAAGATAAATACTGTATTCAATAAATCTGCCATTCCTTCTGCAGTGATAGATGCAGACCTCTACCCCATCAGCCCTTCCATGTCATGGGGCAGGCAGAGGAAGGATGTTTCTGGGTTCTGCCTCCCTGTGTGACCAGCTTGTTAATGGAGCACCCAGAAGAGACTTCAGACTGAATTTTGTTAGCGTGATTCTCCAAGGTTTCCAAAAGATTGTAGCACTCCTACAAAAAGGGATGAGGTAAGCTGAGCTTCCTCTAAGGGCAAGGCAGTGCTCCATGGCCTTGGAGAGAGATCAGTTAACACAGTGCAAAGTCAGACAGCAGAACCACAGAGGTGCAGTGCTGGGATGACCTGTGTTGTTTATCACTACTGCTATTTATTACTTGACCAACTGAAACCAAATAATTTTCTGAAGGAGTTCTTAAACTGTGAATTTTGATTTTAAGCAATTTAAAACCAACAACCTGGTGTAGCCTTTTATGGCAGTAAACCTTTGAAAGTTGCCAAACACAGGTAATCAACTGTTAAATCAGAAAAGGCAGACACGCTTTCACACAATAACCATTCCTTGGGGCTTCCTAAAAGATGGATTAACATATATATATTAACTTTCCTCATGACCACGGCTCATATTCTTGGGATGTGTAGATGTATCAAAGTTGGAATACTCTCAGATCAAAAGATTTGACTTGTTTAGCTCTGTTGAAGGTCACCACTTCAGCAAAAGGACAAAGTAGAAAAGCAGGAGAGATTCTGTAAGTAGCAGCTATTCATATGGCAAGTCTCAGACAAGAAGTTATTTTTGGCCAAAGAAACAAAATTTGATACAGCACTTACATTATAAGTGCTCCACATTCTATCAAGTATTCATGATTTCTGAGTAGTTTCATAGGTAAAAAGATCAGGCTTAATTTCATTCTCTCCTGCCAATGCAGTTTGTGCATTGTTGAGCTTTAGAATACAGCAAATACATCCTAGACTTTACAACCCCAAGCAATCTCAGAAGAATGGTTTTGAAACTATACTCTTTTGCTCAGCATACATCAGCTGCACTTGGTCAGCTTTTGCAACTGAGGGTCAGGTTAGAGAATGCTTGCCTTCCTAAAAACGCTGTCTGTGTCAGCCAAGCTTCTTTCTGGGACTAAATCACATTTTCCCTGTCCTACCCTTGTGCACTGACTCAGTGCATATGCACATTACAGTCCTCAGTGTTTTCATGAGAGTGAGCACTGAGATCATGATGCTACAACTCTCATTCCAGCAGCAAGTTGTTTCTCAGTAAATAAGTAAGATATCAGAGCACATATATGGTCTGTAAGGAGGAAGGAAAGAAAAATTAAAATTTAGATCAACTTGAAAGAGTTTTGGATGAAAATATTGTCAGATCAATAAAGTCTTGAGATTTGTATTTTGTTTAAAAAAAGTTGATTCATACATGAAAGTTTAAGGAAGTGTTAAAACTCTCCAGATAAAGGTCTGTCAAGTAAAACAGTTCATTTAATTTGACCTGAACCTTCTTCATGCCCCAGGTCAGTTATTTGCATAGATCTGATTTCTTTATTTATATAGATTTGTATTCTTACAGCTCCTTCAGATTCTGCGTTATCTCAATTATATACATTATATAAATAAAAACCCCTGGAGTTTATCTGTGTCTTGTCTGGCTTTATTTAACCAGCAATTAAGGGATGGTTCAATATTAAAATATAATCAAGCTAACAGCCCTTGCTCATGCAAATAGCTTCTAATCTCTGGAGAAGAACTTGCTGGCATGAAATCTGCATTTCTGTGTTTATATATTTAGTCTTCATAGGGAAAAATCTTTTGCAGCGAAGCAGATGGTAGGTGATACTGTGAAATTTACCATTGAACAAAGTGCATGAACATTTTATCATCAAAACTTTGGAGAGAAAATAGCTTTTAATAGAGTGGAAAATTTTATGAGAGAAAACCCAATGTGTGGGGTAGAGGCTGACAAAAAAAGCAATTTTTCCCTTGTCTTTGGCAATAAAATTTTTGTGGGCTTTTTGTCTGCTGAAGGCACAAGAAAATTTGTTTTCTAGTAACTTGCTAAAAACCTCCAAACATATTGTTTTCCAAATCAGTGCAACCCCATGTATTGGTCTGTCCTTCCTTGGGAGAGCAGCTCTCAGTTCTTGGGAATGCTGCAGCTCTCAGGGTGCAGCCTGCTCTCATCTGTTCCTGGGGTTTGCTCTAAGGAGACGATTGGTACATACCTCCACATGTGCCCTGTTACAAGCAGCATCAAAGCCCTGTTGTAGAGCTGGCTGTGACTAATCAGAGCAAACTGCAGTGTGGACATAATAGGCTCCCCTTGGCTTGTCCTACCTCAACTGTCTGCCATCTCTTATCCCCATCAAAGCTTCTATGAGCTTCTTACACTAGCACAAATAAAGAATAATCCAGACGAGAGCTGTCACAGACCTGGATGGCTGCAGCCAACTCTCTGCAGGACAGCAAAGGGCAGATTTACCAGTCACTGATTCATGTGTTTTCTTACAGTTAGTTCACCACCCTAAAGAGGGAGATAAGAAGCTGATGATGTTGGATATCCTTTCTGTCCCCAAACTAGTGCTTCAGCTGCAACCCCAGCTTGCACTCCAAGCTGAAAAAAGCTGGGATTTTGTACCTAAACTGGTGCAGAAGGTGCAATTTCCATCCCTTCTAAATGGAGGTAATAAACTTAACAATGAATTATCATGGGAAGAAAACCTGAACTTCAGTTTTTTACTGACATGAAACAGAACCAAAGGTTGTATATATTTGTACATATAAGGGTACAAACACGTTCTAGGAAGGTGTCAGAGGATAGAAAGTGCTGTCTGCTCCATGCAGGATGGGGAGCTGGAGGACAACAGAGCTGGCAGGGCAGCACACATCCCAGAATACCTGAGAGAGTGTGGCTAGAGTGGGCCCAGAGTCCAGATCATCAAACAAGTCACTGATGATGAGGCATGTCTGAAGTTGCACCACAGAGCCAGCCTGCAGATTGGCAGCAGGTCTGAAGTTGAAGGAATTTCAACTTCCCCAGCTGTGCTGGAGACCAGCTCTATTCCAGCAGAGCTCCAGCTGGGACTATATATAACCAAGATTACCTGGTCTCAGGTACAGAATCCTGCGCTTGCTCTCATTAAATTTCATACAGGTGGTGATTACACAGCCCTCTGGTCTCTCCAGATCTCTCTGTATGGCGTCTCTACCCTCAAAGGAGTCCACAGCTTCTCCTTGTTTGATATTGCCATCAAACATACCCAATGTACATTCAATTCCTGCATGCAGATCATTTGTAAAAGCACCAGCCCTCCTGAGGAACCCCACTGGTGCGTGGCTGCCAGCCACTTACTCTAATCTTGAGCCTGACCAGTTAGCCCATCATTTTGTACCATTGAAGTTGTCTGTGGCTGTCTCCCATATATCCAAACACACAAAGCATGCAGCTGGATACTGACACTCTTCTCTGATCTTCAAAACACTCCTGGATTTTTTACAGACCTTTTATTTTGTTGTGTTTTACCATGAGTGAAAAGCATGGCCCTTGATCACACAAGGGAACTGTGCTACACACCAGTGCCAATGACAGTCCCTTCGATGTCAGCAGCATTTGCCAATGCCGGGGGATCTTGAACTTTATCGAAAATGACAAGTTTGGCAGGTTTCTTAGTTCAAAGCTGAACCTGAGTAAACAAACTTCTCATGCCCAAGAATTTGGAGCTCAAGCTTTTGAGATGATCCATTGTAAAAATGGATCCTGAATTTGTTATGCTTAATCTGTTCTTTAATAGGAATATTTTATCAGTTTTGTGTCACACCTTTGTGTTGCATTCCATAAGCCTGAATAACCAGAGCTGGACCATGAGAAGCCCAAGTAGGCCAGTTCTTACTGTTCTCTGGTGCACAGTTTAGTGCCAGGGAAGTGATGAGACAGACAGTCCTATCAATGAAGGGGAATGTCAGAAAAGGAGAAATGGCATAAATTAATCTTAGTCAGCATTTCTGGAGTTCTCAGGTTGCTTCAGAAATCCAGAAATCCATTAAATTCAGAAATTTAATTAAGCCTTCTAGCATGGGAGTGAGGTATTTATTAGAAATATGTGAAAATTTTGCTTTGGTGACTTAACTGAAAAATTAGCAGTAATTTTTTGAACAGTGAACTGACCCAAAATTAAATCCATTCCTTTTGACTAACCAAAGCAGTTATTTTGATTTACATGTAAAAAATCTTTTTGTCCAGTTACTTGCAATAAAAGAAAATGGCCTAGAGGTTTAAAAAAAGAGGCAGAAAAGTTCTCTAACTAGATGTGGCTACAGCATTCTCAGTGGACATAGGCATGTTACTGCTTAACATGGTAACCTGTGATCTACACATGGATTAAATCAGAAAGATATCGACAGTAATTGAGAATGGGTGAAAAGGCATGTTATGTCTTTCTGTAAATTAATTAAAAAGCTACATTTTATGAGCTTTTTAAAGGAAACCAACAATAGAAATTTCTCTAATTTCCTTTTCATGGTGTTTCTAGCAGCATTGCTAAATAATTTACACAGAAGGTCTTGTGCACCTCGATTCCTTGTGGTGGTAGATTCATGCGGGCAAAGAAGGAAGAGAATGGGAAGCTCCTGTCTGTTGGAAATGTCAGGATCAACCAATGCAAGAGTGCTCAGCAGGATGAAACCAGCTGGAAGTTGTGCTGACTCTGCTGGTGACAATGCCTGCAGGATCCAAGCAGCATCTCCAAGTCTCCTCCTACCTGGGACTGAATCCTTTCTCCTGTGCAGCAGCCCCTGACCTGAAGAGAAATGCAAATTTTATCATGTTGCACCCTTCCTTGTAGATACGGCAGAACATAAGTTTGGAAAAACACAACTTATACTCCTTAGTATTAGTGATAAAAGCTTACCCTACTGAAAAATCAGAAGATGTGCCAAAAAGTTGCAACATAACATAATTCATGGGAAACAAAATTTTTCAGCATTAATGCAAAATGTTCTGACATGCCAGAACAATTAGAGCAGCTCAGTTCCTGAAGGTAGACTGGCAGAACAGACTCCTCTTGGATGGTGTTCGTGCTGTTAAACTAAAGCACTGTTTGATGAAGAGATGACATGAGATATTAAGTTTAGCCTTATATTTGTCATCGTACTTTAAAATTTTTAGAGGACCAACAAGAAACCTTTATAAAAAGTAGTTATATAGTGCAAGCTTAATAATTCACAGTGAGTCCATTAAATTTACAAAGGTATTTTCAACAGCATCAAGAAACCATCCTAAAACACAAGAGAATAAGAATTCTGTGTAAAAAAGGCACTATTATGATATCATAGTAAATGATGAGGATTTAAGGGTTTTTTTAGTTGCATTTTCTTGGCTGTGTTATGACTAGTGTAAAACTTGCATGAAAATATAATATTTTTAAACACAGTGTAAAAGAGGTGCTGGGGGAGTGAAGAAACAGAAAGTTGATGCTGGTCTGAGTATCCCATTTAACTTTGTGACTTTCAATAGCTCTTTTAGAAATAAGAAGATTTTATTATTGGTCAGAATACTCTCTGTGTGGGTATATGTTTGTGAGTAGTCATAAATTCCCAGTGTATGATGCAGAATTTCTTAATTCGAAATTGCTAAAGCATAATGCTTCCATGGATGTGTGAGAACTCCACTCTAAACCAGAAAGAACACAACATTTTACATTGTCATTTTATCCACATTCCCTAACTTCAAGTCTGAAATCAACCTTCCTGTTCCCCTCAATCTACATACAGAGCTTGATTCACACTGCTCACCTCAGCCTAGAAATGAATCTCAAATAGCACATGAGACTGCTGGGTTCACTGGCCAGGTATAAACTGCTGGGTTTAAGAGGTGGGAAAAAAGACTGAAGAGGGAAAGGGCAGAGTGACACAGGCTATTAGCATTTTCTTTTACAAGACCTATGTCCTCACATTCCAAGTAAGCAGAGCAGAAGCTTGCTGCTCTGAGATTTCCCCTCAGCAGATAATTTTGCCCAGTTGCACCATGGCACAGGGTGTTTGCTGTGCATGCTGAGGCTGCCCTGGTGAGCCCTGCAGACGTGCTCCTGGCAGAGGTGCTCAGGAGTGGGTGTGAGATGCGCTGCCAGAGCTGCACTCACAACTCTCTGTATTCAAGGCACGTGCCTGTGCTATGCCTCTCTTCTGCCAGGGCACTTTCGTTTCCGTAAGTAAAGCAGTACATTCAGCTATCAAAGGGAAAGGGTGAAGGCAAAGAAAAGGCCAGGAAGTTCCCATGTTTAATGAACCTTTCATTCAGTATATACAGTTTCTCATGTAAACTGAGTATGTGGAGAGATCCCATGGAATTTAGACCAGGCTAAATCGCTGAAGTAAGCAAAGAGTGTAAAAGGCTTATTTAGATATCAAATTCAGTCCTTGTTATTTTGGGCAATCCTATTCTGTAATCAAGTTCATAAAATGATGTACAATTCACAACCATTTTGTTGTGAAAAAGACAATGGCGGTGAATTAACCTTTTCTAATTTTCTGTATTACCTTAGCACTTGGCATGAAGGATGAAAAAGAGGATGATGAGCACCATTTTTCTTTCCTCCACCATAAAGTTGCATGAAGTTGGATGTAATTGCTAATCAGTGTAGAGTTTGAAAAGCATGAAGAATAATGATGGTCACTATGAAATGGTGTACCATTACTTACCTTGGTTCTTCATTTCTCCCCTATGCTGGGTAGAAGAATGTAAGAGATATCTGAGTCTCACTGGGCTTTGAACTGTGTAAGAATCTTTGGTTCCATAAAACTGAAATGCCAGTGTTGTGTATTTTTCCTTAAATCCAAGCAGAACAAGCAGAAGTTCTGTCCCTTTCCAGTATAAGAGTTAGTGAGAACTCAGAGTCACTGTATTATTTATACAGTCTCTGTGTTCTCTGAGGATACAGCTGTGAGATGGTACCTAGATTACAGAAATTGTGTAGCATTATTCATTCTGTGTTGGATCGTGTAACAGAGGCTCCTGCCATGAGTAGGTGATCTGATTCAAAATGAGGGGGATATAGGCCAGTGCCGTGCTTCTTGCTTTCTCATCATGGCACTGAAAATGAGCTGGTTCCCATGCCTGTGGCTGGCTAGAGCTGTAGAATATCCCGTGTCCAGGACAAAGACATAGCACATTGCCAGAAGAGACACAAGCAAAGGCATAATTACAGCTCTGTGTATGTGCCAGTGCAACCAGCCAGGTGAGAACCAAGCAGCCAAGACCCAGCATCACAGCCTCCAGTATCTGGCAGAGCTGCCAGAATAAGTAGCCTGGCTGATCTGCCTCATCTAGCTGGCACGGAAGCCATTGTTTCCATGACTTCACTGTCATGGGTGGGCACTGAGGGGAAGGAGAGGATGCTCAAATGTGCCTGTCCAGGCTGCAGCAAATGCTCTGTGGTGCACAGACAAATCTACAGCTACTCTCACCCTTAGCAGAGGCTCACTATGACACCCACTCCTCCTAGCTCTTAATTCCTGAAACTAGGTTTTACACAGGATTTGAGCAGCCCACACAAAGTTTTGCTGGTCCTCTCTAAGCATTTTGCTTATACTGAATATATATAGGAAAGTTATTGACCCTGTTATTACTAGTGTAAAACACTTTCTAAACCCAAATTGGTCTTTATAAATATTCAACAGGAAAGTTTTGCTTATGATTGATAATTTTACTTTTACATATGACATATGTAGGTGTTTTTACTTTATATTTTATAACAGCATAAACAGAACACTGCTTGTACTGCATGTTCTGTGTGAGTATGTAAGTAATGCAGCAAGCTCTGTGCAAGAGCCAAATGCCATGCAGAAACAAGATGTGATGTACATTTATCAAAACCAGGAGAGAGAAAGCAAATTTCAGCATGTTGGAAAACCTGTACTTGCCTAAAATGTGAGTTTTTCTATCCCATGCTATCATACCTCCTGAACAACCTGCTGTAATAAAAGCTAATAATGAAGCACATTATGATTAAATTAACTTTGCTGAACAAATGAAAATGTGGAATTACTATGAATTCCGAACAGTAAATTCAGGTGTCAACTGCATATTGGCAGTTGACACCCCACCCCTTGGACTGTGAGTGGGTACTTGACCATTAGATCTGGGAAGCAGGCTGGCCTCATGCCACTCCTCAGAACTGCAGTGGCTGGGCAAGAGTGTGATTAAAACAAGATCATCACAGAACCTCAGAAAATTAGTTTGCCAGGGTGTTTCATCCTATAGCCTGAAGGCTTAGATTAACAACCTGTGTCAAAGTGACAGACTTTACATCTTCAGAGGCTGTGGAATCCTCCCCATAGGAGGCTCCAGAGCTCCACTGTTTTTATCAGTCTGATAAAATCACCCTGCTTAGACTGTGGGTGCTATTAAATTTATATCCAGAAATGAAAACCGATTCAGTCTGTAACATTTAAAATGAATAATGAAAATATCTTCTTGGTTAAAAAGAAAAGCAGTGGGTTTTGTTTCTCAGAAATGCATACTATGCTGATCATTAGCTTCATTTTTCTCTAAGGTGTGCTAGCTTTGTGACAAGAGATCCACAAGAATGCCTAATTGCTTGCAGATGATTTGTGGCTGGTTTTTCAAGCACATGTTAATAAAATACAAGGTCTGTTTTATACCAAGGCACAAGTCCTACTCTCTTTGCTAATTAAATGGGATTATACAAGTCAAAAACTAAGCAATATTTGGCTGCTGTAAGAAAGTTATTCTTTTTGCCTACATAGAAAGTCCCATGTTCATATTACACAGGACCCATATTCTATTTTCATTTCATCTACAGTATTGGACTGACTTCTGTTGTAGAATTGTGTTCTCTGCCAGTGGCTGGAGTGCTTTCCCATGTTGGTGGTAACCTCTGGTTACTGACCCAATATCTTGGACATTCTATGTGAAGTAAAACCAAAGTAAATTGATGCAAGGGCTTAACATGTTGTCCTTTGACAACCTTAGTCCATTCTGTTGTTATACCTGCATATACCTGAATATCTGTTAAAGAATTCTTGAAGGAGGCAGCAATTCATTGTAGCAGTGTGTGCAGTCATCACAGAGGTCAGTAATGGCTTTGCTAAGGCTTGACAGGGAGGAGGGTCCAATCCTTGACTTGGACCTTTGCAAAAAGTACAGCCAGGGGAATCGGGTGCAGATCAGTGGGTAGTGTTTGTGGTGATGGGATGTGATGAGAGCCACCCGTGCTCAGAGGGAGGTGCCTGAAAGAAAAAATAATTTCTACAGGGTCATGTAAAACACCAGCCTCAGTTCGCTTTCATGCACTCTTATGTACATGCCCAGCATTCCTTGCCTGAATCCCCCTGCTGTGACTGTGTTCAGGGCTGTGAACAAGCTGGGAACAGGTACAAGTCATGAAAAAGTCCAGCATTTCATGTGTTCCTGGTGTCCAGATGTTCCTTCTCCAGACTGAAGCATTAGGGACTGGGTGAGGTATACAAAAGTTATAATAAGATTTCTCAGTTTTAGATTTGACAGCTTGCACTGTGTATTTCTCTCTTTTATTTGCTTGTAGCATTTAAATTAAGCAGTGTTTTCAGGTAATTGAGACACTTGGGAAAACTGGTATTAACAAAATCTATTTTTCTGTGTAAAGTGTGTTGCAGGAAATGACAAGCTTTCAAGTGTTTTTTCCTTTTTAAAATGCTTTTGGCTCTTATTAGTGAGGGTTAAAAAAACCTCCAGTGTGAACAATTGGCTGTTCAACCAGCACAGAACGACTACGGCTGTGTTAGCCTCTGCCCCTGGGGAGAGCTGCAAAGCCCTGGCAACCATATCACAGGAGTTTTGGCAAGTAGAAATAAAAGGAGAAGGCAAAAATTGTAAAGAGGTTTCTTCCCAAAGATAAGCTTGAAACTCCTGTAGCTGCTGTAACAGGAGCTACTCCTGAGTGCTTCCCCAGCCTGCTGACATGAAGGATATGGAATCACTGAGGAATTTATGCTATCACTCTGCTGTGAGTCTGGGGATAATCCAACAAATATTCTTTTTTTCCAGCTAAGTGCAATCTGACAACTTTTTATTCTGTTTAGGAAGTACTTGTGATTGGATGGAACAAAGAAAACCCAAATGATAAATTGCTTTGAAAGAAACAGATCCTGTAAGTGGAGGAAGGGTGAGTACCTGGAGGACTGAAAAGGATCTGGGAGGAAGTCTAGCAGAGCTGACCATGTTCCAGGCTAGCTTCTGCATTTCCCTACAGAGCCTGTGTTTTTTCCCTGTGTACTGGATCCCCAAACAAAAAGGCATTTGTGCCTTTTAGCATTGCCCTCCCCATGCTGCGTGCTGTGTTCCACTGGGGAGGTCACAGTGCTAATTTAGCTGAATCTCATCTCCAGCCTGGGGATGGAGGTTGTTGTCCACAGGGTTTCATAGCAGATGGAGTAGATCTCAGAGAATAGAAAGTGTCAGAAAGAGAGAGATGTATGGAAAAGCTCTATTCAGAGCTGCACCAGAGCTCAGAGGCTGAACTTTATGTGTAGATGATTATTTTGTTTTCCATTTGTTTGAATATGTGTTCATTTGGTGGGAGGCCACTATCTCAGGTGTTCCTTGGGTTAAGGGTGTCTGCAGTGGCAATTTCTACATCTGAGACTGTGTCTTCCCTAATGGGTGATATTCTGGGTGAAAGCCTCCATTCTTACTGAAATGAGGCCAAGGAAGAAGGAATTACAGCTCAAAAAAAGAACAAACAAGCAAACAAACAAAACCCAACACCAAAAATACCCAGAGGGAGCCAGGTTCCCTGTTGTTCCTGAAATGTCCCTGGGACTGTCTCTTGGAAGACCTAGCATGCAAGTGTCCCAGTGATGAGAGACAAAAGCCCAAACCTTTCTGCTCAAGTTCCTGAGATAATTTCTCATCCCAAATCTATGACTGTCTTGTTCTCTGAGCTACTTTCAATTCTGTTACTCATACTGTGCGGAGGCCCATGGGCCTGCCATGGCTCCACCTGCAGCCTTGCCCTGGAGGGATGTCCCTTGAATAGGATGCCCCTTGATTAGGTTGTGATTATCTCATCTCAACCCTCCTGGAAGGATGCTCCTTAGGTTGGCACACCTTTTCTTATCATGGTGAGCTATCCCCGAAAAGCTTCTGTTATCCCACCATGCCCTAGTACCCATGTTAATCCTTTGTAACCCATTGATCTTTCCCCCTTGGTACCACCCTTGCTCTCCCCCATAAAAACTCCAGTATTTCCCCCAGTTTAGAAGGAGCAGTCGTTCCTGGCTCCCTTCACAGAGCTGCTGGATAATAAAAGAATCTCTGTGGAATCTCCATATGATGCTCCTGTCTCTCTGTCCCTGAGTCGGCCTGGGATAGCCTCGCAAGCAGAGCTGGAATCGCTGAGCTGAAATCACTGATCAGAGCTCATCACTTGCATCACAGGCCATGCTCGCTGAGGCTTATCCAGCGGCCAGGAGCCCAGCTAGAAGACCCCCTAGAAGGCAGTTCCTTGCGGGACTCTCTCTCTGGGAAGGTTGGCGGCTTCCTGGGTCTGGAGCAATGGATCTCCACGGACCCTCCTAGCAGCCTTCAATCCTGCAAGTGGTATCAGACTGCACAGAGCAGGTGTGGAACTCACCATCCACTCTTCCACTTGCATGACTTAGAAGTCATGTCAAATGGAGACTTACTAAAGGAAGTAGCATTAAAAAAAAGAAGAAAAAAACAACTCATGTCCTTGCTTTTGTTTGATATCTATTAGATTCAGTAGGAGTTGGAAACCCAGGATGACATCAACCCCTGTCTGTTCAAAGTAATTTTCAAGTCTGACTCTGGTCTTTTTCAGCAAAGCATGTATATTGCTTTCTTAAGGATCTTAAGGAGCAGCACTTATTGACAGGCTATCAGATACTGGCAGAGGAACCTTTTCACCCATCCAACTTAGACATTTCTTTGTTTGTTTTAACAACTGAATGCATTTTTTAGCATTGTGAGATATTTCATTAATATAAGCGAAATAGAAGCATCAGCTCCCATTTACTGAAAGCTCTGTGAGGCATGGTTTATGAATCTGTCATGGATCTGACTTAAAATGTAGCAGGAATTAGGCGAAGCAGTCCAGCTTCTTTCAAGGACTTCTTCATGGCACTGCTTGATTACATATTCATTTGTTTGCTCAGCATTATCAAACATTTCTAAGACAGCTGAAAACATGAGTCAGTGTTGACTCAGTTTAGCAAGATGAATGGAATAAAAGCTGTATCTTGTGGGTTAACCCCCCCAGTAGACAGCTCAGCCCCACACAGCCACTCACTCATTCCCCTCCACCAGGATGGTGGAGAGGATTGGAAAGGAAAAGTGAGAAAACTTGTGGGTGAGAATAACAGAAAAGGCCTTAATGCTGTTCAGTAATAGCCAAAACATTGGTGTGTTATCAACACTGTTTTGGTCACAATTACAAAGTACCATGGCACTTTACAAGCTGCTATGAAGAAAATTAACTCTGTCCTGAGTTAACTTGAACTGTTACACTGCTGATAAGTTTTTATTACTAATTTAATTGTTAATTCTGAAAGAAAAAATAATTTCTCAACTTGAAGACTGATTTCTGTGCATGGTTAAATACTAATATGTTGCTTATAGGATGTTTTAATAACTATATGACAGCTGTTCAAAGCCAATTGTATCAGAAGAGGGAAATAATCATACATTACCTCAAGACTATTTGGTAGTTTAATATGTTTTTAAAATGATGACAGATGTAAATAGCTGCTGTATTTCACTGCAGGAAGCAGTGACCCAGGCAGACCCGGCAAAGGATGATGCTCCCTTTGTGTTGTTTCCAGTTGGCAAATGGTTCCTGCTCTGTACTTCTTACTGTTTTTACCCTTCATTATTCTAGACTCTCTCTTTTTAAAAGGTACAGTTGAATTTCAAGGGACACATGTTCTTAACATATTTCACCAACTACTCTCCTATTTGGGAAAGTGCTCTGGAACATTGACTGCACTTGCAAGATTTTAGAGGAGTTCATTATCATACTTCAAGCACTTAGACCCATTTCCATGGCATATTGGTTGACATCAGTCTGTTATATCACCAGTTTTAAAGTTTACCTTCAGGAGGAAAGAAGACTTAAGCAATTAGACCATCTGTGTATCTGTTTATGTTTTGTCTTCCTCACAGTAATATTTTTAACCCATGAGTAAATTTCAGCTATATTTCTGAGAGTGATACAGGTCTATGTAATCCTAATGCCACTGATTTTGTCAGAGCAGAGGACTAAACAGAGCAGATGGATCACAAAAGTGACCAAATAAAGATGACATCTGCAGGATGATTATTATTAGACAGCAGAGAATCAAGATCAACAGCTGCTAATGCCTCCATTGTATAGAAATATTTCAAAACAAATATTGGTGTTGGTGTCTAAGAAGCTGTGATCAAGCATATGATAGTGTACATTCATATGACACCAAATCTCATTCTTTAAAAATATTTATTTTGTAAATAATTAACAGACAGAAAGTAAAGGAGAATTGTCTGACTTAATGACCTGTCTGCATAGTAATAATATTGTTTTTTTCTGAAGGATGTGGAGCCAATAATGTGACTATGCACAAATCCGAATTCTGTAACTGGCACTGAGCAAGTTAAAGCTGGAGAGATGTCAGACGGGTTTCTGTGGCGGTGCGGCAGGAGCTGCCGAGACCCCTGCCTTCCCCAGAGTGTCTGCTCCACAAGAAGGGATGGCTCAGGGTGCGCCAGACACTTGCGCTGCTTGATGACTTCCAAGGGGTCAGCAAAATAATGACAGGATGGGTTCTTTGTGTGGTGCTTCTGTGGGGTATTATTGACTACACAGAAGGGGACCAGGGACAAAGAACCGAGAACAAAGGAGGGTACAGGTATATAAACCAGGTAGCAAAGGGTGGAGCAACAAAACTGTGGGCCAATGGGTTGAGGGAACGGGGGCAGAGCGGAGGCGGGATTAAGGGGTGACAACCAACTGGGATCCAGGGAAGGAGCGGCTAGGAATGGGGGCCAATAGGGAAGTCAGGAGCAGGGAACATTCTAGAACTGGGAGGAGAATAGGGAATAACATAACTGGGTAATTAACACAGAACTGCGGGGAACTGTGGGAGGATGTCTCCACAACCTTTCAAGGGGTGCTTCTTCCCATGGCCTCTGGACCATAGCATCCTTCACTGACTCCTGGGGTGCAACAGGTTTTATTTCTGACTCATTGGGTATTTGCATTTTGTGGGATTAGATATGGATAAGACTTCAATGTTGTGTTTTCAGCTCCCCATGAATCAAAACCTTCAAAGAATTTTTTTAAACAGTGACATCAGGTGTTTTGAAAAGGACACACAGTACCTGTGTCTTGAACTTTCTAGCTGAAAATTATGTTGTTTCCAGTTTCCCTGCTAGTTTTGCTAGTGGTCACAAAAATGTTTGGAATTTGGGAATCCTCAGTAGTGGAGATCCCAGCAGCCCCACGAGGGCTGGCCGATATGTCTGGGTGGTCTCTCCTAGAGCCACCTCCAAAACGGAGCTTATGACAGGAGCATGGTCAGACCAGCTGTGGAGCCTGGGGAACACCTGCGCATGGAGAGGTGCAGCCTCTCCACTGAGAACACTTTCAGAACACTGAAACTCAGGAGCTGGTGCAGGCACTGAATGTGTTGGCAGAGTTATAAAGTCTCTTCAGAATCAGCTCTTGGGTTTATTGCAGTCACTATTAATAATATTCTAATACCTGTGCTAAAGCCCTGAATGCTGGCAGTTGGACCAGATCTTGCAAACTCAAGTACCAGAAACAAAAGCTTGATTAACACTGGAGCACAGAAAACCTCATCCGCTTTTGTTACCCACTGACTTTCTACCTACATGCATACTGCCAATGTTGCCACTAATAAAATTCTGGTTAGCATTGTAAATCTGTTTTGCTCTCTACTGCATATGCTTTGAAAATATCTAGTAATTCAGAGCATCAAGGAAAAATGATATCATTGAGTACAAAGTATTTGAGGTGCTACACTGTCATGAGACCTCCTATCCCAGATTTCTCTGTTTATTATAGGCCTTTTATATCCATAAGTGAGCAACAAGGAGGTGGGTGGTATTTTTCAACTTGCTCTTGGCCAAGATGTTCATCCTTACGTGCTGAAATAATTCTGCTTTCTCCTAATCTTTAATTGGAGAAGATGGGAGGAAGTACACATTCTTCAGAGCTTTTTTTTTT
>VXBI01002854.1:0-46296 GCA_013397375.1 Toxostoma redivivum | reverse complement strand
TTTTTTTTTTTTTAATTAACATACAATCTAGGAAAGTCCACAAAGCTTTTGTAAACTACAGAAGATTACCAAACCCACCGGTGGGGTCTTAATTGTTTGAATTTCAGTACATGATCAAGTACTTTGCTGGATGAGTGTCTGGAATTCTGATGCAGGCCTGTTCTGGGCAAAGGTTCTGGGGCAATTCCTCTTTCTTTGCTGACTTTATTGGCTTGAACGGAATAAAGAAATCTGTCACACAAGCAAGGCCACTAGGTTTTAATCCTTTATGTGAGGTTAGAACATTGCATGAAATTTGCAGAAAAAAATAATTGTTTTGGTTTGAAAGTATTCATGGGTGAATCTCTTCCAAAGATGTTGCCCTGTCTGCAAGGAGCTGTGCACAGTGCACAGGTTAGGAGTGAAAGGATGGGCCCATCTGTATATATATATATATATGTATATACCTACACATATCTACATATATACCTATACCTATAGCTACACAGGGATTCTATTTTCATTCACATCATTATAACTTTGCCCATGGTGAGTCTTCACTTGGAGAAATTATATTGTGAAAGACTTTATGAAATACTTCCATCTGTCTCTGAGCTCTGTGATTTTGTCATCACTATAAAATACCAATTCCTATCAGATTTGGAGTCTTGATTTTGGAAAAGAAATCTTAATGTATAATCAGGTAGTTGAGCAAGCATTGCTGTTCAGAAGCACCTGATAAAGGGCCAGGGGAGATTTCTTAATCTTGTATTGTCACAGCCATATATCTGCCCAGTTGTCGTGGTTTAATGTTTGTTTTTTGGTTGGGGAGGGAGTCCACTACCTGCAGAAGTGGTTTCCTGTGGGCACTGGGCAGAAGCAATCAGCTGCCTAGTTTAGAAGATTGACACCCAGTTAAACCACTCGAAAGAGCTAGTTACGCCTCTGTGGAAAAGCATGTTTAAAGATGAACAAAGCCCAGGAAAGTTCTCTTGGTTTCCGGCCTCTGAATATGTAACCAGCCAACTCAACCCCATGCGACCAGGCTGGGCCGGGCTGGGCCAGGTGCTGCTGCAGCACAGCCAGCTTGGTGCTTGGCTTGGCTGAGATTTCTGCCCCTGCGGGGCCATGCCACCGCGACTGCTAGGCTGAAAGCTGTGCAGCCAGGGGAGCCCCGCGCGCCTGCGGCTATCCCGGCATGGCTTGCAAATGAACTCTGCTTACTCTTGGACCAGGCCAGGACTGGCCCCACGGCCGGTGCTGGGGGTGGCCCCAAGGCCATAAGTGGCTGGGGCTAGGGGTGGCTGCTGCCGGCCTGGTTCGTGGCCAGGGTGGCACTGTGCGGCCATGGCTGTCTTAGCAGGACTCGCACTGAACTTTGTTTGCTTAGTTGCTTTTAACCAGCTATGCTGCGGATAGAAGGACAAAAGGAGCAGCAGCAGTTTCGTTTCTTTTCCCAGTGCTCCTGTGTTGCGGTGCGTTATTTTATTGTTTTCCCTTTTTTAAATGGTTCATTCCAATGTTGACCTCCCACATTGTGGTATCAGTTGCCCAAGTTCCCTCCTTCTCCCAATCAATCTGCCCTTGTCCCATCCCATTTTCCCAGATGGTTCCCTATCAGTCTCCCTAATCCCCTCCCCCGGCAATGTCAATCCTCCCCAACCCCTCCCAACCTCCTAGAAGTTTCTATGTCAGTTACCTTTTCTTTGAGCCATGATTTGTTGTTACATGTTGCTCCCCGCCTATGTTCTCCCTCATGGGTTGATTATGTATTCATCCCCGCCTTGTGTTCCTCCTCCAAAATACCTTGATTGGTGGATGTGTTGTACCCTACCTCAGGACCTCCCCTGTATTTAAGTTGTCACACTCCTGTCATTTTGCCTTTTGTTGGATCCTCTCCTTGCTGCCTCGTGCCCCCAGACCCTACAATAAACCCTTTCCTTGGACCAACAGAAGGACTCCCTCTCGTCCTTCGCCTCTCCCAGACGTGGATGCTACCAGAAGGGCCTTGCAGCCCTAGCTGTATCTCCGGGACAGCTGCATCCTGAGAACAGCCCACTCTCAGCACTGGTACCTGCCTGAGGGAGCTGGCCGGGCGGGCTGGAGGACCAGGTTGTGGACGCAGGTGGGCCACGTCACTCCTGCATGAAGGAAAAGCACGGGGTGGTGCCAGCGGCCACTGTGGCTTGTGCAGTGCCAGTGGGGACCATGTGGTCAGCAGCAAAAGATGCAGTGATTCCTTGGTTGTGGAGCCTGGGTGAGATCTATCTTTCAATGCTGCAGTACTCTGTAAAAACTGTTTCACTTGATAAAGCTTGAGAACAAATGAACTTACAAACACCAGTTCTCTCCTGAATCAGGAAAAGGAAAGTGTGAGGACCCATAGAGGAAACAACATGGGACTCTGAGATCAGTGAAGAAGGAATCAAATTCTAGATGTGAGGGGACTGAGGAGATCCCTTAGTCTTGGGCTGAAATTCTTTTAGAAGGCTATTGGTATTCCAGACTTTTTTTCCCCAGTAATTCATAGAATGCATTAGGGGGATGTAGCGTTCTAACCGCAGCTGTGAGCTGAAGCACCAGTGTTTAAATAAGCAGATGATGCAGTAGCTGTGATCCAATGAGAAGCTTGAACAGAAAGAGATGAGAGAGATGAAAAACTTTGCACCCAGGGATGGAAGCAGAAAACCTCTGTTCCCAGAAATAAAATAAGAGAACTTTTGTTTCTATAGTAGAAGAGCTCATCCTTAAAATTGCATCCCAATAAGTTGACGTGGACCATGAAAGCAGCTGTGGGAAAGCTCAAGGCATGGGAGGGACTTCCACACTGTGAACAGATTTTTTCCTTTCCCGGGCGGCTGATTCGCTGTGACATTGAAGCCACGAGAGAACTGTTGTGGAGAAGTCTCCATGGCATGGCAAGAGAGACTCTCTCCCTAAAAGAACTGAAGAAAGACTATTCAGGAGGTGATAAACTGATTGAAAGTCCCAGGTTTTGTCTCTTTTACATTGTCAGTGGGAAAGAAAAGAAGGATGGGGGAGAAGTGTTCTGAAGGTCTATTCTGATTTTCTTACCATTTTTCTTTTGATTTTGTTAATAAAATTCTTTATACCCTTTAAAGTTTTGAGCCTATTTGCCGTCTTCCTCCTAATCCGTATCTCACAGCAGGAAATGAGTAAATAATTTCTAGTAGGTGCACTGGCGATTTGGCCAGCACTAAACCCACTACATAATTGGTGGACTGGCTGGGACACTCAAATTAGCAAACCAAAACCCCTACACCAGTTCACAGTCTCACTTCTTACACAGTTTCTCATTACCTCTTATGTTCCCATTCATGTAGAATCATGCTATCAGTCCAGTCAGTTAAAAATACCACTGTTGGAAGCAAACCAATGATTTGTAAGAAGGAATTAATAATTGGTGATTATCTCTCTAGAATATGATTGTTAGTACTTGTGGAGAGCAGTTATAAGAAGTATTATTCAAACATAGAATAATAAATCAAAACTTTGAAAATCCTGATAAGAGGTTCCAATAATACACTTAAGTGCAGAAATTCTGTTTTCTTGTTGCATAGTCAGGTGCCTTTTATTATATTTACTGTGTTTATAAGCAAATTTTAGCACCCCAGAAATCATATGTAAGTCCCGTCACATAGCATTTGATGCTTCAGATGAAAAGTTGGGCCAGAAGTGACATGTTACTCATTGAAATGAAGGACATGTCATACACAATTTCCTCGTTGTGTCATGTTGAGTCACTTTGCCCCACTGTCTGGCATGTGAGATGTGTCAATGGCAATGACTCCTATTTCATGCAGTACATCTGTCTGTAGCTTGCTGGTTAGATGAGCAAGTCCCCATATCATCCCTGCCAGCTGTCTTCTGTACTATTTCAAACTGCTATGAAACATGAGGTTAGCTATAATATGGGATGTGTAATGGGCTCTGCTCATTTGGCTTTGCTCAGCTGAACCTTTGACATTGCCTGGAATTTCTCACCATGGCTTGCCCTGGATCTGCTGTGGATTATGCTGTGTCTCAAGCAGGTTACTTTCAGGATAACAGAGGGATGCTGGACCAGTCTTGCTTTCTTAACATGAACCGATGTGAAAATTGGCATGATGCTGAGACGGGGCTTATAAAAAACAAACAGAAATGTGCATCAAACTTTGGCTCGGCAATAATTTTGGGAGTGTAATTTTAATCTAGTCTAATTAGACTAATTTCTGTGACTACTGAGTTTTCAGCACATGTATCGAAAGAACCAAATTCAGGAAAACAGTAGCAAAACTTGCAGTTGTGAGAGCAGATGCAGTGCCAGTCCATCTAAATAGAGAAAATGGTAGATTCTCAATTTGATATCACTTCTGGAGAAAAAAAGATTAAGGAATAAACAGCAAATATACTGACATAATGCTGCGACAGTGAGGGAAGACATGCAAACAATATGATTGGTAATGCAAGCTTCGATTTACTTCCAACTACAGTGATCTTTTATAAGCCACCAAGCAATATGTATAATTGTCATATTCTGATTGGTCAATTTCTAAAAAGGTTACATTTTGCATACAGTTCCTTCTTGCAGTTTCTTCTCACCAGGGTTCTTCCTTCTTCTCATAATAAACTTTACTTAACTCATGTACTCAGAAAAGCAAAGTTACATTGTGCTTGCTACATTAGTATATGTTGCAAAGCTTGCGATTACAGTGTTCTTGTCACATCAGTACATGTTGCAAAACCTATACTTGGTGTTCAGTTTTGTCCTTGCTATATCAGCAAGGAGTTTGCTTTAACAGCAGCTCCAAAGACCCATGGCCTTGCTCTTCGAGCCATTCTTCAATAACATAAACCCTTGCCTTACTGTCCTGGGGTGACTTTGTCATGTTGAATTGTATCCCCATTTGTCTGTTTAGCCCAGAAACAAGTTTTATATCTTTAAGGCTGGATTTAGGACTGAAGGGNTTTCTTTTTTTTTTTTTTGGGGCTGGGAAGTGCTTTGCCTGTTGAATAAACAGGTTTTTTCCACTTCTCTCTGAGGAAATTTCTTCCCGGTTGGGGGAGGGGCTGCTTGGGTTTGCTTCCTGGGGGGGACCCTATGGAGGTTTTCTCCCAAATTTTCCCTAAACCAGGACACTAACGTTTGTCCTTTATGAGGGGAAGCTAAGGAATATTCTAAGATGTAAGCAGCATATAAGCTGGGTGTCTGAGATTAAGCACTTTTTCAGCATCATTGTGGGTGGGGATTAATTACCTGTGTTATTGCTTAGCCTATGAGGCCCAAAATGATATAATGTTCCAGATAGAGTAGAAATCTCCCTATCCTGCTGTTCTTCACTGCTAGAAGGATCCTTTGGGAAATGTAATTCAAGAGACTGAAGTTTTCTGAGTCCTGGGTAAAAGATTCATGAGAGCTCTTACATATAAAATTTTATTTCCCTTCTCCCAGATAGGTTCTGAATGTTGTGATTGCACAAGGGCAGTACATGGTATTCCTTGGACAGATTGGGAAAGATTTGGTACTGAGATACATCAGTTCAGCTCAAGTTCCTTGTGATATGAGTTTTGTAGAATCATCCAGAGAGGATGATGGGCATATTTAATAAACCCTGAAATATATAAATAAATAAAAATTATCACCAGAACTGCCTGAAATATTAAAGAACATTGATTAATAAATTACAATATTTTCAACTTGGACCCCTTTATGAAACATGTTTTTAAAATAGCTGTAAATAGCTGCAACTATATTCTGACCCAAGGACTGCTTGGTGGATTTAATCTACAATTTAATTTGCCTCAGAAAAATGTAATAGCAATGAGAAAGAATTGGTCAGTCAACTGGTGACATGATATTGTATCAATGCTGGGGATAAATTCAATTCTTCACAGGCATATACATCACTGTAAAACTGGTAAATTCCTCAACTTCATTTATATAACTCCTGGTTTGTCCAGTCACAAGTGAAAGAATATTAGACCTTCTAATTTCTCCTTCTGCCCTTGCTCAATACACCTGCACCTCTCATTCAAGATTTTGTTGTGCAAGGACTGAAAAGAACCCCCCAGGCTTCAGCCAAGGGAATAAATAACTCTGTCATCTGTGAATATAAGTGAGAAAATAAGATAAAATGTCACCTGGGAAATTTTAATGCAAAATAGAAGGAATGCAGAAGGCAAAATAATGTTAAAATTTAATTTGTGTGTTTTAATATTATTGTCTTTTTATGTTTTAAAGGCACAATATAAAAATAAATATGACAAAAGGATAGATGAATGTAGGATAATTAGCACAAAAATTACACCTAATTTGTTTTCTGGATATTGCTTTGTCTGTATTATAAATGGCATGTGGATACAGTAGAAAGTGAAATATCTCAGAATATTAAATTCTTTTAAGATTGTGCCATGGAGGCCTTAATGTCTTGCTCCATTCCTGTCTCTAATTTACTGTTCTTGTGTTGTCAGCAATAACCCTTGACAAAAAGTCTCAGTGCCCCAGCTCTGGGCTCTGCTGGTTTCTAGAGCAGGGTCTTCAGTGAAGGCTAAAGGGGGGAGGATGTTTTACGGTGTGCAGATCAGGCTCCCTCACTGCCATGTTCCCAGGTAGGAGCTGGGACAGAGCCCATTCCTTTACTTTCTGAAGGGCCAGCAGATATTCACACACTGGCAGGGGTAACAACCCTGTGCTTTTTAATGAGCTGTGTTGGAATTCATAATGATATGACCTTTGATAAAAGCCTGAAAAGAAAATTTGGTCAACTGGGTGATATTTGGGTATTATCCAGTGACCCCAAACTGGTAGCTGGCCATTACTCAGGACAGTTTTTCCTTGTCCAAGGTAGTGTGTAGATGCATGTTTTCATAAACATCAATTTAACACCAAAAATGATGGTTCACTAGCAGCTCTCTGATACAGGTCAAAATCTAAGGGTCTGTTTTTTGTTTTAGGACTGCTCTGCCCAAACTTACCTGTTAGAGGGACTGCACTTGGCAGCTTGGGATAGATTTGGTAGTGAGATAGATCAGTTCAGCTTAAGTTCCTTGTGGTATTAGTTTTGTAGAATCGCCTGGAGAGGATGATGGACATAAAATTCTCCTAGAGACCTTGAGAAATCACTGAGTTCATCTCTTCTCCCTTAGGCGGAATGAACGATACCTAAAAAATTGTCAAGAGTAATTTATCATTCTAAGATGTTCTTAAAAACTTAAAATGATGGTTAAGGCTCTAACCCTATAGTCCAATCCCATTCTTGATATTCTTAGCATTCCAACATTTTTCTTATGTTCAACTTAAATTTTCTCCATAGCATTTTAAGTCCATTTCCAGTTCTTGTCCTATGCACAGTGGGCAAGAATACAATGGAGCTCTTTCCCATCTGTCTGAGGGTGCTCAAGCTTTCATGAACTCTAAAATAATTTTATTCAACATATGGTGGTCTCATAGTGCTAGATTTTTAACATGGTGTCTAGACACTCTAGATAATTAGCATTTTTACTTATTGATAGGAATCAAGGAACCACACAGACATGAGAAGATATTTTATTTTTGTAAGCCTAGAGTTGAATAATAGCTTGTCTGTGCAAATGGTATTGGGTTAGCTAACATGGATTTCCATGTTTCCTATAATTTGGCACTAACCTTGCTGCAGAGACATCTTGTGAACTCTTGGGAACTTCCAGCAAGGAATCATTTGAAGTGGCTGAAAATCTTGTGTTTCTATTTTGCTCTCTCTCCACCTATGACTGGATATATTTCGAAGCAAGCCAGGGGACACATTTTTCAGGTTTACAGTTAATGTCATCAGCTGGCATTGACTACGAAGTAAGAACTCAGTAATGTGATGGAAATGGATTTGAAATATTAGGAAGAATGTGTGGATGTAGCTTTAGCTTAGCACGGTATCCCTCCTTAATTTTCAATAATAATTTCCCTTTTGTTAAATGTAACTAACATATCTGCTCAGTCCTTGAATACTCAAAGTGAGGTCTCAGAGAACTCATTTGTTACAAAAAAATCAAACTCATTATTTTTAAGAAGTTAAGCTGGATAATGATGAAATGATAATGTCAATGTTAATATCTTTCAACATCATAATTTTAGAATTGAACATAAAGTCTACTCCAATTAAAATTGTTGCATGGAACATAAAACCAGCATGCTGTGATACTGGAAACATTTAGACATGCACATAAGCCTTAAAAAAAGTTCCCAGGCACAAGAAGAAAGCTTTTATTCATTCCAAGGATAAGTCAGCTGAAGTGATCTTTTTTAAAAATTACTGGTTGAACATTGTGCTAAAGAGGACACACTCATCACAGGAGACTGAGCACAATAAACCAGAGAATGATCAGGCTTGAAAGAAAATGTAGTAGCATTTTAGTAAAAAACACAGTTTATTTATGAGGCCAAAATGCTGAGTAAGTTAGCAGTGGGCTTTCATGCAAATGTTAAATCAGGAACAAAGACTGAGATGAGAAGCATCTATATACCAATATTACATACAAATTTCACTCTGTTCTCTGAAGTCTTACTTGTTGCAGCATAGTAAAGACCAACATCATCCCTAAATTACAAACATGAAAGACTGCATTTCCCACTGGGACTTGTTCTCACTAAGAATAAAGTTTTGTAGCAGAATTCTGGTTCCAATCTTACATTTTTAAAGGGAAACAATGAGTAATCCTTGTCCAAATAATACAGCCTTTAATTTCCATGGGAAGAGCATTTTACAGAATAGAGCATGTTTGGTTTTGTCTCCCTTTAAAATAAATCCTTCGTTTGCATCTTATCCAGTGGAAAACCAATCCTCAGGATGACATCAGGTTACTCACACACTTACTTGAAGTGGGAGCAAGAACATCAGTCACTTGCAGGTGAGAAAGGCGGGAGTGAAGAATCAATTGAATGAACAACACTTGGGTGTGTTCAAGGAAAGGATCTGTCTGTCCCTACTCCTCATTCCCCTTCTGTCTGGCACTTAGCAGGATCAAACCCTCTCAGTGCCTCTGCCAAGCAGGAGTGTTCTGGGAGCAGGTGAGGGAATGTGGCTGCCAGCACAGAAACCTCTGCTTCGCTCGGCAGCTCTCCTCTGCTCTAGGAGAGCAGCAGACTGTTCTCCCACCTACCTGATGTGTTAAAAGCAAGCAGATCAAATTATAAATGTCTACTGAACTTTTTATTAGAATGACAGTGTATTTGTCTCATATAGTCACTTTGGAATATCAGATTCCTTCTTGGTTTCCTGATTGAGTTGATGGTAAGACTTAGGTGCCTCCCAGGAGCAGCTCCAAGAGACCCAGTCAGGTATAGGGAGAGGCCAGCACCAGCTACAGGGAAGCACCAGTTCTCCAGGGAAAGATTTTCCTTCAGAATGCTGGAGCACTCCCCAGCACATGGGAGCACTTGGAGGAGCTTTTTTGCAGCACACCTCAGCTCTAATCCTTGCTCCAGTTATGAGCTACCTCACCCCTCTCAAAAATCCCTCACCATGCTCAGTGTGTGCCAGACAAGGCATCAGGACAGAAGTGCTAACTGATTTTTTTTCCCCAAACAGAAGCTCTGAGTGAAATTTGAGATGCCTTCTTGCAGAACCCCCTTGGTAGTGATTGAAGCATTGGTTGGCAAATTTTCCAAGTACTTTTGTTTTCTAAATAAGTATTTCCTCCTGCTTTGTGAACATTGTTTGCAAACCTAATTCTGGTGTGCTTTCTGTCAGTTAAGATCACTGCTGTAGTCCATCTTAGAGAGAGAGAAGTATGTCAGGGAGCACATATTTAAGCAGGTTTTAGCTGTGTTTCAAGTTGCACACTGGATTAGGGAGCTGGTTGCAGTATATAAACAAAAGCTAGAGCAGGATGTTTTGACTTCACTCAATGTGACAGCAGTCAGATACAAAATCTACCTTCAGATGTTGTAGCCCAGAGTAAGTAATGAGACTCACCAAGAACCTGACATCTATTTTTTTAAGAACCCTTTTCAAAGAGACAATCACTCGGACATATGAGGGTCTATTTCACCTAATGTTTTGAATAAATTGGCAGCAGAAGCCAATGGCTTTGACAATTGTCTGTCACAGAGGTGTGCACTGCATCAGTATTTGTAATAATTAAGCTTTAGATTTCAAAACATCTCAGCAACTACAAAGGAAATCCCATTAAAAAGGACAGCTATACTTCTGACTGAATTTTCAGTGAAAATATCCCTTCCTCCCAGTCCCCCATACCTGGTTACTTTTGGTTGCTAGAAAATCCTTGGCATTTTGCAGAATCCTAGAACTCCTTCGTGGGGAGGTTGACATCATTGATGCTGACTTGTTTGGCAAATAAAACCTTTGGGAAGTATGGTTGAAAAATACAATGGACGCCTAAAAGCAAAAGACTCAAAGAAGGAATGGTCTGGTTTTCTGCTTTGAGAAAGTAATGTTTGGCAGCATGCACAGCAGTTAGTGGAAGGTACTATTGCTTATTTGCTGTCTAACATTTTCTTCTTTTAGCTATGTGCTCTCTCTTTGTTTTTTTCATAGTGAAGCTTCTGTACAGTGCATGAAATCTGTGCAAGAGCTTAGCTCCCCATGACCACAAGAGCAGGACCAAGATTATTAATTCTGCTTATGCAAAACCTCTCTCAGACTGAAGCTTTTATTCAGGAAAATGTGTGAGTGGCTGGGTGAGACACAGTAATTTTCCCAAATCTACACTGCCCAGAAAGGTAATTACTCAAAGAACATCTGTTAGGGTACAGTCACACTGTCTTTGCTTCTAAAGCCAGAGATACAGAAGAGGATAAGGAAAGAACACACATATGTAGTGAGAAGATTTTTTCAGCTCTTATAAATAGTACAGCAAACTGAAAAGCCTTTGGCAGGATAAAGGCTATTATGAGTTTCCAGCTCTCAAGCTCTGTGTCTCAAGTGCTGTCTGGAGCACACGAAGAGATGCTGCCCTTGCCCCAGGAGTGCTCCCTGGGCCAGGGAGGCAGTGGCTGATGATGGACAGCCAGGGCACAAAGGAGCAGCAAGGATAAACAGGATAAACAGCTTTGCAGCCCAGCTGAGAATTCTCTCTGCTTTGGTATTAATTGAAAATTCACAGGCAGAGTGGAGTGGTAGAAGCTCTTTTGGCTGCAGCTCTGTCTGTGAGAGAGAAATTTGGGATTTCTGCAGGTACAGTGCTGAGTAGTTCTCTCTAGTTCAGGGCAGAGATAAATTCTTGTCTTCCCCCTGCAAACCTTGGGGGTTTGTCTTCCTGACAAGTTAAATATGAGTTAACAGTGTACCCTAGCTGCCAGAAGAATTCATAGTCCTGTGATTATATGCCATTTCCCTGCAGGAAGGCAGGATGGCTAACTTCCTTAGACTATTATGAGACACCCCATTGCTCTGTGATCCTTTGTGCCTGCCTCTTCTTTTCTGACTCTCTGCTCATGCATCACTCTTCTTTCATTAGCCTCATCATTCCTTTCATTATCCAAAAACCATTAACCTCTCATGTTATAGAAACTCAAGAGTGCCAAATCACCAAGAAAGGTACCCATGCAACAGACAGACAAGCCCACAAACAAATCACCTATATAATCTTAAAAATAAGCTACTTCTTCCTCCAAAAGCAATATAGGGAAGAAAAATGAAAACATGCAAAATGTAGATAGGGATAGAGGGAGAGCAGCTTGTATTCACTTGAAATAATTTCATATTAATATGAAAGGGGTAATATTTTTTAGATTCCTTCAGGTTGCATTTTCTTATTTGATGGAATAAAACAGGATCTGCTGCATGGAAATATTACAGAAATATATTGGAAATCTAGTGAATAAAGAATTTCTGCAATAGCAATAGGAAAAGCAAAGAAAAACACTTAACTGAATCTTTTTAAAGCCTAAGTCCTCCCTTTTTTTGGGTTTTGCAAATTGTAAGAAAGGAGTTTTCCAAGGTGCGCTACTCTCAGTCTATAAAGGAACACATACCTAAATGCACCTAGCAAAAATCTTAGAAAGTGAAGATTGTTCAGTTAAAATACAATTTATGTTTAATTTTCATACAGTTAACTTTCAGCTGCAGTTCTTTTAATAACAATCAGAGGAGTACTACTGAGTACTGCTTTCTTATAAAAGGAGTTGGACACATTTAGGGACCAAAGCTGAAGTTAAAATTCAGGGTTGTTTCTTCTCCATGGAAATGATTTATTGCACATTTTTTCACTTCTTCAAGTCCCAGAATGAAATTTCACTCTCTTCTGGGAGTGGTAGAGACAAAATACTTTAAAATTATTGAAGTGGCCAAAGTGTGTTCATATGTTACTTTATGGTAGTGAACTTCACTGGAAATTGCAGCTGTTGCCTCAGGCTGAGTTTCTGATCACCTTCCCATGAACACTGCAGTCTGTGTCCTCAGACAGACCTGCAGGACAGATGTGAGAGGGAGGTTGGGTGTTGCCAGTCCACAGAGCCTCTCAGGGATAGCAACTATGCACAGACCTGTGCTGTGTTGTGTGTGTAGATCTCTTTGAATTTCTTCATATGAAAAGATCCAGGCAGCAAGTGCTTTACACAGCCAGACTGAATCACACTGAGATATTTCCTTTTCAGCAGAGAGGTGTTTTCCACTTTCCAGCATTAAGGCACCAGCTGGATAAAGTATTAACATAACACCCTTTAGAAGCCTGCTAGACACCTGTGGGATTAGTTCAAAGGAGTGAGAGAGATGGCATGACAAAGAATTACATGCCCATGTCTATGCCCATGGAAAACCATTTTGATAGACCTGAAATATGGAAATAAAATGCAATACATTTATATCCTTGTATAGGGCTCCCACCTGCAGACTTGTCTGCTGCCAGCCTGTGAGTCTGAATGAGAAGAGTTCAGATTCCTCCTACCCTTCCCCTTTCCAAAACATATAGGGAAGAGCTATGTCAGAGGTGTAGGAAAGACCATTGTTCTTCCTGTGAAAGAGCAGGACTGAAATTTTCTTTAAAAGCCCCTGCTGGGTTGGGTTGTGAATCCTGGTTTAGGATCCTGCCACCCATCCCAATTTGTCATGGATGAGTGGAATGCAACTCACTCAGAAAAGAGAAGCAACAGTATCTTTTATTGAGGTAAAATAGTAATTTGTCAGAGTTCAGTGAATTAGATGAAATTTAACACTGTTTAACAGTGGTTTGACAAGATTTAACAAGTGGGATGGCAAGGTTCACTTTATTAATTACTGCTTGAAAAGTGGTTAGAATTGTTCAACACAGACCAGAAATGCAAAGAATAAGGAAGACCCTCACACTGAGTCATGAGTTTCAGATAGAACCCCTAAAACCTCTAAAATCCTTATGGGGCCTGGGTGCATCTGAATCCAATCTTAGCCTCAGACTTGGGCAATAGTTTATGTCTGATGTAATTGTCTGTACAAAGTTTATAATAATTAATATAGATGCGGTCCAAGAATAGCTAAAATAGTCTGAAAGTGAATTAATTTGGTAAAAAAACTGAGAAGTTGATTTTCCCCAAAAGGCATAAGGGCGACTTCTGGGCTGCTAACACCTGGTTCATGCCTGAGCAATAACCAAAGGCAGGAAACGGGTGGCAGCTATGCCCTTCCAGCCTTTGGTGCTTCTTTGATGGGAGCCTCACTCCTGTGAAACAGAGACATTTCTGGGAGGGAGAGACTTTGTCTGGATCCACAAACAGTGAGAGCACACTAATATGGAGCTTTGGGATATGTTCTCCTTCCTCCACCAGAAACATAAAATTGCTTGGAAAAGAGAAAAAGGAAAGGCAATATTTTAAGGCTGATGGAAGCAATTAAAGTTCACGTCTGTTAAAATCTTACGATAGTCTTGGTCAAAATATGTCAATTGATGGTACACCTGAGTCTGACTGTGCTTAACTCAGCTTGAACAGAAATTTGGGAATGGGCTATCATCTCTCCTGTACCTTCCAAAGAGGCAGGCATAAGACCTCCAAAATGGGGAAAACCACTGGAAAATATTATGTAAAGCCAGTGTCATGTAACTCTCTCCCCCCTGAGAAATTTTGGCTATATTCCCTAAGTAAAACCATCACATATTTAGCACAACTCACTGCATTTCCTCAAGACGTAGAGGGCTGAAAAAACACAGAGCCTGAAGTACATGCTGGCCCTCTGCAGTACTTCACTGTGTGGCAGAAAAATCTTCATAACGTCTGCTCAGAGTAAATTACTCCCCTGGCCTAGTATTCCTCATCTAAACTGAACATTAAATTTAGACTGATTTCATCAGCAAATGAAGGAACAAAACAAGAAAAAAAATGTCAGAAATGCTATAACATGTTTAATTTAATTGGATTTTCTGTTCTGAATCAGGAGAATGAAAGAAGCATTCGATAGAATGTACCCAAATGTTAAGGCAGCATGAAGAGCACCATCTGTCACAATATTTCTCTAGTTATTTTTAATCTCTTACATAGTTAAAATTATGTTTTCTTAGTGAAAGGCATTATTGTAGAACATTTATCTATTATAAACAGATGCTAAAGTATTCATTATCCCCAGGATCCATTAGAAAGAATAAATTACTAGAAGAGAGGTAGTTGTACACTTTTCATGCTCTGCACCACTCAATATTTGATAGAAATGTTGGAATAGTCGTATTAGGTCATACTTGAAGGTCTAGTGAGTTTGTAATCTGTCCTTCAGAGGTTGCCACCCCCCTGTATGTCAGAGAACCTCATGATAAAATATCTTACAGAATTAACTGGCTTGGAAGAAAAGATTCTTCTTAAGCCCTAAGAGTTTACCAGTAACTGAGCTCAAAGAGAACAAGTTATTTTACCCCTTTTGTTTCTGTAAGTGTGTAAACCTGTTTAAAGTCCACAGAATTTTTGCCTCAAAGATCATAAGGGGTATGACTGTCATCACACTTGTGAAAAGGCTCAGAAGGGGCTCAAGTGGGTGCACAGGTACCTCAGTGGGACTGACTCCTGCACTGGGAGGTCAGCCCTGGGCAACTGTAGGCATTTGTGGCCAAACAGTGCAAAGCAGCCTTCTCACATGAGTGATCTGCAGATATATTAGTGCAGACATCTAGCTGGGGTGTATCAGCAGAGCTCCACTGATGTCAGGGATTTGTACCAACTGAGCATCTGATCTGCTCTGTCCACATGCACAGCTTAAAATCTTGTGTTTCTCTGTTGTGGAAATTATCAAAGAATGAAAAGCAAATAAAAAGGGTTGTTGAGAGAAGCACTTTTCAAACACATATAAAGAAAAAATTCTGTTAGCTTGGTTTATTTAAGTCTCCCTAGCTCTTAACTTTTCTCTGGATTTTAGTCAAATTCCTCATTTCTATAGAATCTGGTTTTGCTTTTAGATCACTTAATGAAGATATCTTTTGACAAACACACAAGCCAGGAAGCCAAATGTTTAAAACATTTTATTTGAGCTGCACTTTAGTGAATATATACCTCCAAACAAACACAGTAATCCTGGGCTGTTTATGCATATGAAACAGAGGATGGGAGTGCAAAGCAGTTGCCTGTGTATGTCAGTGACCAGGTCTGCCTTGATTTGACATATGCTGGCCAGTGTGGGCAGTGGCAGTGCTGTCACAGCCTCTGTCCAAGTGAGTTAATTTCAGCTCCTTCCTCGCTGTGCCATGATGCAGCAATGTGACGTGTCCTGGCAGGCTCAGAGCCCCGCGGACCCTGCGGTCTGTGGGTGCCACTGGGGGAAGAGCTCAGGCCCTGGGGCTGGGATGTTTAAGAATGCCAGATGCCTGATTATAAAATGCTGCAGTTTAATGGGCTGCCACACTTCCATCGTTGCCAAGTCTTGTGTATTTGTCATGACTCTCATAATATTTGATGTTGTACTCCAAGCTACAACATTTGAACATTTGGGGTTTATGGTTAGTGTTCCCAATTATGCACTTTTTTTTCAAGGTTATTTTGTAGCTCCCTATCTAAGAAGAAAACCTCAGATTTGTGACCCTAAAGATACTGTAATCATCTTCAGTTTTGTAGGTACTTGCTTTAGCCTATATATAATTCCTGCATAAATTGCAGATGCTGTGAGGGATAAAACCCTTCCTCTGGTGATGATTGTTGTATCTCTGTGGACAGCAATGGCAGCTCAGATGTGAGTTGGTTTGTGCTATGCTGAGTCATGCACCAGGGCTGGCAGAAGAATTTAAAGTGTCCCAATACCTTATAAATTTGCTCAATAGAAACTGGGCACAGGCTCAAACACCTGCTGTTTTAAATGGACAATGCTACAGAGATGGAAAAAAAAATATTGGGAACTTTACCTAATATGTCTAAAGGCAAGCCTCTCTTCCTTTCTGTGTTTGTTACACAGTTCCCATGTTTGTCCCAGTGGGAAGGAGAGTGTGCTGCTGAGACAGCCTCCTGTCCCCACCTGTATGGCAGGAACCCCCTGCTCAAACCAACCTCCCTGACTCTCCTCAGCTGTCCCAGGAAAGGCAAAGTTTACGTAAAGCCAGATATATTAATCTCTTTGTGATTTGGGTCACAGTTGCTGCTTACTGTAAAACTGTGGGTAAATAAACACTAGATCCATCTTTTTTCTTTTGTTTGGTTTTTTATTGTTTGTTTGTGTTTTTTTGTTGTTGTTGTTTTGTTTTTGGTTGGCTTTTTATTTGCTTTTTTTTGTTGTTGTTTGTTTTGGGTTTTTTTTTGGGGGGGTGGCGTAAATTTATCTTACATCTCTTCAAACAGCTGCTGCTGAAGCTAGACAGACACAAGTGTAATTTAAGCCCTGTAATTACACGTCCCATGACATTGACAGAGCTGGGAAACAGCTGAAATGCTGGGAAATTTAGGAGTCCAGTGACTGAACCGGTGGGCTATGGGAAAAGGCACAACCCAAAATCTGTTACTGAAGGTGTTTAAGTCATCTTACTTGTTCTGTTTCAAGAGATGATGGGGTTCAGCTGAGAAACCTTTCTCATAGTGAAACCTTCAATAGAAACTTTTATGACTTTAATACAATAAATAATTTTTTTTTCTCATAATCTTAAACAACATTTATTCTAAGTACTTTAATATACTGCTATGTGGCAAAACACATTTGATAACATGCCACCACTTTCAGAAGTAGAAAGAAAAAGAGAAGATGCCGGAAGGAATGTCCTACCTGTCAAGAAAGGCAAAGCATAAACCAGTTGCAAAATATCTGCTTTAAAAATACTTTTTCTGGACATTAGGGAATTTAAAGAATCAGTCAAAAAATGTCCTTTAAGAAGGTTTGTATGCATTGGCAGCAGTCCCTAAATGTAAGTTGCCAACAAAGAAAAATATTTTTGCTGGGAAGGGGATTTTCTGAATTGTGTTCTTTTCTCTTTCACTAAAAGGTTATTTTTGTTAACATCATATCTCTTTTATAAGAATTAATATGGATTGCAAACATAACTAATGTGGTGAATGTTTATCCCATGTGGATGCTTATTCAATGACTGCCTGCAAAGCAGTTATGTCACAAATAATTGGGAGAGCGAGCCTGAAACACTGACCATGCTGGAGTCAATGTAATTTTTCTGTGTGCTGAGTGAGGTCAGGATTTTCTTGGAAGCACTTTTCAGTAGCAAAAGTGACTGAAGTCAGGAAAAGGGATGGGTTTCTGTTTTCAGGTAAGGGAAAACCACCAAATTGCCTTTGCAAACAAATGGTCTTAAAATACAGAATAATATTCCTTTGTATAAGCACCCTTTTGAAGTACACGATCAGCACTAAAAGACATCAGTTTCACTTCTACATTAATAACCTACTCAGGGATTTGTGGGGGAAACACAGCATCGGGGAAAATGTCAGTCAACAGAACAGATGTTGAAAGCTGTAAGAGGTTTACATGGAGATTATACTCACAGTATATTTCAGGAATATATGTATATTCTGTCTTCAAATTCTATTAGCTGGTGAGTGTCCATCAGCTTATGGGCACTAAGACTCTTTTTCAAGGCTCAGGCTACAGACCCAGCAGAGAAAACGAGCCAGGAAATGAGGCGGTTCCTGTACCTCAGTGCCATTGATGCCTGTAGGCAAAAGACTTCATTAAAAACAATTGAAGAAGGAAAGAAACACATCACCTCCCTGCCTGCTGCTGGCACATCACAAGAATCTATAAGAAATTCTGACTGAAGACATATGGAAAACTTCCAGTGGTGAATAGACCAATTTTTTAATACAGGCTCTTACCTACCATGGAAGGTCACCCTGGGAGATGGGAATTTTGAGCAGTGTGCAGTTTTTAAATAAGGACAGCAGGAGCGTGGCCCAGCTGCCACTATTGAAGTCCCACTGCAAGACAGAAGAGCAGATCAACTACTCTGAATATTAATAGCATTGAAAAAGCAGGAATACAAGAAATAGGAAAAAGAGAAGAAGCCAGTTCATGATTTAGATAAAGTTTAATAGGAGAAAAACAAGGGATGAAGAATAAACTAGTGTCCATTGTCTCACAATAGAAGTGCCATGTTTTTGCTCTGAAATGACTTGCTTACATGTTAAAGCCATCAGTTTGAAAAGCAAACCAAACCAGAAGTTGTGTTATTTTGTTATGCTTTTCCCTGCACAAAGAAAACAATTTGTCAAATCATACTCTCTCAACTTTATCATGGTTTCACTCTCATTTCCAAGTTTAGTCTGATGCTGGAGTTTCATCAGGATGTAGCCCTTGACAAAAAAAAAAACAAAAACAAAAACAAAACAAAACAAAAAACCCCAAAATTTTTCTTCCTTATGAAGATTTGGCATGATTCATTTAGATGTATTCATCTATGTATTGATATAATGTATTAGCATTATATAAGCATTATCTTCCAGTTCCACTGCTCCTCTGTAGCCAGAATGGTCAATGTCTTTAGAGAGAGGGGATAGTGTCTTATAAGGACTATAAATTGTAATAGAATAATATTCAGTACCTTGTGATAGGTACTATTTAATAAAAAATCTTGATGCTTAGATTTTGTGATTGAGTTGTTATTCATGGTAGTAAATTACAGACAGCTGTTGAAATAATAAATATATCTGATTCATGCAATTTTCCTTTTTGAATCTCTTTTTTGCTTGTATCTTCTACTCAGCTTCTTATTCAGCTTTGACTGATTTCTGTCTTGTTATCTTGAACTACTAAAATTAGACTTTATTCTTGGATCCCATCAACACAATAGACAGATGCAGACCTCTGTTCATCAGCAGCAAAAATATCTTGGGACAAAAGCTAATGAAAACTTTTGTTGATGTACTGAATACATACATGAAGGATACTTAGACCTAGGTGGTCCTAAACCATTGGGTTAGGTCTGAATACTTGGGCCCCACTGAATTCAGTCAGGCTCATTCCACACTTTAAAAAACACCCCAGCGTGCAGCAACCACTGAGAAAACAGGAGCAAACAAAGATATTACACTTGGAAAGATATAGCTTACTGAACATAATGAACAGAGCAAGGAAATTCAAGGTTGTTGTATATATTTATCTGCATAATTTTAAGTGAAGTTTTGTAGTGCTTTTCGAGGACAAACCAAAATATTTCAGTGCTTACTGAAAGATAATGCAGAGCACTTCCTATGAGTAGCCAGTAGTTAGACTGACAGGGCTCAAAGCAACAATCAGAGTTGTAAAAGCAAAGTAGAAATCTGTGAGTCGATTGACCTAAGCTGCTGAGGAAAATGAGAAGAGGACAGAGTTAGTGGGTTAGCTGTAATAGTGAGGGAGCTGATGCATTCAGAGTGTCCTTAAAATGTGGATCCTCTATGTGATTTGTCTCCAAGTGCTGTTCAGAAAAGCACTGGAAGGAGCTCATGGGTTACTTTGCAACAGGACAGAAGTTGCTGCATTTTACAAAGTGATATTTAGGGAGTCCTTATTACATGTACCTGACCATTTTCTGAGTGAAAGATTTCTTTTTCTTCTTTATGACATTTAAAAATCTCCTTACTCAGGGAATGTCTGCAGAACAGCTGCCGTTTTTCCTTTGTGGAAAACAAAGTTGTTGCTAATTGCACATATAGTTCTATTAACCCATACTTATACTGTCCAGGCAGTCAGCTTCCACTGGATTCCATTTCTGCTGAAGCAGAATGGCAACATCCTTTTAGGCTTTATGTTTAATGCACTTTCTGAATTTCATGTTGATGCCATGCTTCAGCTGAGGCTTTTTCAGACTATACTAAATTCATGAGGTAGAATGACAGTGCTTAAAGTTGCTCTGAAGTCCATGGAAAGCCATCTATTAATTTCAATTGCTCCTGGTCTAAATCTTTAATGACAGTGGAAATCCCCATCAAGAATAAAGAAGGCACTGCTCTTTTGGTGTGTTTTTGAGCTTTCTGTATATTTAGTGCTGTGTCTCTTATTGCTCTGTACAGTGCAGGAATCTGCTGCTGCATTTAACGAGAGCTACTGACTTAATTGTGCTTTGCACAGGGTGCCTTTCTCTTTGTACGATCCCACAACACTTAGTGAGATATTGATAAGTTGAATTATCTGGAATGAAAACCTCCTGTGGGCTCAGGAACCATAACCCTTCCTCCAGCCAAGTGTCCTGCCCTGGTGCAGGCTCAGGGGCACTCAGCAGGGCGAGGGTTTGCCCCCATGCACACACAGCAGCTCTCCCTGGCCCCAGGTTACCTCTCACTCCAGCAAATCTTCAGCTGCTCACAACAACTGTGCAGAAATAAAAGAGTTCCGTGCAGCAAGTGGGCGGGCATTATTCCATGTGAAACGGCGAAGGGAACATAATTACTGTAGGCAGAATATAATTACTCAGAGTGGGATCTGGCTTGAGCTTTATGGGCTAAACTTTCCTTTAGAGACAAGTACTAATGAAATTAAAGAGCATAACCAGCCTGCACTTTTGTCTTAGATTTCAGATGGAAGATGGTTAGCTCATGAGCTCTGAGCACCATGATGGTGCATTAGTTTGTTCATCTGTCACCTGCATGAGTGCTATTTCATGCTGTACTTTCTTGAACATGTACAGAGATACTCAGTATTCTCTCTTTGCTTTTGAAAGCTGTTCATCCAGCCCCTGCACCCTGTTCTACTACCTTTCATCCTCATCTCCTGCCTTCTGTTGCTCACCTCCCAGAAAGCAGGAGTCTTCACAGATACTTTAAGACCATAATCCCAGGGCTTGCTGTTGTTTTTTAAAACTTATTTATTATTTCGTATTACCTTGCTCAACTAATAGACAATATATGTTTTATGCTGGTCATTTAGTAACGTATGTTATTTCAAAATTAAGATGAAAGAAATGTTGATTTTAGATGCATTGAAAGATTCTATAACTCCAGTTTAAAGATCTAGTACATTGATAATGTGGTATATTTTCTTCTGATTGCACTGCACTGAGAGTTGTTTTGGTCACAAATACAGAGTCAATTTCCATGTGAAAATTTTGTAAGGAATTATTGAAGCTGTGTCCTTGTTTTATGCATAGTGCTGAAGCTTTCAATTACTCTTATAATTGTGTTTTGGTACACCTATTTTATACATTTTTAGTATAAGGGATGAAAAAGAATTTCAGGAAAAGATCAGATTTTCTGGTCCTAAAATACAGACATAGAATCCATGAAAGCTGGACTTGATAAAAAACATGGGTGTGCAAAAGACACGTGAAGCCTTCATGCTGGCATTTTGTAATGCTAAGTGACTGATTTCACAGTCTTGATGCTCCTCTGATGTTGAATTTTTTATGAAACTATATATATATGCATACTTCTGAAAATGTAGTAAATGTTTTGAAGATAAAAAGGTAATCCCCTTGCTCCAAAATCTTATTGTCTAACTTGAGATATGATTAAATACAAGTAACTGACAAGACATATTTGAAAAACCAAAAGATATGGCATTGGCTCTGGGAGGTTGCTGGTGGCTGGTGTGGACTAAGGGTCTCCAATTGCAGTGGGGGAACTGATGCACAGAGAGAGAAGGAGAGCACAGTAGTGGGATTAACTACAGACCTGCACTGGTGCCTCTGTAATTCCCCTGCAGTGCTCTATTCTCCTTTCCTCTTTTCTTGCTTAAAACAGTTCATTTTAATTAGCCAAAGTAGTACAGGAAAGGGTTTTTTCTAGTAAGATAGATAATATTCCTTACAATGATGTCTTTAGAAGAAATGTATTAATTTTCAGTGCAGTTGTCCATTAAGCAACAGTTTCCTTGTCAGTACTGATTGGAGTTTCTTTGTGTTGTGGGAAAATCAATGACTTTAGGCCTGAGATCCCGTGTTGGGAAGGAGGAAAGAAGGAAAAGAGAGAGTGTTAAATCATAATTGATATGACTTCTAGCAATGTTTTTCCACATCATCATTTAACTGCTGTAACATTCAGTCTGTGAAAAAAATTGTGTGGGTTTTAACACCTGAAGTCATGAACAGAAATGTGGCTTGGTTTAGTTATTTTTTAAATTTTATGTTAGAGTAAGAGAAATATCGAGATTGGCAGCACCTGGGAAGAACAATTGTTTTCTTAACAACACAAAATATATAACAGAGGAAGCAGCTGTAGAAACATCCTTGGAAAAGGCCAAAAACATAATGGAGGGGACTTTATCGGGGAAAAGAAAGAAATTGACTCCTCTGCTGTCCATGTTCCTGATCTCTCTGTTCGGATTGCTAATAAGGGTGTTGAATGACTAAGGCCTGTACATTTCTGCCCATCTGTCTGCTAAAGTATATTAACTCATACGGCATGAGCCACCACACACTCAACAGATGGTAACAGCTCCCAATCACTTCTAATTTAATTCACTTTTGGACAGATAACCCAGAGCTCCCATGAAACTTAAAGGGAATCTTTTGTTCGTTGAGCCAATAAAAGTACAAAGCCCTTTAAATGTTCCCAGTGTTACCAGTCTTCTGAACTGTTAACTGTCATAGACTGTTTCTACCAAACTTTTTTAAAAAACAAAACAAAACAAAACAAAACAAAAAAAACCCCAAAACACACTTAACTACATTACACTGAACTGATGGAGATTTATGTCAGTGACACTTTATGGTAGATTCATTTTGGTACCTGGAGCAGTGCTCCCCATGTCTGTGGGCTTCAGAAACCTGTTCTGAGGATTTTTTCATCAGTAATGTCCCCTGTTCCTCTCCATAGCCAGATGCAAGAGTGTTAGAAGGTCATTACTGGGTTTCTGTGTAAAATGTGTACCAGTTTCCTCAACACGGATGAGAGCAGAGCAGCTCGTGAAGTGAAACCCAAACTTCAGCCAAACTGCTTTGTCTTGCCAGGTCTAATTTTGGCATCCACACTGACATAGGATACTGTCACTGGCAAATACCTGGCTTATGAACTGACCCTAGTCTTTGGGAAAGTTTTATACAGGCCATATTTCATACAAGAGACACACATCAAGAAACTTGTGTGCCCAAATGTGGCCCAAAAGGACACATTTATATGAAATAGCACAGTTTGATATCCATATACCAGCTCTGGTTCCAGGTCTGGGTGAATAATGTTTTTGTTTTGGACCCAGTCTCACATGTTGCAAGATATTTGAGACCTACAAAGGTGATAACTGGAAATGAATTTGATACCATTGGTAGAAATCCAAGTATTTAAGTGAAGTTCCCTATGGTTTTTTTGTGGCAAACAAGAATTCTCTAAGATTAATATCCATTATGTCTATGATGTACTGAAACCTGAAAGATGAGAAAGCAGCCATTCCTCTCAATTGCTTAAATTTCAGACTATTTAATCTTCTTCTTAAAGAAAAAGTACTGTAATGCAGTGAGCAACCTCATCTTCACATTATTTCAAGAATCCTTTGGTGAAGTTCTGTGGTGTATTTATGGGAGGAGCATGGACACGTCCTGGAACCTGTGAGAAGTCATTGCAGCATCATCATGGTTATCCTTGTTTGTCAGTTTGGGCCATGGTTTTGGCTGTGAACTAAAGTTTGTCTGAGTTTATCATCTGCTTTTACCTCCACGACAATGTTTGATATTTAATAGGGTAAAAGATTTGTCTAGACCTATTAGCTGGATCTATATTTTATGAAAATAGCACCCCACTTTAAAATACTTTTATCCCTCCAAGAACTTTTGCATTAATAATGTACCAAGTATAAAGATTATTCAAATGCCTCAAGTAGCTCTTGATATTAAAAAGCTGTATTAGCAGTCTATTTTTTTAAAAAATATTTTTCCAGAATTTATGGGCAATCTTAGCATTTCTGGTTTTCTTTAACAGTGAGTTTCAGGGCACCTACTCGAACTTTTGGGGATGTTTCCCAGAGTTATTCTGTTTAATGGTAATTTTTGTTCTATGTGAAGGAGGTCACTGCACTTCTTTTACCTTCATTTTAACAATGCAGAACCCAAAAGCACCTCATATTTTACATAATTGGATGGAAGCTGATATTTTCTATTGCTCAAAAGGGGTGGAAGATTAGTTGTACAGACTTTTTCATTACATTTAAAGTAAACCACAGTTTGATGTACACATGACTTGGCTTGCTATTGCTCTGAGAAGTGTAGGGATGTTAATACTCACCATCTACTATAATGTGCATGGCAAAAGTAACTTGTCTGTAGTATCTTGCAAACAAAAAAAGACACAGCATTTGTGTCCTATTTATAAATAACAAAAGTGTTAATGAATAAGTACAATTAAAATGCAAAAACTTTTAAGTTTTATCCTATATATAAAGATGTTTAAGTGTGATACTGATGGTCCTAGTTCCCTATCATTTCCAGATAGTCACCATAGGGATAACAGAAGAAATCTTCTAAATGCCTCAGTCCACCATCTTTTGCATGCCTTCAAGTGGTGCAAAAGCACAGAAACCTATTGTGAGTGAGAAGTTGTAGGACCAGGCCTTAATATGATTTGGATAGTTTAGTTGAAGTAAGTACTTTAATCTCTTTTGATTCTGGTTGTTTTTTTTTTTTTTTTCACTTGACTTTTTCCATAATCACCTTGTCTCTAAAGGAATCCTTGCTTCATCAAGCTTTATTTTTTTCCCAGTTCAAGTGGGCTGAGACAAGTCAGTCTAAAAGAGAAAGAAAGTTAAAAGAGCGAAATATATATTTTTCAAAGTGTTCTCTCTTTTCCATTTGGTAAAGTACAACATTGTAACAAATGCTTACAACTCTCAGATGCTTTTATTATTATGTTTTGGAATATAATATCTTAGCTTTCTTGACCAGTGTTCTATCCCACCCTGATATGCTGAAGTCCATACACTGGAAAGTCACTATTGTTTAATGTATGAAGTTTTGAGTAGACATGCTGTACAAGAAGCCATTTCCTATCAGACAAGAAGTCCTGGGCAGATCACTGCTCCCTTTATCTCCATTCATTTCTGCTCCTGGGCCCTAAAGGGAGTTAGATATCACAAACAGATCACCGTGTCAATACTTCTCTTATGCTCTTTCCTATTATGGACAGGTCATTAAAATGTAATTTAAACCAGTTTTGAACAATCAGGGGCAAGTGGCTGGGCTTTGGGTTAAGAGAGAAATACTTTTCTAAGTTAAATTAAGTAGTAAATAAAATTACATGAATGTGAGAGAAGAAGACATCCAGACCTTAACTAAATGAAATGTGAACATTGTATAAATTATTGGCCAAAACAAATGCTTATTTTGTTCCCACTATACAGCCCCTACTTGATATTTTCTTTACCTAGCATGATATGGGTTAGAGCAGAGGGCAAGAGCCCCCATCTCTGAGTGCTTTTGCAATCTCTGCCCAATTAGTTGTGTCTCTTTCTAGACCAGACCACAGCACCCTGGGGAATTCTAGTAGATGTGAGAGGCATCTGTGTTTGCAAATCATTATGAAACATCCAGGAAGACAGTACTGGCATCCTGGGTCCTGCTTTAATGATTTGGCTGTTGCACCATGTGAGTCTTCTGAATGCAGCCAACAGTGACAAATGACTGCCAATTGCTCAGCCTTCGCTCCCATGTACAAAACCTCCCTGTACCTGAAAATCAGGGAAAAAAGTTTCCATAAAATGGTAATTTCAATTGGGCTGGAAAGACAATTTGCACTGTAGAACTAATTCTGCAGTTCCTGTTAATAAATCTTCTTTCAAGTCACTTGAATGAAAATACATAAATTTATCTTATTTCATTTTAAACCTACTGCTTTTGGCTATCTCTTTGGGAAGTGTGACTGCACAGATTTTTATGACAGTTGCAGCTTGAGATGCAAGAACACCACAATAAGAAAGAAAAGGTTCATATTTAGGTTAATAAAATTCATGCCTTATTTTTAATTTCACTCCCTAAAGAAAAAACATGTGTCCTGATGGACTATTTCTAAATAAAACAGGAAGAAGTGTAAATTTTTTTTTAATACTTGTTATTAATGGGCCTGCCAAGTAGTGAATCCTTTGCAGAGTGGAAAGTTAAATATACATAATATAAAACAACATCTCTAAAATGTTAGGAATAGCAAGATTTAAATACTGAGTATTGTTTCTGGTTGTAGCTGAAGCTCAGAAGCATTAAACAACAGCTGAAACTGTTTGACCTCACTAGGCCTATAAACAATATGCATTTTATGTTTAAAAATGTCACTTCAACCACTGGCATTAAGAAAGTTTGTCAAGTAATTTGCCTGTAAATGTGAATGTATTGAGTTTGGCCTCTGCCTCCTTGGCAGTCACTGCTACAATTTCTCTCAACGAAGAATGAAACAGAATAGCTGATAATTTTTGAAATAATTCTTTGTTTGTGTCACTTGCATTTTCTGTGCCTCCTGTTTTGATGATCCTTTTTTAGATGAGTACATCCTTATTGCATTGACTGTCTTCTTACACTATATGCACAAATTTTAAATTAAATACTTTGGCTATTAATAGTAGTCCAAAGTTGCAACCCCAGTGTCACCTGGACTAATCCAATAAACCTCCAAGGCTTCTATGTGAATCTTGTAATTCTTGTAATTCTTGTTGGTTAGTGTTGAAACACTCAAAGAGCTGGTATTTCAAACTCTCTTTTCTGGTGTAGCTTAGTGTGATGATTGTGTGCAATGACTGACATTTTGCTTAAGAAAGCGGGGACCACAAAAGCTAAAAGAATAATTTTCTAGAGTTTTCCCTACGTCAAGGCTATTTGAGACTGAGCTGGAATGATTTGCCCCTGTTGTGGATGATCACAAAGGGATATTTCCTGCTACTTCCCAGTGCATTTCATATGCATATTGCATCAGCCTATGTGAACTGGAAGGATGTGAAAAGAACCTACTGAAAATAATATTTCAAAGAATATTTCAAATATTTCAAGAAATATTTCAATAATATTTCAAATATATCCTTTTATAGGATTGCTCAGAAAGTTCATTATCTGACTTAAACCCTTTTAAAACCTTCTACTTTCCTTGAATCTTGAATTATAGAAGAGTGACTGGATTCCTGATTTCATAGTTTATCTTACATACCAGTGTCAGTGTGTGGGGAGCTGCCAGAGCTCTGGCAGCAGCAGCCCCATGAGCCCCCAGCAGCTGTGCCTTGCATTGGCTCTCTCACAGGCAAGGAGCCCACCAACCATGCTCTGACACTCAACCTTCACAGGAAGAAACATCATCATTCTTATTGCCACCATTGGGAGAAAAATCACTGCTATTTTTTTTAATGAGGAAAAACTCAGGTGTAAGTGAGTTTTATGACAGTAGAACAAACACAGCTTCAAAGATATGGGAAAAAATGAATCAAATGATAAGTTGACCCAGTGCAGGAGGACTGACCTTTCTTGATAGGAAAACAAAACCAAAAAACCCCAAAACCCCAGCCAGGAAATTCTCCAGGAGATGGTTCACTGAACAGCATATAAAAAGGTCATAGCATCATCTGGGAAGGATTTTCCCCTTAGACTTAGTGAAAACTTTTCAGATATAACTACCAGATGAGGCACATTAGGCACTGCAGGAGCAGTTCATGTTTGCTATGGCCTGTGCAATCTTCAATAGGTAAATAGATAGTTGGGGCTTGGAGTCAGCTTGCATAAAATAGTGTGGCTGCCTTGAGACGAGTGGAGATGAGTCTGTACCAGCAGCTGAGGTTGGTTGCTTATTTCAGACTGTCAAACCTCAAAACCCGTTTTAAAAAAGTATGTAAAAAGAGGAAATGTTTGCATGCCTTTCTCAGCTGTTTTTATAAATACTTAACAAACTTACCTTCTATGTAAAATATTAGTAGTGAAATTACAGACAGTATATGCAAAACTGTAACATGTGGGATCTGCCTATCATGGTCTGTATGGTGATCAAAGAATACTAAAATTAAAAAAGACATTGGTGACTTGCAACTGCTACAAAACATTGCTTTTCTCTCAAGAGTACAAGCTGATTTCAAAACAGCAAGATCTTTGCAGGTGGATCCCCACAAGAGGATTGCCAAAAGGATTGCTATCTAAGTTGAAAATTGGGCAGTAGTAACACAGACAAGGATGTGTGACCCTGGTTTTATTCCAGATTGGACTGGAGTCACTTGGGCCTTGCCCCAGTGCCAGTGATAACAGATTGCTTCTCACAGAAGTCATCAGCTCTTTGGCTTGTGCTCATCCTAAGTTTGTAAATTCATCCTGTCCCTGTGCTCCGCCTGCCTGCTTGTTCTGTTTTAGGCAAAGTATCAAAGAACAGAATTCTGCACATAATTGCCTCTGTATATGCTTCCCTGTGACTCAACATTTGTGGCAGGTCTACTTTAGAGACTATAGATTTTGGTGCAGACTCATGGCACTGTTGGAATGTGAGTTCAGGGTCAGAACAGAGGATGGGACAAAGGTGATGTGTATCTGCAGAAGGAAAACAAAGAGGAGTTGGTAACGTGGAAGACTTTGGGTAACTAAAAATTTTAGATTCCAGACAAGGGTAAACCTCCTACTGGTTCCTAGCTCTCAGTGGTTTGGAACACTTATGTCATCATCTGTTCAAAATATTTTGGTGGCATCAGCTTGAATATAGAATTTCCCTCCATAAAGATTCTGTATGCTGGAATTCACTCCCTTTCCCAAAGTGCAGTTATTCAGGAATGTAACACAACACATACACATACAGAGGGGAAAACAAAAAGCTGTGTGACACTAATGACCTTATTTTTAGTATGCAAAATGTCCAAATAAATGAAGGCAATGGGGGTGGTGACAGAGAAGATGACTACTGGGAGATTTGACATAAAGGTGACCTGTTTGCTTCTCTGACTACTGTGGAGCTAATTAAACATAGCATCCCTAGAAATAAAGTGCTGGATAGAGGGTGAGTAGTCAGTTGCTCTCACTGCAAATGTCACTTGGGATTGTGATTATACCCATTGCTAAAAGGCAGTTGAATAAGCAAATGTTGTTTTGCAGGAAGTAGGAAAAAAATCCATCTATCGTACTCCACAGTGAGACATGAAATGTATAATTCCAGTAATGAGCACTGGAAGTATGAGCTATGTTTTAAGCCATTTGAGTTATATTTTAATCCTTCCTTCCTTCCCCTGTTCTGTTTAAAGAGAAGGAAAAATGATTTTATGTAACAAATGCATTTTGTTGCTACACCAGTGTATATCTGGGGCTTTATGCTGTAAACTGTCTCAGTGCTTTAAGACTTTGAGCCTTTGTTAATTATGTTCCCAAACTCCTCCATCACTGGCCAAGCTATCTCAGCCCCACACCCTGAGCAGTGTAGATCACCCTACTGAGGATTCCTGCAGGGAATGTGTTTGAATCTCAGAGGATTTTTGATACTTTTTCTTTTATTTTTCCACTGTTCACTAGTTTTTCCCCCAGATCTTAAGAGACTGTTACAAAAACCCAATCTTTCAAACCCCTGTGCCAATAAGCATGGCTGTAAGGTGTCTGCTGTTGGTGTCACCACTGGTCTATGAGGCCACACGCCTGTGCCATCAAGTCTGGGATGTCCCAAGGACTTCAGCCTAGTGTGAATGTTCCAGCTGAAGGTGGGGATGGGGCTGGAGATATGTGGGGACTTTGGGTTTCCTTGGGCCATGCTGAGGGAAGAAGAAGAGAGGAGAAGCTGGTCCTGGAGACTGCCTCATGTCTGGACTCAGCCTTTGGAGCATGCAGAGGGGTCAGAGAGGGTCTCTTAATTTTTCCTGTGAGGAAGGTGTGTGGAGCCAGTGCCATGCCAGAGTTTAATTCTCCTGGTTTATTCACCTGTTACCTTTGCCTCGCTCTCAGTGCCAGCAGCAATCTTTAACTCCCTCCCTGAGTGGCTCCAGAGATGTGACATCCTCATGTCACCCTCAGCCTGTCTCGGGCAACACATTGTATAGTAAACACACAAATTTTGAGGTCACTCTATCCTTGTTGCCCTTTTTGTGTGGAGGTGCCCCCTTGTTCCTGTCCCTTGCATGGCCCAGCCCTACTCCTCAGGTGAAGTGAATTCATCAAGCAGCTTCTGTACTTTTCTCCCTAATGACATAAGTTGGTCTTAAACCAAAAAACCTGTAGTGTCCTTCTTCTTTTACATGTTGCTATTACTGCTGCTGAGACACTGAGCTGGTGTGTGGTTCAGAGCTGTGCTGCCATGCTGTACCAGACACAGGAGAGCTGCCTCCTGCCCTGTGCACAGGCTGAAGCCTGTGGATGCTTTGTAGATTCCCTTGTCTGTTCCCCCATGTGCCCACTGCATGCACAGTGAGCTAGGTTCCTATGCATGAGTCAGGGTGAGCAATGCAGCCTGACTGACCTTACCCTGAGTACACCTGTACCTCTGATTTGTGGGTCTGGAGTGCCAGGAGAGAGAAACTGACATTTAAAAAGTAGCAAAAAATTGGTCCACAGCTGTGGACACATCGCATGGAGACTGGAGTTGCCATTCTATAGGAAGGAGGTAATGTTTTCCTTTTTTCCCTTGAGCTAACTCATTGGGATGAAATTGAAGCCCATTTCCTGCTTCTAAACACTTTCTGATTCTGAAAATGTTTTCAGCACTCTCCTGCGTCCTCTTCTAACACCTGTCTAAATCAAACAATCTCTTACCTGTGTGTTGTTTCTTTACTTTGGCAGTGTTTCTGCTGTGTGCTCTCCTGGTGCAGCCCCCATGCCTTCCCTGTCTGTTACCACAGGTAGGCACAGCTCCTAGAGCATCAGTGAAACTCCTCTGAGGTTGAAGAAGTGGGAAAGCAGGTCAAGAGGCCTGTGACAGCCACAGATCTGATGATTAACTGTTAATCATATGTGAGGCACCATGACCTGGGCTTTTGTTTTACCCTTTTCTTCTTTTAATGAAAAGAGGTAGAGAAGAAAATGCCACTTCTTGCCACCTCTTTGGGGCAGTTGGTGGCATTCTCACTGTCAAGTTTAGACCAGCATTAGAGCTGGTATCCAGAAGATTATCCAGAACACTCTGTGCTGCTGACATAGGCACCTTCTGCAGTGTATGTCCAGCCAAGCCCATGCCAGACAAACTCCATATGCTAAAATGTTTTTCCAAAGGCTATTTCAGCTATGTGTGTGTGTTCTTTAGCTGCTGTAGTGCATTTAAGTCAGTCTGTGACTGAAATCTGAGGTCAGCAGTGCCACCTCTTCTTGTTTCAGTCAGCGGAGGAAGCTGTTGTGTGCACAATTATTAAGAAAGGAATATATTCTTTTGCATTTCTTACAAAGGAGTAGAATCATAATTTATACCAATAATTATCTTAATTTTTACAGGAATCTTCCTGGACTACTTTTTCACAGACTGTTCTGTTAAGTCTTTTTAATTTACAAATTTACATGAACAGTGGTATGCATTAATTTGTACTACTGTGCTATATGTAGACACTCAAAAGGTGCTTAATTTCCATTGAAAATATTCATATGCAAATGTTCCATATTTTTGAACTGATTGCAGTTCTGCTGAGGAGGTAGATCCACCTCTATTATACCGCACAACAGATTTCTTTTATATTTAGATTTTTACTCTGAGAAGAGAGCAATGAAAAACTCACAGAAAATTGCTTGAATACCAAAATGAAGTGCTAGCTTTGGATTGTCAAATATTTTAAAATAAGGAATTAATAGTTCCCAGTTTCTGTCTTGTAGGTGTTGGCATGAGGCAGAGATGCTTTCAGACCTGAGGCTGCAGTCTCTGCCAGTTGTCTCTGCCTTGTTGCTTGCCTGCCCCAGCTCTTTTTGTCTCTCTTGGTGAGGTGGTGTATTTCTGTCATGTGTTTCAATGAGGGAAGACTTCTCTGCATCATGTGGCTCAGTGCTCCTGGTCCTGTGGCAATGGAGAGGTCTGTTTAGGAGAATAATCCTCTGGCTTTATGAAAAGGAAAAAAAAAATGGTACTTCTAAATATCTCTGTGAACAAGTTTGGTTTGGGATTCTTTTTTTTTTCTTCAAGTACTGTAAATTATAGAAAGAGATTATTGAAGTTCTCTTTAATGGTTGCAGGATAAATATAACTCAGCAGGAGGTATTGATTTTAAAAAGTATAAATTCTGGTCTGTTGTAAGACTGGAAGTATAATTTTAATTTTATTTCTTACATTGAACCTTCCTTCTTGGTAGAGTGCTGGCATTGCTGAGTCAGAGTAGTGCTTTGAGCTACTCCCAAACTAGTGGCAGAACCTGCATAATTTAACACAGTTTGTAATCTTTAAGGGTCTTTTTTGTTTTCCCTCTAAATGTTTTGAGATATTTAGTATTTGGTTTTCAGTTGTTTGCATGCATAGATTTATTCTGCTTTTAAACTGAGTAATTTTCAGGGAGAAAAATATTTCCAAGATGGCAAAGAGTTAATATTTCTGTAAGAAGAGGAAATTCTGAAAGTGTCTTTATACTGTAAATGAATAGGCAGACATTCATTAATTTGGACTGAAATCCTCCGTCTGTTGCAAAAAACCCTTGTCATGGGTCAGGTTTACAAGATACTGAAAGACTGTGAAAATCAGAATGATTGGAAGCACAGCTATCAATGTAAGGAGATGTGTCAGCTCTTGCAGGGGATGTGATTGCAGTTGTTCATAGGAAGAACACAAAATCCTTGTCCTGACATGAATTTTTATAAGCCTTTCAGCAAGCAAGATGAAACAAATAAGGTAATACACTTGTTTCAGCATTCATCACATTTGGCTCAGCTAAAAGTAGTGATTAGATATTATATTACATCATAGCATTAGATTTTGTGGGTGGGAAAAAACTTTCCCATCCTATGGGATATGAGTTCTGAGAAGTTTTTCTGTTCAAAAACAGAATGACATTGGAGCCATTCATAGTCAGAGCGCATTTTCTTTGTGTTTTGTTTGTTTTAAATTGCAGTATTGATGGGGAGCACAGAAACAGCAGCAAAAACACCCAGCAGTTGAGGCTCATAGAGTTGGGATACTCAATGTTCAGATTTTAAGTTCCTACTCAGAGTCGTGAACAACATGGGGATTTTGGAGTATGCCAGGCATTGGAATCGCAGCCTGACTGATAGGTTGGAAAGGTTTGCTTCAAATTGTGATTCTATTTTTTTTTAATATTTTTTTTGCATGGTCTCTCTGGATAGGATACTGCTCTTTGTGAGACAAACAGTCCATATGTGTGGGTTAAATACTTGCAGCAATGTGTGTGTCCATCCATAATGAATGCCTGCAGTAGGACACAAACACAAAATAATCAGAAAATAGAATATTTTACTGGAAATACTGTGATGATTCCACGTGTAAATAATTCTTTAAGCTCTGCATCAGACACTCTCTGGTCAGAACATGTTTGCCACAATGCCTTATGCCCTACCAGTGTAGCTGTGAATCATAGTCTGAAGACAGGTACTGGAAATAAAGTTGCACTAAGAGCTGTTGTCCTTGCTCTGATTAATTAGGTCTAATTAATCAGATTAGATCTTTTGGGCAACTATAAATATCTGCTTTGTTATTATGAAATGTTAGACCCAGTTGTTGCTGCCATGAGTTTTCAGTTAGGCTGGGAGCAAAGATTGGAAACTGCACCAGGAGCAGTCTGAGAATGGGATGTAGGAGTAGGAAAGAGCAATACTGGAGCAGCAATAAGGGAAAAAATTCAGCATACAGGAGCAGTACTTCTGTTTATAGTGGAAGGATTATAGAAAGTAAGGCATAAGTGCTGCATGACTGGAGATCAATATGAACTCCTTCCCCTTACAGGCGTATTGATCTTGGGCATGTACATCACTTATAATCTCCCTGCTATAACTGGCAAACCAAAGTGTAAAAAACAAGGATGGCAGGGCTGAGCTAGGAGATTAAAGAAGAAAAATGTTAAGAAGTGAACACTTTTGATCCTTGGGATGTGAAAAGCTCAAGGTCATTTGCTGTTGTGACTAGGTTGACTATAAAATCTAAGTCACTCATTGATTTCATACACCTACCCCATAAAATATTTTGGTTTATGTGATATAATCTTCCTTTCCATTAACCTGAACTGAGTCACTTTATAAACAGCTTGAGTTTAGCATATCAGTCAAAGATCGGTTATGCCTAGGAACTGTGTCTAGGTTTGGGAGGACACTGTTTATGGGTTTTTCAGAGGTTTTAGAGTTGAGTAAGAAAAAAAATTGTAGGCATATCTGTGAATTGGTAAGTGGCTTTTTCTCTGTTGTTCAGTTGTTTGGGGTTTTTTTGTTTGCTTTGTTTTTTGAAAGTGATATTCAGTAAAGAGCAAAGGTCTGACACTCCTTTTAGTCTTTCCACTTCAAAGAAGTCAGAAGGAAGAATTGACTGTGTTTGTATCAGTGCCATTCCATGAATAAAACTAAATGACATCTCTGATCTTTCAGTTGGTTGTGACTAATTGTGCAGTTTGCGTGGATGAATATAGGCAGGCAAGTCCTTGTGGTGCAAGAATGAGTATTTAATCTGTCACAGGAAGTAAGGAAATTTATTGCAGAATTTAAAACCTTTTCTTTTCCAGAGCAAGCAAACCTTGCTCTGAAAATAACTTTTCAAGACAAACCCCAGGGATGTTCACTGACTGTGTTAAGAGTGTACAGGTAAAAACTAGAGGTGTGCTACTGAGTGGAGGTTCTAGTGCAGGACTTGAGCAGCCTGATTTATTTGTGTGCTCAGAGTTACTGTATTGTCCCATTTCACAGAAAGGAGTCAAATGATGGGGTTATGTCAGTGTGAGATTGAAAAAGGTGTGTGAGAGATGTATGCAATGACTGACACATGGATGGTATTAAAAAAATCACTTCGAATAAGAAGTTTAGTGGTATTTAATATTGATGTGGGATCATGTACAAGATTCCCATTAAGCAGCTTGAGTATAACCATGGTTCCTTCCCCCTTTCTCTGTATTTCCTTGGTGATATCTATACTGGTTTCTGTGCCTCCTGGGAGGCAGGGCACAGGTGAAGGAGGCAATGGGAACCAGACTGATCTGCTCCTCTTGGGTGTCTGGTGCCCTTGCCCTGTTGAGCTATTCCTGTATTTGTGTTCTAAATTGTCAAAGAAAGGGCCTTTATGATTAATTATATCTCTCTCTCCACTGGCTGCTATCCTGAGCATGCAGTCTGGCAGCTTTTCACGACTTCTGCCTGGACCATGGCTGTAGCTGCCCTAAGTCTTGAGTCTTATACAAACTGCTGCTCTTTCACAGGCTTTGAAAGTTCCATGTGAGTGATTCACAGAAAAAGGCTGCTTAATAATTCTGCCGAGTGCAAAAGGGAAGTTGAGAAAACAGAAAAATGAGAGATGTCAGCAAGTATAACTCTCCCCTCACTTCTGCAATGCTTTTTTTCTGACTCTGTGGAGATGAAGATGTCTTTTGTTCATGTCTCAGCATTTATTCCCAAGTCAGTGTCTGAGATTACTGAAGTAACTCTTGAGTCCCAGTTTATCCATAGTAGTTGTATACCTTAACTTTCTCAAGCCAGAGTTCACTATAGTTAGTATTTATTTCTTTACCTTTGTAAAACAGCATTTAAACATAATTTGTTAGGTACTAGATTAAGCTTCTGACTTTTGTTTCTGTTATACAGGTCTCATGGTACTGTCATTGCTCATATTGCAGCATAACACTTGTTGGTAACTGATGTTCAGCACTGAGATTGTGTTAACTTTTGGGGATGGGGAGAAGGACAATTAATTAGTTTTAATACACGGGAATATTTGGGATTGAAATATTCAGGTCTGACACAGATGACATGGGACTATCAGTGTGTTTGACTACAAATTAATCTTTCTAAGCTATGCTGAAATGAGTTTTTTTAAAATGAACTTTAAAATGCATTGTAATCTGCTGTTCTTTGGGAGCCGTAGACAAGTATCTCATCACCTGACATCTGTCACTGTATGAGTGGGGCTTAAGAAGTGCCTTGGCCATCACACCACAACTGCTTCTGGCCGGAGCAGCACTTCCTAAAATGTTTGAAAATGTTAGGCTGGCACACTTGCACACAACTAAAGCAAATACCCATCTATGAAACAAAGTGCCACCTCACCTGAGAGGGGAGGAGTCCATATTTGAATAGTTAGAATTTTTTAATTCGTTCTGTAGTATTCCTGCTGCATTTGCAGCAGGAAGGACAGTTACCTTAAATATACATAGTTCTGGAAGAAACTTTTTTCTCTTCCTTGTTGACAGCCCTATAATCAGAATGATGCTATTCGTGTGGAAGGAAGAAGCAAGAAGTGGTTTCCTAGTTGGTTTATACGTAACTGGATGAGAAAACAATTAAACACAGACAAGTATAATGACAGCCATCCATCAAAATATATGATTCTGTTAGTCTGGGAGCTCTTGGTGTCCTGTTAGCTCCTTATTTGAATTTAAACAAGGGCCATTGAAGCCAGCTCTCTCAAGGCAGAGACTACTCTTGACATTCCTTAGTAAGATGACAGTGAGCTCCAGACTTTTCCCTCACACTGTGAGCAGGTAAAAGCCCAGGGGGCCCTTATTTGGAGTCCCTACCTGGAGGTACCAGTTTGAGCTGTTATTTTATTATTTAGCTGTTGCACAGACAATAATTTAAGGATCTAGATGGCTGAGACTGTGCAGTGGGAAGGCAGGGATTGAGCCCATATGGAAACCTGTTGTGAGTGTGGGATGGCCTCAGTTCCAGCCTGGGTGGTGCAAGTGTAGGTGCCAGTGGCTTCTGGATGCCTGGGCAGGGAAGTTTCCTTAACAATGGGGCTAAAGGAGGCAATGGGTCCTAGTGACCCTCAAGAGCAGCCCGAGGCAATGCTGTGGTGTGCTGCACAGAAAATATAGGGAGACAGAGGAGATGGAGCTTATGGAGCAGCATGGGGGTTGAGGAAGGGACAGAGGAGAGAGCCTGGGAGTGGTAGGAACTTCACCTGGGTAATGGAACAAATCCTACCTTTGGAAAGAATTGGATCCCTGTGCCTCTCTTAAGTGATTGATGCAAGGACAGGAATCTTGCCAGCTGTTAGCAGCAAACCAATTCCTAGTTCCTGAAATATGTGCTTCTCACTGGGAAGTTAACTTATTAGAACTCAGCAAAATAAGGTCATTTGCTCAAAACTGAGCAATGAGATTTGCTTGTTGGTTTGCTTTTGTATTTGTCAGTAAAATTAAAGCATCTTTTAGAACTAGACAGAATCAAAGTATATTAACTTAGTTGGCATGTTATGTAGATTAATAAAGTTTAATGCTTGAAGGTTGTGAGTATACTTAGAGTTTATTATGACTGTTAATCAGGATTTAAAAGCTCTGAGGAAATTTCAAAGCCATAAGGACTTTTCTACTCATATAAGCCCTGTGGTATTAATTTACTGCCAATATATCAACTTGTCATAAAAATGTAAATGAAGAACGTATTGGTACTGCAATATCATTTTAGCATTAATTTCCTATGTGTTTTTGCACACTGACTGCCAGCAGTGGAATGCTTTTTTGGTTATCTGGGGTTGCTTTCTGAGATCCTGAAGTTGTCCCTGGGTGTCCCAGAGCACAGAGATCAGGTCCTTTGGATTGTTGCTTTGGTTTATTTTCTTGATTCACACCATATTTTTTTAGAAGACTACGATAGACTGTGACTGTTTTGAATTTGGCACAGGTACAAGTTGTGGCCTGATGGTTAAAACTGGAGTTCAGTTATGGGATGAGAAAATGTTAAACCTTTCAGGGCTATAGGGAAGACGTTTGTTTGGTTTTTTAAAATCTGCTATATGGAGTATCAGGTTTTGTGATTTTGAGAAATTCTGTTCATGTCTAAATGCAGGATAAATGAAATATTTTGCTTTGCTCTTTGAATACCCTATTAGAAACCCATGTTGAGGGCACAGAAGTCAAAGTTTTCATCATAAATATATCAAAATATCCAACCTTTTTCAATTTCTTCTTTGATCTCCCAGCTTACAAATTGCAGATCGACTTAATTTGTGACTAATTCCATAAACTTTGGTGGAATTTCACCCAAGGTTAAATTATCCCAGGATGTTGAATTACATAATTTCTAAACAGAGGTGCTTTCTTAGCAAACCTACAAACTATGTTAAAAGCAATGCAGAAGTGAGGGATCCTTGTTGTTTTGTGCTCAAAGTGCAAAAGTAATCTCTAGAGTTCCTCATCCCTTGCCAGTTTTGTTCCTATTGTGTGTACAGTAAATTTCATAAAATATTAACCTATAGTAAATATTTAATACATAATTTATTTGCATTATATAAGTTCTCTCGCCAATATATGAAATGCTGAATAGATAGTTATATAAATATTTTAAAGTGACAAATATATAAATATTTAAATGGCCAATATAAATATTTTAAATGTAGGAGCAAGGGCCATATTCTCCCTTTTTCCCCTCTGAGTTGAGTAGGTATAATTGCTGACAGCACTTTACTCTGCAATTCTGAAGTAAAAGCCTCAGACAAAGAAATGTGCATTTTCATTTATGTCAGTAAACTTTGAACTAGGTCAGTAAATATAGTAAATTTTAGAATTTCATAGTGAAAAAAAGTTATGGTTTATGCACTGAATAGAATTTGGGGAATATTACAAAGAGACCGAGCAAGTATTAGCTTAAATGTATTAACTTAAATTGAAAATAAAAAAATCATTATAAATGAATTGGTTTTAGCTGGTTTAATAGAATTGTAAGGATAATACAAATGAGAAGACTTGAGTGAGAGACTCAGTTTTTGACTAATAGGAAGCGAGAGGAAAGTTATTTAAATTTTTTTTTGTTTGTCACCTTCTAGCATAAGAACAGGGAAAATGTACATCCATATCAATGCTCCAGCTTGTATTTTTCTATAAAAATAACCCTGCAGGCTGTTGGGGAAGACGAGTAGCATTATAAACTACAAAATTTACAAGGAGACATTAAATTCTGTATTTGCCAAACTAATTTAAAAAATTAGTACATGTAAAGGGATAGTACACTTAAAAAGAAATTGGATTAATTTCTTTTGGTCAACCTGATGTGGTTTGATACTTTATGTGCCTACATGAAACTTGTCCCAACAAGGAGAAGCCCAGAAGACATCCCAGGACACTCAAGAGTGTGAACATTTTAGCAGTTGCACCTAAAATAGTCATATTATGTACAGAGGAGGAAGTGATTCATGCATTTGTAAATGAGACAGGACAGCTAATCCATCATTTCCTGCAGGAAACAACAAATTCACTTTAGAGAACTTGAGAAAGTGGCTGAAAAATATAGTTGTTTATAACCATTGGTGGTGTTGTATTATTTTTCTTTCCTTTTGTTTCCCATTTTAATGAAAATTTCTTTTTCAAATAGTGTGATACAGAAAAAAGTCATTATTTGTTTGTGGCTAATTAAAGCCATAATTATATAAGCTGTCAAACAGTTGAAACTTAGGAAGTTTCCGCTTGTCTCCTTAAAAGTATCTCTTATTAACAAGTCTAAATTCCTTTGCACTGCCCAAGAACAAAACTGATCAGCCCTGAATAACTTATTATTTCTATATTAATTAAGCTTAATCATCCTGCTAAGAAAACCCACACAGATGCTAAAGTTTATCATCAGATCAGCCGACATTTGTTTGCTCTTGTGTCATGAAAAACTTATTAAATACATGATGCTGAGCTGTGCTTTCTTTTGTTTAAACAGAGACAAAACCACACACAAAGTCAAACTTTCCTACTTTGAACTGCGCTAGAAAGCTTTTGTGAACATCCCAACATTTGCAGAAAGAAAACTTTGACAACTTCTTACAAAACAGGAATGGCTTGTTTAGCAAAGCAAATGCTTTTGTCAAACCTGTGCTACTACTCTGGTTACTTTCCTGGTGTAAATGAGAGGGAAAGTGTGTTTTTGTGGGGGGTGCTGTTGTGGGGATATGGAAAGGCATGGGGTCAGGGAGGGCTTGTGCAGCCAGACAATCTCAGTGATCTGCCAGGAGGGCAGTCTGGACTGTTAGCTGCAAGCAAGAAAGTTTGCCATGTTTAATGTCTTCCTTGGTGGTAAAAAGATCAGGTGAACTGTTGTATTGCACTGTTTGTTTCATAAGTTGCACAGTTCATGGTTTTATATTGCACCGTTATGTTTCATGTATTGCACTGAGAAAATAGTTTGCTTGGTATTCCCCCAGAGCTTGTGAAGTTGGTTCAGTCCTTCCTTAGCCCCTCCCCTTTGGCTGTGCCCCATTGGTTGTGCTTCTGTTCCTCCCCGCCCCTTTCCCCGAGTTTAAAACTGCACGCCACCCTCGCTCTCTCTCTTTCTCTTCCTTTGCTATGTGGACAGAATAAACTGTGGAGACCACCTTCCCACGGGAAAAAAGAGTCTTCTTTGGTTTTTTGCCTTTATCTATGAGGTTTTCCCACACCTCTGTGGTCCAGAGCTAGCTGGATGGCCGGAGAGGAAAAAGAGAATCGCCTCTGTTGGTGCTCCCAACGTGGGGCTTCCCATATGGTTAGAAGCCCACGGGCATGGCTGGATTCCACTCGTGAATCGTAAGCCTTTGGATCATACAGCTACCCTGTCAGTGAAGAGCTGCTTTTTCTGCAGTGATTATTGACAGGGACGAGACCGGCAGCCTGCCTTCAGCCCAAGGTGGGTTGGTCTGGACAGGGACTTTCTTTGTAACAACGCTGCAGTGCCGAGGACACCAGAAGAGGGGTGAGTAGCCCTCAGAGCTTGCGGGGATCCCGGGGTGGAGCAGCGCGAGTTAGCGCGGCAAGCACGGAGGGTGCGTGGGTGACCTGGCGCGTGGAGCTGGAAAACCGAGGGGCAGCGGAGCGGCCGCGCAGGTCCCGCGGGGAGTTCAGCAAAGCGGCGCGGATTGGCATGAGCAGTGTGCGGTGCGGCAGGCACCGGGAGCTGTCGCTTCTACCCCAGCGTCACGCAGAAAGGGAAAGGCAGCGAACCCCCCCGCCCTGCTTATATTGCAAAGAAAGGTAAACCATTTGCATAGATTGCTTTTAACATCAAAATGGGCTGTAAACTTTCTACGCAGCAAAGATGAATATATTCCCAGGTTTGGGATATATTAAAAAGCGGGAATGTTACTATCTCTGAGAAACAGTTAAAGCTATTTATATGTTGGTTATCTCTTCACTTTCCTCAAGATTCCCTGCAAAATATAGATTCTGTCTCTTAATGGGATGAAATTGGAAACGTCTTAACTCTCAAAGTAGCACAGGGAGACAAAACAGTATCAAAATTTTTTTCTTTGTTCATTTTAATCTGAAAATAATTAATAAAAAGGGAAATAAAGAGACAGCCACAGCAAACAACCCAGGTTTTTCCTAATCCTCCTCCCAGACCCTGAGCCCCTAAGTTGGATGAGACGCATGGGACACCCCGAGAAACGCAGGGAACCCAGAAGAGCTGCAGCTTCCCTGGTGCCTCACCTCCTGCACAGCACCCTATCTCTGGCAGTTGTTCACAGACTAATAGAGTGCCTTCCCTCCATCCCTCTACCCCTGATCCTACACCCCAGCTTCAGTGTAAAGATGAACCCTTCTACCCACATGCCATCAACCGCTTGGCAGGGGTTCAAAATGGTGCTGACTGCATGGCAGGGGTCCAAAAGGGTGGCGGCCACGTGGCTGGTCCTCCATCCTACCTTCTTTCTTCCCACAATCCCTTTTACCTGCTCGTTCCCGCCCCCAAACCTTTCCCCTTGCATAACCACTTTCTCCCCTCGGACACTCCCCCTCCCTCCTCCATGTTCCCACCCTGCATGACGTCATCCTGCAACCCTGGCCCCATGTGTTGCAATCCTGGTTCTCACAGTTGCCCCTCCCTCCGGGGTGGCTCCGCCCCCTCTCATGTTCCAGTTTCCCACGCCCCTCCTCCGGGCTGCCACAGAAGTGGGATCGGGGAGTGTGGAGCTCCGCCTCCCGGTTCCCACGGGGGTGGGGAGGCAGGGCGCCTCCCGATTCCCAAATGGAGGGCATGGTCTTCCTCTTGATTGCCATGAGGATGGGGTGAGCAGGACCACTCTCAGTTCCCATGTGGGGGCAGGGAGGGGCAATGCCCTGCCTCTTGGTCCCCGTGGTGAATGGGTGGGGGGCCTGCCTCCCGTCCTCCACATAGTGGGGGTGGTATGCCGCCTGGTCCCAGTGGAGGGTGGGGTGGACCCTTTCCCAATCCCAGTGCAGTGGGAAGTGGGCTGCCTCCAGCTTGCCGTAGGGGTGGGGAATGCAGTGCCTTGCTTGCCGGTTCCCATGGGGGATTGGGCGGCAAGATGCCTCCCTTCTCTCATGGGGTAGGGGCTGAATCGCCTCCCCATTCCCACAGTGGGGTGGGTAGACCCCTTCCCGGTTCTCACAGTGGTAGGGGCAGGGGAGCGGACCCCAGGGGGGAGGTATCCTGGGGACCAAAGCCAGGTAGAAGAAGCCATAGCCTCAGCTGCCCCGTCATATATAATGGTAGGAGAAATGGAATTAGAACCTATCAGCCTCTCTCCTACCAAAACAAAAAGGAAATTTGTAAGACCCAAAAGGAATTTGGCCAAGATAGTGGGATCTTTAAGGAAATGTTGAAAGCTACCTTAACATCCCACGAATTAGTCCCAGCTAACCTCTGAGATCTCTTCCAGTGTGTCTTAACCCCCTCAGAGTTTGACCTGTGGGAAAACAATTTGAAGCGATCCCTGAAGGGACTCCTGGGGGAATTTAAACAGAACACCCAGGGTGCAACAGATACTGGTGGGAATAATATCACCTATGAACATCTGTGCCATGAAGGGGAGTGGGCTAACCTCGAGGACCAAGCTCGGGTGTTACCCAATTTCATTCTAAATAAAATCTGTGGGGTGGCAAAAAAGGTTTTTAACCAATTACTGATGGTTGAAACTATGGGTAGTTATATTAATATTAAACAGTTTATCTCCGGCTTCGCGCACAGATGGAAAGACAACGATCCTATGGCACAGGCAGAACTAATTAAAGAGATGGCTCAGAGAAATGCCAACAAAGCCTGTCATAGGGTAATCCTAAGTCTGCCTATCGATTTTCCACCCACACTAGCACAAATGATTGAAGCCTGTGCTAAGAAAGCAAAACACTTCTGTGCACCAGAGAGGAAGCTGGGACTGGCGAACCGAAAGACTGCAGCAGCTGTAACATCAGGAGTGAAGAAGCAACTGATGTCACCAAAGCAACTCCAACATGTCATCTGCTTCCGGTGCAAGAAACCAGGACACTTTGCCAAAGACTGTCCTGAAAGCCAGCAACACAGGGAGAAAAATCAAAATGAAGAAGACACCAACAAACAAAAAACTAAGACCTGGGCACCGGCCTGCCCAGCACCATGATATAAATACAGTGGGCTCCACAGTGGGGAAAGTTTCTCCCTTAACAAGAAACGGGGAGGAAGGGAAGCAGGATACAGGACAGCTGGAAAATACAAATAATAAACATTTACTTAACAAAGTTTGGCAGCCTCAAAGGTGTTTCAGGCTTGTGACTTCTAAAGCTTTTCAGTTCTACTGGTTGGACTGTCATTGTAGTGGACTGGCCAGACAACTCACGGGACGTGACAATAAACCACACAGGACAGGACAGCAGTGAATATTTTGTTATTGGAGATACTGCACACACACCCCTGGAGTTAGAGGTGGCTCCCATGTCCATCAAGGGAGACATAACTCACCTCATTCTCCTGGCATGCTGCCCTCAGCCACCCTTCTATTTGGCCAAGGGACAAATCCTTGCCCAGGCCATTCCCATTCCAGTGGAGGTCCCAGTAGATGAAAGAGCACCAGGCATCTACTGGGCAGAAGTGGTTGGCGAGGACAAACCCTCTATGGCGTGCAACCTAACCCATGGGTCAGACCATCTCCATGTGGAGGGGTTGCTTGACATGGGGGCAGATGTGACGATCATACCTGAAAGGATGTGGTCGTCACATTGGGAATTGCAATCCCTGCTTGGCAAAATCCAAGGTGTAGGAGGGATCAAATTGGCAAAGATCTGAAAAAACATCGTACAAATTGAAGAGCCGGATGGAAAATTGGCCAATGTCTGTCCGTTTTTCACTGACTACAAGTGCCTCCTGTGGGGGAGAGACACCATGTCCCAGTGGGGGGTCAAATTAGTTATCCCTAAGACACCCCAGGATTTTTAGAGGCGGCCACTGTGGAGCGCCCTACCGCCAAGTTAACATGGCTGGATGACACTCCAAGATGGGTAGGACAGTGGCCATTAAGTAAGGAAAAGCTTAAGGGGCTCGAGGAGCTTGTGGAGGAGCAATTGGCCAAAGGCCACAAAGAAGAGACAATCAGCCCTTGGAATTTCCTAGTCTATGTGATTAAGAAGCCAGGGAAGGATAAGTGGCGGCTCCTCCATGACCTCTGGGAAATAAACAAAGTAGTTGAGGACATGGGATCCCTCCAACCTGGGATGCCTTCCCCAACAATGTTTCCCTGAAATTGGCAATTGGCTGTCCTAGACATCAAGGACTGTTTTTCCAAAATTCCCCTACACTCAGAAGATGCCCCACAATTTGCCTTCTCGGTTTGTACCATCAATCGAGAAGCCCCAATGAAGCGCTGCTGCAAGGCATGAAGTGCAGTCCTTCCATCTGCCAGTGGTATGTAGCTTCATTATTGTCTCTGGTGCGCGCCCAAAAAAGGGAGGCCTCATCTTCCACTACATGAATGATGTGCTTGTGTGCACCCTCAATGACTCTATACTCCCACCCACACTTGACCTAGTGGTTAAAGTTTCAATCTCTGCTGGATTCAAACTGCAGGAAGACAAGGTCCAAATGATGTCACCTTGGAAATACTTGGGCTGGGAGATACTGTGCGGACAGTTGTTCTTCAGAAATTGGAAGTCATTAGTAATCCCAAAACCCTAGCAGAACTCCATTCCCTCTGTGGGTCTTTGAACTGGATCAGGCCCTGGTTAGGCCTCACCAGTGAGGATCAAGGCCCCCTCCTCAATTTACTGAAGGGGGAGAGAGAGCTGATCTCTCCCAGGGAACCGACCCCAGAGGCAAAAGCCACAATCCAAAAGGCACAAAAGGCTTTGGCCAAGAAAGGCAGGCTCATCGTTATCAGCCTGAGCTGCCTTTCAAATTCATTGTCCTGGGAAAGCTGCTACACTTGCATGGTTTAATATTCCAGTGGGTCAAAGGGCAGAAAGATCCACTCTTAATCATAGAATGGGTTTTCCTCTTCCATCAACGATCCGAGACCATCACCAAGCCACAAGAGCTGATGGCTCAGCTGATTCGAAAAGCCCGGTTAAGACTGCGTGAGCTGGCTAGTTGTGACTTTGTGTGTATTCACCTCCCAGTCAAACTTTCTAAGAAGGGAAAGAACTCTCCTGAGAAGTTGACCAAGGAGGTGTTTGAGCACCTGCTCCAGAACAATGCCAACCTCCAGTTATCTCTGGAGAGCTACAGTGGACAAATATCAGTTCACGCCACTTCATACAAATTGTTTCATGAGGAATTCCACCTCATTCCTCGTGAGAAAAGGAGCTGTAGGCTGCTCACAGCTGTGTCTGGGGCATCCCACAAGTTGGCGATGACTTGGAGAAATCCCCAGACTCAGCATTGGGAATCTGATGTTGAGTTTGGGCAGGGGTCGCCCCAGGTCGCCAAACTGGCTGCAGTCGTGAGAGCCTTTGAGAAGTTCTCTGAGCCAATTAATTTGGCAACCGACTCAGCCTATGTGGCGGGGGTAGTGTCCAGAGCGGAGCATGCAGTTCTCAAAGACATCGAGAATGAGCATCTCTTTAGGTTGCTCTCGAAACTAATTTATCTAGTTTCGCATAGAGAGCATCCATTTTATGTGATGCATGTGAGGTCACATACTGATTTGCCAGGTGAAATTGCAGAAGGGAATCACAAAGCAGACTCCCTTGCTGCCCCAGCTTAAAAGGCACGCCTCCCAGACATCTTTCAACAGGCAAAGCAGAGTCACCAGCAATACCATCAGAATGTGCCACGTCTGATCCGTCAGTTCCAACTAACACGGAGTCAGGTAGCGATTGTGGCGACCTGTCCCAGTTGGCAGCTCCA
>VXBI01002849.1:305047-326404 GCA_013397375.1 Toxostoma redivivum | reverse complement strand
TTTTTTTTTTTGGAGCCGCTTCTTATCGAGGTTAAAAATAGCATCTCCCCTATGGAGCGGGATGAGGCTGCGGGGCCCCTCCGTGTTTGTTAAAGCAGGGGTTCGGTCCTGCCAGGAGCATCCCTGCAGAAACCTCATGGCGCTGGCTTGGGGATAAAGATGCTTAAAAGAAATGTTTTCTCGGGATCCTTTTTTTTTTGTGCCGTGGTCAGCTTTAGCTGGTTTGACGTTTTTTAGGAAGTTTCCTCGGAGGGAGGAAATAAGTTGTAGTTATCTTCAATATTGCCATGGTGCGTGTTCGGAGCTGAACCCTCCAACATCCAGGGTTGTGTTTCCCTAGGCGAAGTGATAATGGTGATAATTGAGAATAAATTCATGCCAAATTCATGGAAACCGAGGCTTGGCATTGGTGGCATTGCTAAGCGGGGTTGGGCACAGAAGCGCTTGGGAAAAGCCAAACTTTTCCCCTTTTTCACTGCGTGTCGCTTGCCTTGAGGAGAGAGCAGCGGCGTGACTTGCTGACCTGTCCTTTGGGGCTTGCTGCTAATTTTGGACTTCCCAGCCTTTGGATGCTGCTCTGCAGGGAAAGCCGGGCTCTGCAAAGCCTTTCCCACGTTTGCTGCCGGTGCTGGAGCCTCGGGGTGCCTGGCAAAGGATGCTGCAAAGGATGTTGTTGCTTCCCATTCCCCCTCCAGAAAAGTTATTTCCAATATTGCTGTTTCCAGCAGCGCGCTTATCTTGGATTTTGTTTTGGAATCTTTTCATTTGGGAAAGAAATCAGTGCGGCTTGTGTTTTCCTTCGGCGTTCACGTGAGTTTCCTTCCTTGCTGAACCTTTCCTGGCCAGAAGGCAGCGTGGATTTGAAAGCTTTGTGTTTTTATTGGAATGTGCACCCAGAGCAGTCGCTGTGTATTGATGATTGATTGGCTTTGCTCAGGGTGCAGATCTCTGCGCTGTCTCAGACCCGTGCTCCCACAGCAGCTGATGTTTGTCCTTTTCCCTCCCTGCCCCCTGAGCGTGTCTGCAGCGCTGTCATTTCTTTTTGCTGGGTGTCTGGATTGTGTTTTGCTCCGCTGCTATTCTGGGTTTATTTATTGTCCAGCATGTTTCCTTAACGAGGTAGAAAATCCCAGCAGCGGGGAAGGGAAGCTGGGGGGATCCAGGGTCACGGTGGGAACAGCTCTGTCACCTCCTGGCTGCCAGGGATGCTCTGGGAGATTTGTTCCCATGCCTCAGGGCAGAGCTGTCCGTGGAGCTTTCCTCCAGGACATTCACCTTGAGGCTTTTCCTTTAAAAAAATAAAATAAAATAAAAATAGGAAGGTATCCAGACTTGGAACTGTTGAGCTGGGGATTTGTTTGGGGGGGATTTGAGGGCTGGATCACAATGATGAAGAGGAGGAGTGTGGAGGAGTTGAGGGTTTGGTGATGCCAGAGCATCACAGCTGTAATTAACAGAATTAACAGAATTATGGAATCCCAGGCTGGTTTGGGTTGGACCTTACAAACTATCCCATTCCAAACCCCCTGGGCACCTGCCACTGTCCCAGGGTGCTCCAAGGAGCTGGAAATGGAAAAAGGACAAGCAGGAGGGTGTAAAAGCTGGAATACAGAGCTCACTTTGTAGCACAAAAACCTCATATTTCATTAAAGTTCATGGAAGTTTTAAGGTAAAATGGCTGGAACCCCTTTGTTGAGGTGGTTTTGTAACTGAAGGAGCAGGTTGTCTAGTGGGGATTTAGCTCAGGCAATAAATGCCATGTCAAGATTTCTTAATCTCTTGGAAAATCTGATAAGGGCTTGAGGCAAGATAACGAAGGATTTGCAAAGTTGCATGTTTGGCATTAAACCCATGTCATAACTCCAGCGGTCTTTATTTGACTTTTGAAATAAAAATGTTAATAGCTCACCAAAAAAACAAACTGCAGAAGGATTTTTTTTTTAAAATTTTCCTTCCAGTGGCTCCACTGGCCAAGTTCTCCTCTCTGCTCCAAGCAGCCCCACATTCCCCACTCCTGCTGCTCCTGCCACTGGAGAACTCCTCATGTGGGTCATCAGACAGTAACTTTAGCAGCCAGACATCGAGGAATAAAATATAATTAAAGTGGCTGTATTTTCCTTTTGCATGCCAGGAGGTAATTCAGGTTGAAGGCTTGTTTTAAATGCAGAGCCTGGAGGTACTAACAGCTGTCAAGGACTTTCTGGCGTGTGCTCAGGGAGTGTTTGCTGCTCTCCAGACACTGCCACGCGTTCCAAGTCAGGAGCTTTAAAGACCCAGCCAAGAGTTTTTTGCAGCTTGGATTTAGCAGACCGCGATTTTTTTTTTTTTTTGGGTGATGATCACCCTCACAGGGATCCCTTTCTGCTCTGGGATTTACAGCCACAGCTACTCTGGTGCTCTTCAACTTCCCTGCTCCTGGTGTTTTCCAGGAATTTAGTGTCTGACTTCCTGCAGCAGCACAAAAAAGGGGAGAATTTACACATGCATGGGACAAAATGTTCCTCCCCTCCCAGCTGGCAAACATCTCTCTGCTCCTTTATTCAGTGAGGTGTGAGAGTTTTATTTTGCAGGGTTCTTCCCCAGGGTGGGGAAGAACTGGGAGGGTTTTTTCTGGCTCACAGGGACCCTGCAGCTTTTGCAGCACAGGAAGGCAGGAGAGCTGTTTCCAAAGGGTTTGCAGTGATGCAGGTACTATATTTTCATTATAATTGAAATGGATTTGTTTTCTATGCATGGAGGGTGGCAGAGGTGCTGGCATGGTGTCAGAGCTCCAGGTGGGACACTCCCACCTGCTCCAGCTCACCGGGAATCTTCCAGCAGCTCCCCCATTCCATGGATACTCTGCTGTGACCAGGGCCACCATGGATGCCTTGTTCCTAAAGAAAATCCATTTTTTTCTCCCTTTGTTGGCCTGCTGACAGCAGAGCCGTGCAGGAAGCAATAAACGTGGCTTAAGATACAAGGTTTAACCAGTTAATTCCAATGCATTTGTGACAGGTATTGATCAAAGGTAACATTTATAACCAGGGCCTGCTTTGTCAAGGTTAGATCTTGCTCAGGAAACAGCCTTTGATAAGCTGAGCGTTTGATTGCAGGTTCAGTCTGTGAGGAGGGCGGGTGGGAGGAGGAGGAAGGAGCTGAGTCTTCCTCCTGGGATCTGAGCATCCCATTCTGGGCTCTCTGGTCACTTCCATGAGCCCTGAGGTGCGAGGGAGGCTCCAAGAAGGGTGATGAGCAGCTAACTGGTGTTTAATTACTTGGTTTAGAGGTCAGCTGGTTGCTTTTTGGCGTTCTGTGTGTCCCTGGTGGCTCTGTCCCTGTGCCCAGCCCCCGGGATGGGTTCCCAGAGGGTTCCCCAATCTTGGGGCAGGATAATCCCAAGGCATGGTGGAGGGAATGACCTCCAGGATGTCCTTGGCCTCTGGAAGGGAATGTTTTGTGTTTTTCTCGGGGGTGGTGGGCTCAAGGCCTCTGGAGTGCTTTTATTGCCACTTGTCCCTGAGCAGATCCTTCCCTGATAAACAGCAGAGATCCCAGAATTGCTGTCTGGAGCAGGGGGCAACAAATTCTTCTCTGTCCTCGTGGTTTTCCTCAGCCTTGAAGCTCAGGAGGTTTAAACCAGGTTGGATTCTTCCTCTTTCTCCCCCAAAAAGCTTTTAAAAATTCACTTTGCAGCAACCCCCCCTTCTCTGCTGCTCTTCTGTTCCCTTGGGCTTTGCCATGGAGCAGCAATACCGTGCTCAGAGCCCTAAAAATAAATAATAACTGAGCCTTTCCTGGGATTTTTGGAGCTGGGCTGGGGTGTGTGTGCTGCAGGGAAGGTCAGGTGGCTGTCCTGTGCCTCAGTTTCCCTGTGTAAAACCTGGCAGCTGTCCTGGCAGGGTGGGAGGGCTGTGTTGGACACAGAGGGGATTTTCTGGCTGGGTTTGGGTTTAAGGACAGTGCCCAGGGCAGGGAGGTGTGAAAAGTGCTGTGAAGAAAATACCCTGGTGCTTTCCCTGAGGGTTCTTTAAGCTCTGCAGGAAGCAGGGGCTGTGCTCAAGTTGAATTTTTCCCTCTCTCCTGCCCAGTGTCCCAGTGGGCAGTGCCAGTGGGGATTTCCTGGCTCTCAGTAATTCCTGGGGCAGCCCCAGGTGGGCCTGTGCCACCCTGGCTCTGTGAAATGTCACATTTGTGTCCCGTGGGGCTCAGCCTCAACTGTGCCCAGCTTAGCTGGGATTAGGCTGGTGTGGCTCTGGTGTGGCTGCAGATGTTGGATGCCAGCAACATCTGGCTGCCCTGGCAGCTGCTCCTGCCTCCCACGGCTGGGATGGGCTGTGCTGCAGCCTCACCCTCCTGCCCACAGCTCAGAAACATGGCTGGGATAAAATCCAGCTCCTGCCAGCTGAATTTTGGGGTGGCCCAGGCCCCTCCTGGCGTGCATTAATCCAGAAGAGGATTCCTCAGGGATTACAGGCTGGGAGCTGAGGAGCTGCAGTGACACAGAACACCCAGCTCCATCCCAGCTGTGACACTGGGGACCTGCTGTCCTGCTGTCCTGGAGTGGCCCAGCCCTGCCCAGCCCCTGGGTGCAGTCAGGACTGCCTGGGACCCCCAGCTCGGAGCTCTGGGGTGTTCTCATCTGCAGGGGCTGGGCTGGGGACATTCCTGGGTGTCCCAGGAGCTCTCCCAGCTCCTCCTCACCAGGATATTCCCATGATCTGTTTCACTCAGGGTGGGTGCCTGCTGCTTTCCATGCACCTCTGATCACACCTTGCATTTTCAGGGCGTCTCAGACCTTCACTCAGGCGGGGTTTGACTGAATTAAAATCATGTTTTTTCCAGGTGGAGATGCCCCAGGAGGTGCCAGGATGTGGGGGGTCAGGCAGGAGCTCTGCCCCATCCCTGGGTGTCTGTGAGTTGTTTCCTTGGGAATTTTCTGGGAAAGGGGCAGTGATCCCAATCCTGCTGGATCCTGGGCTGCTGCAGGAGGGGAGGGAAGTGTCTGTGTGCAGGGGAACCTGCCCTGGGCAGGCTGAGCTCTGTGGGGCTGGGTTTAGGACAGGCACAGCTCAGAGAAAAGCAGAATATTGCTCTAATGAGCTGTCACAGTGACAGCAGTGTCTCCTCCTCCCCCATGCCAGCCTGGAGCAAGAAAACTAAAAAAAAAATAAAAACTACAAGTGCCTTGACAGTGAGGAGGGACTGAAGGTAGCAGGGACCCCCAGGGCGGTCTGGCTCATGTGTGACAATGGAAATTAAAAATTTAGTGAGCTAAGAAAAACAAATCCTGGGATGTTGGACTGCTGGGAAAGTGCAGGGAGCAGAGAAGGCTTGGAAAAGAGCAGCGTGTCCGTGGAGGACAGCTCCCAGCTCGGGGGGTGTGCTGAGGGCTCAGCAGGAGCCTGGCTCCAGTGAGAAATGGGGAGCAGTGTTTATCCCTGGGTCATCAGAGGTTCCCACAGCTCTGAGTGTGGTTGTCTCCATCTGACAGTGGGGACACAGCTCTGGATCTCGCTCATGGTCACAGAGCACTGTGAAATGAAGAAATAAACCTCACCCCAGTGCTTTATTCATCTCTATTATGCTGTTGTACTGTTATTAAATCTTAATTAAAAGCAGCTTCAGACTTGCCAATCAGTGGAATGAAAAGGTTTGTAAGCCCCCAGTTTTCTTTCACAGCTGTGATGCTGTTAGGTAGAATTTTTCTTCTTCATTTCCTTTAGATAGCAAAAGTAATTGGGGTGACTTTGGTGCTTTTCCCGTTGGTTTCTTGGTGCAGTTCTGTGTCCAGTAGGACACAAGTACCCGTGATGAATGGCAGGTTAGATTAAAAATTACCCAATGGCTTCTTCTGGCTTTAATCTCTCTGAACTAAATGTATCTGAAGTTCATGGGATGGTTTGCCAAACTGGACTCTTTCCTTTTTTCCTCCCTTCTCTTTATAGAGTCCCTTAACATTTTTATATCAATTAGTTCTGTAAAACCATTTTACCAGAACTGAATGTGAATGATCTTTAAGGTCCCTTCCAACCCAAACAATTCTTATTTCAGATTTCCATCTCCAGCTGCTGGACTTGCCCTGGCCTCATCTGTATTGCTGTTACCTGGTCACTCTGAAATTGTTTATGAAATTTGGAAAACCAGCTTTTCTCTATTTCTTTCCTCCTTGTGCATGTGGAATGAGCATCACTCGAGTGACTTAATGGATGCTCTGAAAGAAAAACTCTGCGAGCTCTGTAGTTGCTTTTCAAAAGTCTCTTGCAAACTTGCCTGCAGTTGATGTTTCTTTGAAGAGTCTGTTTTGTGTAGATGTTCAGCCCTGCCTGGGTGTCAGCAGTGCTCAGCACTTGGTTTTCAAAGAGAATTTGTTAGCACAAGTGCAGCCTGAGAGATGAAAGGCTGTGTGCTGAGTCTGGAGAGAGGCAGCGAGACACCAGCCAGGGAGAGAAAGGTTTAGAGAGAAATTTGATTTCCCTGCTCAGGGGTGACAGAGCAGCTTTTCTCCCAGGGGTAAAATCCTTCCTCGTGGTGTGTCTGAGGATGGGCACTGCTGCCAGAGCTCACAGCCAGGCTGAAGGACCACAGTGGTGTCTGAGAGCAAATCACACCCCTTGTTTCCTCTGCTCCTTCATCTGTGTCCCCACTGAGCAGGGAGAGGTTTCTGCAGGTGTGGAAATGGAGCTGTGGAACACAGCCCTGTGTCCCTCTGGGCTGTCACTGAGCTTCTCTGTCCTTTCCTGTCCCTCTTCCCTCCAGCCAGCTCTCCTGGCACAGGTCCTGCTCTGGGAGATTCCTCCCACCCCCTTGTGCTTGTGTTTCTCATTTTTTAACATCTTTGGCATTGCCTGGTTCACACTCTCACACCACTCGTGGTCCTTTTGCCCCTTTTTCCTGCTCTCTGCAGGAACAAGGCCCCATCCCTGGAGCAGTTTAGAACCTTCCAGCAGCCCCTCTTACTGCTGTGAATTTTCTAAATGCTGCTCTTGCAGATTTCCCCCACCCCAACTGCTTTTTCAAGGGTGTGCTCTGATGGTGAAAAGCAATATATTTTTCCACTCCTATCAGCACATCATTTATCTGTATGGCAAAGTGCAGCAGCCCCAGGAGGGCACAGAGAGGTGGGATTCAGTCCCAGGGGCAGCTTTGCTGGGGCAGAGATGTTGTCAGCTCAGGGCTCTCCGGGGATGCTGGTGCTGCTGGGGTGGAATCCATCCCAGACTGAGCTGGGCACGTCCATCCCCTTCTCTCCTGGAGCTCTGAGAGCAATAATAATAATTCTTGTGTTGCTGCAAAGCCTTCCCTGAGCTGGGAGCCAGGCAGGGGAGCAGCTCCTGCAGAACCAGACTGGTTTTGGCTCGTGGTCCATGAACACTGCTGGCCTTGGTTCAGCTCTGTGGTGGGCTCAGCTACTGGGAAACACTGAAAATCATTTCCCAAACAGCCACTTGCCCCAAATAAGCTGAATTTGAGAGTGCTGAGCATGTTTGGGGTTTCAGCAGGGAGGGTCCCTCTGCAGGGCAGGACTCTGAGCTCGGAGGTGCCTTCATGTGCAGCCACTTGCAGGAGATTCCTGCACTGGGCACTGCTCCTGCTTTATGGAAGGCTGGGAATTGCATCCTTGGAATGCAGGGAGGAGCTGGGAGCAGTGCCATGGCTGGAGCTGGGCTTTACTGCACCCTCTGAAATGTCACTGTTGGTGACACTGCCACGGGCGACAGCGCCCGGGTGATTTGGGGGACATTTGTAGCCAGAGTCCCTCTCCCCCCAGGAGCCAGACATCATGTGGCTCCTGCCTGGCACCGGGAGCTGTCACTGTCACTGTCACTGCTGTCACACATCAGGGAGGAGATGCTGCTTCTCATTAGTGTCGGGGTAAAGGGCATCCCAGCCTTTCCTTGGCTTTGTATCACCCAGCCTGACAAAAGTGGGGATATTTGGGGTGATTCTTGGCCATGGCACATCCTCTGCCAGCGTGGCAGCCTCACAGCCTGCTCCCAGGGCAGGATTTGTTGGTGTTTTGCCAGCAGTGCTCACCTTGAGCAGGACTGCCCAGGGTGATGGATGAGCTCTGAGCGTGTCCTCAGGTTCAATAATGAAATGCTGGAGCTCCTGGCTTCTCCTGGATATCAATATCTCCTTTTTCTTAATTAGCATCACAGGGATTCTTCCCCAGTGCCTGTTTTCAGGGCTGTGTTAGCCCTGAGGTGTGTTTTTACGAATAAGCTGCTCCATGGGGAGAGGGGGCTGATGGCTGTTTCCATCCTTGCTCATGGCTGTTTTTCCCCCATCCTCATGCCGATTTTTCCCCTTTCCTGCTGGCTATTTTATCCCATCCTCTTGGCTATTTTATCCCATCCTGCTGGCTGTATTTTCCCCATCCTGCTGGCTGTTTTCCCCTCATCCTCATGGCTCTTTTTCCCCTTTCCTGATCTCTGTTTTTCCACTTTCCTGATCTCTGTTTTTCCCCTTTCCTGATCTCTCTTTTTCCCCTTTCCTGATCTCTGTTTTTCCACTTCCTGCTGGCTATTTTATCCCATCCTCTTGCCTGTTTTTCCCCCATCCTCTTGCCTGTTTTTCCCCATCCTCTTGCCTGTTTTTCCCCCATCCTCTTGCCTGTTTTTCCCCCATCCTCTTGCCTGTTTTTCCCCCATCCTCTTGCCTGTTTTTCCCCATCCTCTTGCCTGTTTTTCCCCCATCCTCTTGCCTGTTTTTCCCCCATCCTCTTGCCTGTTTTTCCCCATCCTCTTGCCTTTTTTTCCCCCATCCCCTTGCCTGTTTTTCCCCCATCCTCTTGCCTGGTTTCCCCCATCCTCTTGCCTGTTTTTCCCCCATCCTCTTGCCTGTTTTTCCCCATCCTCATGCCTGTTTTCCCCTTTTTCCCTGCCTCTGTCTCCCCCAGAAGCTGGCAGCTGAGTGCCAGAGCGCTGGCTACCCGGGCACGCTGATCCCATACAAGTGTGACCTGTCCAACGAGGAGGAGATCCTGTCCATGTTCTCTGCCATCAAGACCCTTCACCAGGGGGTGGATGTCTGCATCAACAACGCAGGGCTGGCCCGACCTGAGCCCCTGCTCTCAGGGAAGACAGAGGGCTGGAGGACCATGATAGATGTGAGTATTCCCCAAGGGAGCAGGACTGGGACACTGCTCTGTCTCTTCTGGCCACCAGCTCTGCTGGAAAAGATAAAGATTGGACAGCAAAGTCTCACAGATGTGTGTGTGTAACAGAAAGATCTTTGAATTTAGAACCTGAAGAAGGAATAGAAATGATAGCAAGTGTTGATATAGAAGAATTGACTGGATAACTAAGAAGGCAAAGGGTAAAGTGAGTTAGAAGGGATTTTTATGACTCAAAGCAAAGGATAAACCCACCTCAAGCAAAAGATGTTTTTAGCAAGCTAAAAGATTTTCACAGGCAAACAAAAATGCCACGTTGAAAGCAGAAAAAGTCCAAAAATTTCTGCTGGAAGAAAACTGAAAAACAACTTCTAGCTTAAACTGTAACAGACTCACTTTTTGTAATTGGAAATAGTGCCATGAATATGGCAGTGTTGGTAGTTATGACAGGCTATAGGTAATAATAAAGGTATTGGTTGGTTGTCATGTTTTAAAGTGCTCTGCAGTGAAAAGTAAATAATGCATTGTGACCAGAACTAGAGTGGCTTCAGACAAACCCACAGCTGAGGTGACAGGCTGTGGGCTGGGCTCTGTCACCCCCAGCCCATGAATTGCTGAATCATCTGGATACAATAATCAGCATTTTAAAGAGCAACCTGGAGTCCCCATCCCTCCTTTGGGCTCTTACACATCTCATTTCAGAGCTGAGGATCTGCTCCCCAGCCTGCTCTGACAAAGTTTTGCTGCCTGGGCAGTGGAAGGACATCCTGCCCTGCTGAGCCCTCACCTTGGAGGATGGAAACACAGCAGCATTTTTCCTTTAGCTCACTGGCTTTCTGAAGAGCCTCCTTTTTTTTTTTTTTCCTTCCAACAAAGCAGGAAATCGAATGCCAGGCACTGGCTTTTGCAGCTAATCCTGTTAGTTGTGGCAATGGGTTGGAGAAATGGGCAGATTCTTTTTGGCTTAAAAAGCTGTAATGCTTTTTGTCTTTATAGCTTAATTTTCTGCCCATAATCTGGTTAGGGCTGGATGTGAATGAGAGCATTTCTTGTGCTGAAATGGGAGTTGTGCACGTGGCCCATCCCATTTACAGCTCCTCCTGTCCTGAGGTGCTGCTGGGCATCCTCCCATGGTGACTTCACCATTTGTTGTCACGATGTGGGGACCCTTTTCTGCACAGCCACAGCTGTGGGACCTCAGGATGGTTTTGGGTGTCCTTGCAATGTCTCTGCTGAACCAGGAGTGGTTTCATGGAGTGATTTCCCCTCCTTGTGCATGGAAGTGTTTTCCTCACAGGAGACTGTGAGCAACCCTTGTGGCACCTCCAGCAGCTCTGAGAGCTCATCCTGGTGAAGGGAAGGCCATGTCTGAAATGCAGCTCTGGGCTCAGGGCCACTGTGTCCAGCAGTGGAGCCAGCTGGGCCGTGCCAGCTCCCCTGGCTGTTCCTCCTGAGCGCTCTCAGGGCTGTGTAAAACAAAACACAGAAGCACATTGAGACTTCAGACTCCTGCTGCCAGGGCAAGAGCTGCCATATCCTGGCTAATTAAGTTCTTGTTAGGATTTTGGCCCGACTGCTGGCTGCTGTGCCTGCAGCCAAAGCAAGCTCAGCTCAGCTCTGTGTGCCCAGCCAGGCTTTGTGGGCTGCCCAGCCTGGGTCACTGCACAGCCACATCTCCCCAGCCCCTGTTGCCATGGAGGCTTCAAAGAAAATGAAGTGTAGCTGAGGCTGAGCTGGTGTTCAGCAGGGCACTGCTGAGCCCTGGGGGTCACCTGGGCTTTGCAAATTCCTTGTCCGGGTCCCTGGGACTGTGTCCTGTGTCCCTCCTGCTCCTTTGTTTTTGTCAGCTGGGCAGGCTGGGGGGGACTTGTGGCATTTCCCAGCTTTCCCAACCCATGGCTGCTCAGTGGAAGTGCTCCCTTTATCTCCTCTTTTATTTCCTTTATTATTATTTATTATCCCTTTATTTCCTCCACTTTCAGGCAGAAAGATTTTTGGAGTGGGGCTTGTCCTGTATGAGAAACTCCAGTGCTGGTGTTTGCAGTGGCTCAAAGTTTGGGATTTGTGGGGGCTGCTTTGGGGTGGGATGGCTGGAATGAGAGGTGACCCCACAAGGGCAGTGTTAGGGAAGCAGGCTGGGGGAATGTTGAACTCCCAGGGATGAGCTGTGCAGCTCATTCTGCTCTCACTGCTTGGCAGAAATGCTGTTGTAGCAGCCTGAGGCACCCCAGCTTTCCCCTGAGCTGGCAGATATTTCCCTCTCACCATCCTCCCAGCAGCTGCTGGCTTGGCTGCTGATTTCTGTGTTAACTGAACAACCTTCCCACCTCCAACGTGAAGGCAAAGCCCTGGGATGCTCCAGAACCCAACATCACCTCCCTGGGCATGGGCAGCAAGGCTGGGCTTTGCTTCTTGTGCTGCTGCTGAGGGGTGGAAACAGCACAGTGGAGTTTTCCCTTTTGTTCTGTGCCCCTGTTTGGTGGCTGCATGGAAATAAAAAATGCCAGCTGGGAATGTCCCCGTCTCCAGGCGCCGTGGCAGGGCTGGGGGGGCTCTGCAGGGCCAGCCCCCCCTGCCAGGCCACCCCAGGCCCCTTTTCCTCCCAGGGAGAGCTGCCAGCACCTTTCACAGGCCACTGGGCTTTGCAGAGCTGTGTGGCAGCAGGGAGGCTCCTTCCCGAGTTTCCTTGGAGAGCAGCACGCCAGGAGATGCTGCTGGAGAGTTCCAGGGCCCTTCTGGGATGGGAAAAGTTTCCAAAGAGCCATGGATCCATCCATTTAGGAGGCATTAGGGCCTTAAATGAAAGGCTTTTTTTTTTTTTTTTGGTAAATTGATTTTTGCTTCCATGCATTTTTTATGAGCTTTGAGGCTCTGTGTCCTTCCAGATCCCCCTCTCAGTATCCTCCTTCTTGTTACATATCTAGCAGCCCAAAGCATGTTATAATTTCCTTATTCCTCTCCTTTTCTAATGTGCTGGTTCTTTATTGTCTGGTGGTTTTTATCCCCAAGGTGGGAGCTGCTTCTCCCCAGGCTGCAGGATGTTTGGAGTGATGGATTTACAGCAGCAGGGAAGGTGTCACCTCAGGCAGGTTCTGAGCCCATCCTCCCTTGGCTCACAGCTTCCCCCATCCTCTCAGTGTCTTGTGAGGCTGGAGCAAAGTCCTGCTCTGCAGGAGGAGCTGGGGCTGTGTGCACACTGAGCCTCTGGGGCTGCACAGCTCCTTCACGTTTTACCCACTGACCTTTCCAGCCAGGAATTCAAGCTGAACTTCCCATTTTCCCTGCTCAGGGCACGGAGGGCTGCAGCACACACCCTCTCCCTCCTCTACACACAGAATGGGTTTGATTCTTGGCATTATTCACCGACTCTGTTCTGCTTTTCTGAACCATCTGTGCAGGGATATGTTTGCTGTAAGCTGTGTTTCCATATGTGCTCTGGAGCTTGGGCACTCCTTTGGATGCCTTGGAAAAGGCTGGTTCTGGGAAAGAGAAATGCTGAGCACTTCTAGGAACAGGATCTTTGATGTCCTCCAGGCTGGCAACCGGAGCTCCCTAATTGCTGGGAAATGTGGCACCGTGGTTTCTGAGCCCAGGTGTGCTGGCCATCCTTGCCAAGGGACCTTTGAACCTTTTCTCCTTAAAATTAGAAAAATGCCAGATGTGGATGCTTGTAACAGCAGCCTCGGGGTGATACAGACTTGCTCATTTTTGGGTTCCTCAGTGCCTTTTTTGAAATGGGATTTCACCCCAAAACCCAAAACTGTGCTGGTGGGAAAAGGCCATCCCAGCTCAGCTGCCTTCCAGCTAACTGTTTTGTTGTACCGTGGAGTTTTATCTGGATTTTCCCATGTGGCTGTTGATTGGGATCTTGCTTTGCCAGGAGCTGTCAAAATGTTGTAACTCTGCCCACGCTGGGAATGGCTGCTCAGTGAGTCACAGGTTTTGGGATGATGTTACCCTCTAGTGGCCTTTGGAGAGGGAGTTGGGAGTGGCTGCTCCAAAAATCCGTGGGCTGGGGCATCCTGGGGCAGCGAGGGAGGCAGGGATGTTGTTTGTTGTGAAGGGTTTTACAGCAGCAGCTGCCCAAATCCGAATCCCAAAGGGCTGGAGTGGGTGAGTCCTGCTTTCCCTGCCCACCCTGCTGTGGAATCCCAAATCCTGCCCGTGCCCTGCCTGCTCTGGGCTTCCCTCCAGCGCTGCCTTCTCTGCTCCTTTTCTTCCTGGCACAGCCCAGGTGAATTCCCAGGTTAAAGATTGATCTCTGCAGTTCCAGGTGTGATGGCTGAGGCGCCCAGCAGTGACTCTGTGCTTGTCCAAAGTGCACTTGGATGGAGCTGATGGCTCTATTTGTGTTGCCTGGGTACTCCCAGGATCAGATAAACTCCCTGGCCAGATAAACCCCTCAGGGATGGCCTCTGGCAGTGAATAGGGAATAAAAAAACCAGACAAAAGCTGTGACCCAAGATCCTTGAGCTGACCCAGCTCCTCTCTGTGCTCAGTGATTGCATCTCTGCAAAGTGCTCAGTGATTGCATTTCCAAAGCAGTGTCCCTCTTGTGCCAGAGTTATTCTGCCCCATTCTTGTTCATGATTTTCCCAGTGATGATCCCTCTCTCATCTCCATCCCTCGCTGTTCCTGCTGCTCCACCCATTGATAGTGGCACCTGCCTTTTGATTAATCAGAAAATCCCTTCTTCCTGGGGATTTCACCCACTGCGGTGTGCTCTGACCCTTCTGGGCTGCTCATTTAGCTGGGAAAGTCACACAGTGTTAGACAGGACCTGCCAGGGGATGGTCACATCCTTTCAGCAAAACCCCTTCCAAATCTCAGCCACTCAACAATTACACTGCTGCTAATTGAGAGTCTTGCTCATCAGTCCTGCACCTACCTCTGGGCCCTTTGTATTCCAGCTGGGAGAATTTCCTTGGCTCTGTGTTTTATGGTCAGGGAATGCTGGAGGGACTGTGCATTAATGCTTGTGGAGGTGACAGGACTGAGTTTAACCAAGCCAGGGCACGCTGGGAAGCGCTGGTCCAAAGAGCAGGAGCCTGGAATGCTCTGGATCCTAAAGGACTGGGTGAATTGCCAGTTAGGGCTGAGGGAAATGTCAGCAGACCAGTGGCTTCCACAGCCCCGGAGTGAGTTGCCCACCCTGGTGTTCCCTGTGGCACAAAGTGATCTTTGGTTCCTGTGCCTGGGAGCTCCTTTGGTGCCTGCTCTGAGCTGCTGGCGCTCTGACAGGCAGGATCTGGGGATTTCCTCGTTAATGAGCTGACCTAATTACCTGCTGTGAGTGCCCTGCCAGCTGCCCAAACCCCGGAGTGCTCAGTGCTGGGCAGAACCACCAGCTCTGCCTCTGCGGAGGGAGTTTGCTCTCCCTTCATTTGGGCTTTTTACCCTCACACTTGCCCCTAAAACAACCAAGTCCGTTGATTTCTGCTCCCCCTGGGTGTCCCTGCACCCCCAGCTCAGGTGTGGGGTGTGAGGATGAGCAATTCCCTCTTTGGCTTTTCCTGGGAATTGCCCAGGGACTGGAACTGATATCCCAGATTTTGGGCACACAAAGGGCAAATCAAGGAGTGCCAGGCAGGGCTGCTGGCCTTAATTTCTTCTTCTTTTCTCCCTCCTGAGGTTAATGTGATGGCTGTGAGCATCTGCACCCGGGAGGCTTATCAGTCCATGAAGGAGAGAAACATCGACGATGGGCACATAATAAACATTAACAGGTGAACAAAGAGGGGTGTGGGATCAGCCTCGGGGGATTCCTGCTCTTCCCTGCAGCACAGAGAGGATTTAAACTCTGGCTGGGGGCAGCCATGGGGGTTTTTCCTCCTCCTCCCTGCCTTACAGTGAAGGGTTTAAGCACTGGATGTGGGTGCTGATGGGGTTTTCTAAGGGTTGTGGTGGTTGATATTTCAGACTTAATCTTTGCTGGTCTAAAGCAGGGGAGACCAAACCAGGAAGAAAAGGAATAATCCAAAGCAGGGGGAAAAGGAATAATCCAAACCTGGGGGAAAAGGAATAACCCAAAGCAGGGAGAAAAGGATAATCCAAACCAGGGGGAAAAGGAATAATCCAAAGCAGGGGGGAAAGGATGGTATCAGCCACTCCTGATGGGGCTGAAGTTTGATTTCTGGAGCTGGTCAGGGAAGCTTTGGCCCTGTGGAGAGGAGCTGCCTGCTCCCCGTGCCAGCCTCTCAGTGGGTTTGCTGTGACTCTCTGAGTGTCCTGCAGGTCCGTGCCAGCTGCCAGCAGTGTCCCCTGTGCTCTGTCCCCAGCATGAACGGGCACAGCGTGGTGCCCCAGTCCGTGGTGCATTTCTACAGTGCCACCAAGTACGCGGTGACGGCGCTGACCGAGGGGCTGAGGCAGGAGCTGCGCGAGGCCAGGACCCACATCCGAGCCACAGTGAGTGCCCAGGGCTCCTCTGCCACGGGCCACAGCTCTTCCCTTTGGGGAAGAGCCAGAGGAGTGCAAAAACAGTGCTCAGCACGCTGGGAATGGTCAGGAGATGCTGTGGGAATGCGTGGCTCTCTTTGCCAGGAAGGGATTTTTTGGGTGCACCAAGTGGGCAGTTGTTTATTGGGGGGGTCACTCAGCTGTTGGTGCTCACTCAGAGCTTTTCCATGTTTTTCTTTGCTTCTCTGTCCCTCTGGGGTGTGAGGAGGGAAGTACCTGCCACAAAAATCATTAAGGCAAGGTCTGCTCACTTCAGCTGTTCCCTGAAAACAATGGGTGGGAAAGGAGAATAACAGAAAAACAATTTTTTTTTAATATTCTTTTACTGAAGGGGAATTACAAATCCTATTAGGATGTGCTCTGCTTTTTTCCAGTGTATATCTCCAGGACTGGTGGAAACAGGATTTGCTTTTAAACTTCATGATAATGACCCTGAGAGAGCTGCTGCAACCTATGAGAGCATTCGGGTAGGACTTGGAGGAATGGAAACAGAGGGAAGTGGCTCTGATTATAATTGAAGCCTTTCTCCTGGTTAATAGTCCCAGAGAGTGCCCAGTGCTCTCCAATCTCAGCCCTCAAACCTCAAATTTTCCACTGTGTAGGTTTTCATTTGGGTTCAGTTTCCAGCTCCTTATATTTTTCCTTTTATTCTGATGTTCTGTAAATAAGTGTCAGCCAGCTTTGCCATTTTCCAAGCTGTGACTTCTTCATTGCAGAGAAGAGGGGACAAGCAGAGGTGCCAGCACAAGGAGAATTGTCCTGAAGGTGGCACAGGATTTCCTGTGGGAATTCCTGATAAGGATGGCACTGCCTGACCTGGCAGAATTGCTGTGCCAGCTGTGAGATTATTCACAGCAATCCAAGAATTATCAGCACCAGGCACATCCTTTGAGAAATTTTTAAAGGATTGGGTATTTCCTGCTTGCTTGCAGTGCCCAGTGGCACTGTCTGACCTCGTTATGGATGGGCAGGACAGGAGGGGACCTTGGCGTGGTGCCCTCTGACCCAGAGCTCCTTTGCTGTCTTGCAGTGTCTCAAGGCTGAAGACATGGCCAATGCTGTCATCTATGTCCTCAGTGCCCCTCCTCATGTACAGGTAGGCTGGGGCTGAGCCTGGGGAGGGGCTCAGGGCTGCCCTGGCCTGGCTGAGCCAGCCCTGGATCAGCTGGGAGCTCAGGGAGCTGGGCTGGGGATTAGCAGGGATCATGTTTGTTTACATTTCTGGGTGGCAGCTCTGGGATGGCACTGCTCAGGGTGTGGCATGGCACTGCTGGCACTGCTCAGGGTATGGGATCACTCTGGGGTGGCACTGCTGGCACTGCTCAGGGTGTGGCATGGCACTGCTGGCACTGCTCAGGATGTGGGATCTCTCTGGGATGGCACTGCTGGCACTGCTCAGGGTGTGGCATGGCACTGCTGGCACTGCTCAGGATGTGGGATCACTCTGGTGTGGGATCGCTCTGGGATGGCACTGCTGGCACTGCTCAGGGTGTGGGATCGCTCTGGGATGGCACTGCTGGCACTGCTCAGGATGTGGGATCGCTCTGGGATGGCACTGCTGGGGCTCTTCACATCCCTGTGGATCCAGTAAAAACTGAGCTGGCTCTGCTTCTTCCCCTGGATGGAGCTGGGGCACTGCCCAGGCTCTCCAGGGAATGGTCACATTCCCAAGACTGCCAGAGCTCCAGGAGTGTTTGCACAATGCTCCCAGGGTGGGATTTTGGGGTGTCTGTGCAGTGCTAGGAGCTGGACTAGATGATTATTGTGGGTCCTTTCCAACTTGGGATATTCTGTGATTCCATGATCCCAGAAAAGCACTGTGCAAGGCAGGGGGAGTGTGAGGGGTGAGGGCACACTGCCCTTTTGGATGGTGCCATGTGAGATTTGCTGAGTTTTGGTTTCTGCCAGCTGCCAAATGTCTCTCTGGACCTGTTCCCCCCAGTGTGAGATGTTTGTGCTGCCACAGGGACTCTCCTCCTGAGGAACAAGGAATGCCTGGCCAGCTTTGGGCTGGAGGCAGGAGCAGCAGGAGCAGAGTTCCTGTTGTGAGAGCAGACTTTGATCACCACAGGCTCCTCAGTGTCTGGGGTGAACTCTGCTCCCTGGAGCAGGATGTGTCCCCTGGCACTGCATCCCTGGGGCTTTTCTTGGCTTCAAAAGATTAAAAATCTTTCCTGTGGCAGCTCTGGGAGCAGGCCCTGCACCTTTTCTGTGCATATTTGAGCTTTTGCTGCCTGCCAAAGGCAGAGCAGGTCCCTTCAGCTGTGCTTTCCTCACAGCTCAGCTGGTCAGGCTCATTCCAGTGCAGATCCCAGTGCAGAATCCCAGTTCCATCCATCCCCTGTTGCTCTCTTGCAGATTGGGGATATACAGATGAGGCCCACGGAGCAGATCTCCTAGCAGGGGAGGAGGATGAGGAGGACCATGAGCAGCACCCTGTCCACTCCACTTGGAACCCTCTGGCAGCCCAGGGTTCCCTCAGCTGGCTGGCAACGTTTTAATCAAGTACCAAGGATCATGTTTGAAGAATTATTTTTCTCTCCCTCTCTCTGAGCTGGTGCTGGTGCTGAGCCAGTTTGAAAAAAAAAAAAAAAAAAAGAGAGAACCACAAACTCATAGTGGGTCTCTTTCTCCCCCACTCCTTTCTGACACTGCTTAAGAGTAAAAATGTATTTGAAAATAATGCAGGGAAGTGGTTTGTGGAAGATTGTTTGTCTCCAGGCTGGTTTGTTCTTCCATTTGCTTTCTTTTCAAGGTTTGTTTGATCTTAGTTGCTGATGCTGTGTGTGGACCTAGGTGAGGTGGCACAAGATGTTTGCCAGCTTCAGTGTGCTTAGGGTTTGAGATTTTCAGTGGATGTCATACATGAATCCATCTAATATTTTATTTTCATCAGGTTGATTACTGATGGTGATGATGCATGTGGTATTTTCTATTTCTTTTGTATCCCACTACCCTAACCCCAGTGTACAACCTCCCCCTGCCATCTTTTCCCTTTCACATGAATCATGCCTGCCAAGTTTGAGGAAGTATAAATGTGTGTGCTTGATATTTCTCTTTTTTTCTAGGTAGATAAATAGTTGGAGGAAAAGCACCTGTCCCTGTGCAGGTTAGGATGATAATCTAAGTGGCATAGTTACAGTAAGAGTGAGTTGTTTGGTATTTTTAATAAAAACTAAACGTGTGCTGTCTTGTGATCACCTCTACCCTTGGTATCATCCCCCAGCACTCTTGATGTTCTGTATGTGATATTTGCATGCATTGACACTTTTCTGGAAACGTGGATTGCTCTGGTGCTGAGGAGCTGGAAATGGTGGAAGTTTATTTCTATGTAGAGACAGAAACTCTGAGAGAGAGAGAGAGAGAGAGAGAGAGAGAGAGTGGAACGAGCCATGCTGGAGGTGTCTGGAACGAGGAGAGATTTGCAGAGGATTTTTGGCTACAAAAAGCAGCAGGTGAAAGGTCTGGCTGGGATCTCGTGTTGGTGCAGCCCCAGTGTTTGGCTCTGGGTTTTCTCTGAGTTGAGGGAGAAGAGAATTGACCCCAAAGCAGAGCTGTGTGTGACTCTGTGTGTGTGTCCAGCCCTCCGTGGAGCTCTTGGACACGTTGCCTTAAGATTGCAGAGCCTGCCCAGCTCCTGCTGGGCTCCAGGCAGCGTTTCAGAAGGTCAGGGATGGTCAGAGCAGAGGATGGAGAGCCTGGCAAATTGGGGTTGGATTGTTTGGCTGACAGCAGGAGAGCCCTGGGAGTTCATCTGTGTTACACCAGAGCTGAGCCACCAAACACGAGTCCAGCTCCCTGTACAGCCTTGGGCAAGTCACTTTACCTCTCTGCCTCAGTTTCCCCTCTGGAAAATGGGGATAATAACACTCACCTACCTCACAGGGGTGTTGTGAGGACTCACAAGCTTTTGTAAAGCACTTTGACCACGACAGGCGCTGTGTAAGTGCTGAGTGTTGATATTGAAGTATTATTATGAATTAAACCTTGTGATACCTAGAATTCCTTGTGCCAAAGGTGAGCAGCTGTAGGAGGATACAAGGAGAAAACTGGCAAAATGTTCTTTTCATGATGGTAAAAACAAAAGGCAGTTTGCCCCTTTTTTTTTTCCCTCTTTATTAACACATGATGTGTTCTGTCCATTCCTCACCTGTCACTGGTTTCTCCTCACAAGTGTACCTGAATTTGGCTTTTTAATTTATTGTGAGTGAAATCCCTGCCCCTTGGGAAGTTTTGCACTGCCAGGGATGCCAAGGTGGTGCCTTTGTGTGGATTCCCAGCAGGTGCCCTGGACAGTGTGTGCCATCTTTAGGAGAAGGTGGTTGAACTACTAAAGAGGCCAAAAAAAAAAAAAATTGAGAAATTAGGAACTTCTGAGCAGGGATGTGGGCAGCAGTGGTGAAACATTGAATTGTGGCAGCAACTGTGTGCAAAGTTCAGCAGATGTTGAAATGTGTGGCTGAGGAGAGGCTTTACATCTCCCTGAGCTGTAAAAGGAGGATTTGCAGAGAATTGCTTAAGATGCAGAACTTTGACAAAGGGTTTTTCTGGGTAATTGCTCCCTGCAAATACAACCTGGCTGCCCTGCTGCCCTGGAATTTGTTTTTTTTTTTTTTTCCCCAAGAACATTTGTAAGTCTCTAAAGTGACCTCGAGATGATGTGCAGTATATTTTTCCATTTGAAGTGTGGTTTTAGGGGATCATCCCTGCTGCCTGCTAACCTCCCCCCCGAAGGAGGGCTCCTTGTGGGTTCTGTGGCCTCGGGTGGCCTTGGTGGCACCTCCTGCCACCTTCCTGGGATGAGATGGGACACGACTCCGAGGCAGTGAGACCCCTCAAACATGAGGATCAGTGAACTGTGTAATTTATCAGTAGGTTTCTAATTGTGAACTGTAAAATAAAGAATAAAAAGAGAGGCACACTGTGGTTCGTCTGTGGTGTGTTTTGTTAATTTTTAATTCAAGCTCAACCTTTTTGCTGTTCACAAAGTTTTGTCTGGGGAGAGATCCAAACAGAATCCTTGCGTTTTGGGTCTTTATGAGGAAAAACAGAATTTCTTTCTGGGGATGGACATCATCCACTTGTCTCGGGAATAACCTGTGGAGATTTGTCCGGGGTCACTGGGGTGCCCAGGGTCTGTCTGGGAGCTCTGGGATGCTCTGTTCCCATTCCTGGGGTCTGTCTGGGAGCTCTGGGATGCTCTGTTCCTGGTACCGGGGGTCACCGGGGTTCTCTGTTCCCGGTGTCACTGGGATGCTCCGTTCCCGGGGTCACCAGGGTTCCCCATTCCCGGTTCAGGAGGTCACTGCTATTCCCCATTCCTAGTTCCCGGGGTCACCGGGATTCCCCATTCCCGGTACCGGGGCTCACTCGGATGCTGTGTTCTCTGTTCCCAGTGTCACTGGGATGCTCCGTTCCCGGGGTCACCAAGGTCCCCCGCTCCCGGTACCCAGGATCACTGGGGTCGCTGGGATGCTCTGTTCCCGGGGTCACCGGGATTCCCCATTCCCGGTTCCCGGTGTCACCGAGGTTCCCGGTGTCACCGGGGTTCCCCGTTCCCGGTACCCAGGATCACTGGGATGCTCTGTTCTCTGTTTCCGGTGTCACCGGGGTTNGGAGCTGTGGCGGGCACAGCAAGACTTACCCCGGGCCGGCAAGGGGAAACAGCGAAAAGCGCCGTCCCTGGAGAGGACTAAAGGCTCGGAGATCCTGTTCGGGATAGCCCCGGTGTGGCTGGCGCTGGCCCAGGCGCGCAGGGCCCTGTTCCGGCTGTTCCTGAAGGAGCAGCGCGGCCCCAGCCG
>VXBI01002849.1:290394-304997 GCA_013397375.1 Toxostoma redivivum | reverse complement strand
TGAGGGCCGAGCTGGGCCTGCAGGCCGCGGCCCGCGGGCTGCCGGTGCTGCACGTCCCGGGCCGGGCTCTGGACCTGCTGTGCCGGGGCAAGCCCCACCAGGGAGTGTGTCTGGAGGCCGCCCCGCTGCCCTTCAGGAGCCTGCGGGATGCTGAGGAGCCGCAGCCGGGCCATGGAGAGAGCGGGGGGCGGCAGCGGCTGTGGCTGGTGCTGGAGCACATCCAGGATCCCATGAACCTGGGGGCTCTGCTGCGCTCCGCGTATTTCCTGGGGGTGGACAGAGTGGTGGCGACCCACAGCAACAGGTACGAGCCACAGCAACAGGTACGAGCCACAGAAACATACGGGCTCCTCCAGCCCCTCTTTTCCTCCCGGGTTTCCAGTCTGTATCACTCAGAAATCTCTCTTTGAAGAGATTTCTGGCGCTGATCTGTAGAGCAGGATTTGGGATGCTGCTACCCTGCTATGGGATGTGGAGTTCTAGGCTCGCCCTGCACTCTCCTTGTTTTAACCCATTCTGTGTCTCACTTGTCCCACCTGTGAGCCGGTTCTTGGGTTAATTCCCTCCTTTTCTCACATCCCTACAGTGAGTGGGACCTGGAGGAGATTTGCTGAGGCAGGAGAAGGAAATAGAGAAACAAAAATTCACCTGGATTTCCTCTCGTGTGACACTTTTCCATTCCTTTTCCTCTTGCAGCTGCCGCTTGACTCCCATAGTGAGCAAAGCCAGTGCTGGAACCATGGAGGTCTTCGATGTGTACGGCACAGATGATCTGCAGGGCTTTTTGAAGGTACAGTGAGCCACTTTATTTATTTTTTTTTCCAAGAAAACTCAAAACACTGCAGGTATTACACAGAATGGAGGCACAGACCTGAGTTATTTGCAGTGTCTGTGCACCCCCAGCCCCATTCCATCGGGTAGGGAGGGAGAGTGGCTGTTTTTTCTGGAAGCTGGTGGTGCCAGGATAACGCTGGGGGTTTGTCTCCCTTCTCCTCGGGATGTGTGGCACAGCAGCATCCCAGGGCTCAGGCACACGATGGCAGCATTGGGCAGCCTTTGGAGCAGGGAATAGAGGAGGAACCAGGGCTGGGGAGAGCTGCTGGGAATTTTTACATTTTCCCTATGCAGTGAGGTGTGAGGGGGAGCCCTTTACAGGTAAAAAATTTAAGGAATGCCAAAAAAAACCCCCACCCCAATCAGCTTAACTGAAAATATAACAAGTAGTGTTTGCATACATGACTTCTTTTCTTTTTAAGCTTGAATATTTGGCAATTCTTGATTTCTTTCCCTTTTCTAGGCTAAAAGTGCAGAAGGCTGGGAAGTGGTGGGAACAGTCAGCAGGCCTGAGGATGTGGAAGATGTTCCTGTCATCAGCTGCTCAGAATTCCGCTGGGACAAGCCCCTCATTGTAGTGATAGGTATTTATTTCTATTTCCAGGGTGCAGCTGTGAGGGGGTGCTTCACTCCAGGGATTGTTCCAGGTCTGGAAAAGAAAAGCTGAGTGGGAATCATGGACTGGTCTGGCTGTGAATGAAGCAGGGACTGAGAGGAACAGGGAGAGCTGGGGAGGCTCCCAGAAGGAGCAGTTTGTGGATGCACAGAGAGTTCAGCAGCTGGGGAGGGTTTAGTGGCAATTTTTGTGTTAAGGCAGCCACAGTGTGGTGTTTGCTTTGTGCTCTGTGTTTTGATCCTGTGCTGGAGCCCCAGATTTGGATTTTCTGTGAGCCCCAAGCCGTGCCACATTTCCCCTTAAAAACCAGCAATGTCTGGTCTGGGAAGAGCCACGAGGGGCAGTTGCTGGGGATGATCTGGATGCAAAGCTGGGCTTTGTAGCCACCCCTGAGAGCAGTCAGGGCACGCCTGGGAGAGGGCAGGAGGTGCTGGCTGTGAGCAGGAGCAGAGGAATCTCCTCCCTGTTGGAGCAGTGGCTGCCCCTTCCCTGAGCACCTGAGCTGGGCAATTCCTGCAGGGGATTCTGCCATTCTGCCCATTCTCTCACCTTTTGTGGGCACAGTTTGAACTTGTGCAGCCTCCCAGAAGGTGAAGGGAAGGGGACTGTGTGTGTCCCCAGCTCCGTGTCACCTGGCACAGGAGCTGGCTGGAGCTTTTACACTTGGAAGTGGAGTCCTGCTGGCCAGGAGCCAGGGAGGGGCTGTAATCCTGCCCCGTGCTGGGGCTGCCTTGGCTCGGAGGACATTCCTTTAATTAAAATGTTTATTGAACTCCTACAAACACTGACAAGACAACGCAGCAAATCTGGCATCTCTACAAGATGTGTGGAGCTGTATTCCAGGGGGAGCAGGGAGGCTGGCAGCTCTGCTGATTGCCCACAAAGAAATGCATCCCACAAACGGCGACAGCACCCGGGGACAGGCAGGGGCTGGAAGCAGCAGCAGTGTCGTTACCTTGAGTTATGAGAGATTTCTCCAGGAAAAAGTCCAAATATCCTTTTGTCAGGGGAGATTGGAGGCTGATTGGTAGATGCATGAGGAGAGCTCCTGGACCTTGCAGCAGTAATGATTTCAACTCTCTGCTGAGCACTAACTCTTGGCTGAAAAGAAAATTGAACATTACGGTCGTCTGATGCTGGGGCTTGTTGGGAGAAACGTCCTGGATCTGAATATGGAGCATTCCTGCAGCTGCAGGGAGCAGCAGAGATAATTCAGCCTGGGATTGAGCTCCCTGGCACCACACAGATTGTCTTGTAAGTTAAGCATTTGCAGCCTCCAGTTCCCCCTCCTGGCATCCACGCTGGCTTGGCAGAGAGTGATTTGGACAGTCCAGCTTAATGTTGTCTGCACTGGAGTCATTGCTGGAGGCGACAGACAGCTCAGAATGGCAGCCTGGTGCACACAGCAACAGATTGGGAGCACTTAGATGGCTGAGTAAGAAGAGTTTCTGGGTAATTTGTTCTTCTTAGACTTTCAGTCTTTAGCTCGAGGTTTAATGCTCTTCACAGGGATGGTGATTTTATGGAGATGTTAATTTTGTGTATTTTTCTGCTGCTGGATCTGAATTTCCTCCACTGAAAACTGCAGTTGTTAGTGGTGTTAATTGTAAATGGGGCAGGAAATGTGGTTTGTCATTTCACCAAGCTCTGGGCTTTGAGCTCTGTCAGTGAGGGACAAAGCTGAGAGGTGGAAGTTAAAGATCTGAAGTGGGAAGTGTTTTGTTCACCAGTCTAAACCAGGATTTAATCTGATTCAGTCAATACTCCCTCCCTTGTGTCACACTGAGCAAGTCTTTTTCCCTGAATTTATTGCTCCTCATTATTTTAAGCAGCCAGGGCCATAAAAAGCTTTGTAAAAGCTGGAGGCAAAATCGGTGCCTTTATTGGGAATTGTAGGACCCTTTTGAGGGACAGGAGAGGATTTCTCCAGGAGCCATTGCTGCTGTCCCAGCTGGAGAGTCCTGTGGGAGTGTGGTTTGAGAGGCTCAGGAGGCAAATACCACTGTAGGTGTAAAACTTCTCCAGGATACTATTTCTGGGTTTTTTAAGCATTTTTAAGTAGTAGTGAGGAGCTGTGGAGGGCCTGGCTTTGATTCCTGGTGTCACCCTGTGACCTTGGAGAGCTCCCCCAGGCCTTGCTGGCTTAAAGCAGGATGGAAAGATTGGTCGGGATGGGGTTAGGGGCTTCTGAAGGCTCACTGAGCCCAGCCAAAGAGCTTTTGCCATGACTGAGTTCAACTGGGAAAGTGATGCAGGAGGCATTACCCAAAGCATCCTCTTCCTTACCCAAAGTGCATCTTAGATCACCCATTAAAACATGAGGGGAAGAACAAAAAAATGGGAACGATGACATTGCCATCTCTGCGTGGTCAGAGGGATCAGTGCCACCCCAGACTGGTGTGGGGCTCGGGGCACGGCTGCTGGAGGGGAGCTTTGGCTACCACATGCCAGGCCTGTTTGCCAGGGGTGTTTGGGATGAGCTGGCTGCCTGTGCTGCCCTAAATAAAAACGTGGAGGAATTCTTTGGGGAGCCAAGCAGGCTGGGAGGTCCCAACCCTCGGCATTTTCACCTGTCTTCACACAGCATTGTTTAAAGCCTCTCCCTTTCCATTTCCCTTTGTGACAGCGTGAGTCAAACATCTACTAATGACCTGGGATAGATTTCAACTCTGTTTCACCAGTGTATCAGCCCAAACACATCAGGGCTGCTGGCTGGTTTAACAACTAATCAATTGAAGCCTCTGGTTAAAGTGTCTGCATGCACAAGTTGCACCCAGCCCGTGGGGGGTGGGTGTGTGCGTGCTGGCAAGGCTGGAGCTGTCACTGGCAATAGGGATGTGGGATTTGCTGGAGCGGAGCTGGCCTGTGGCCCTTTGCAGCTCCCCTGTGCCCACAGGGATCTCTGTGCAGCACAGATATTCCTCAGAACCACTTGAGATGCTGGAGGACAGATCCAGGGAGGGAAGGGAGGAAGGGAAGAAGGTGCCTGGCTGCTCTCTGGTGGCCCAGTGGGAGCTGCTGAGGTGGCTGAGCTTAGGGGGAGAGTGTCAGAGAGACACAGCATGAACAAGAACTGCACTGAGGAGGGGGAAAGGACGTGTGGCAGTGCTGTGAGCTGTGTCTGTGTCCTGCAGGGAGTGAAGGGGAAGGGCTGTCCCTGGAGACCCAGCTGCAGTGCCAGAGGATGCTGGCCATCCCCCCTGGCAGGGCCCTGCACCCCGGCATCGACTCCCTCAACGTCTCTGTGGCTGCAGGTGAGAACACTTCTGGGCACCAAACCCCAGCTTCTGCCCTTAACAATCAAACATCCAGGCACCCTGAACGATTTTCTCGTGGTTTGGGGGAAAAAAAAAATCCCTTAATATTTATTTATTTTTGCTTTCCTACAGGTATCCTCCTGCACTCCATCTGCAGCCAGAGACGGAGGCATGGAGATTGAAATCCTCTTTATTTGGTGGAGGAAGCTGCTCAGTGTGGATATGGAAATGCTCTTCCCAGGGTCTCCATCATCACTGTGAGCTGCATTTTGGCTGCTGCAGAAGCCACCAGATCCCTGACTTAACACCAAAGGCAGACACCTGATGTCATAGGGAACCCCTGGGAGGAGCAGACTGGCTGGGAAGAGCCAGTTTTGGCTGAAAGCACCCAGGGATGGTTGCCAGCACTGTGCTTGTGCACAGGGGACTTTGTGCATCACTCAAACCGTGGGGACAGCTTGGGCTGTGGGTCAGAGTGCCACTGAAAGTGCCCTGGGCAGCAGCTGTGAGTGCCAGCTGTGCTTGGGAACCACCAGAGCTGTTTTTTTTTGTATTTGGTTGTAAACCAGGTGTGCAGCCCTGCCTAGGGCTGGCAAACAGCTGGAGTGGGGGGGAGCCCGTGGAAATAAAGCTTTTGTAAAGATTGGTTGTAGACTCAAATCAATCGGTTTTGGGTCATGAATCCAGATTAGTCCTTCAGGTGGGAAGAGGGATCTAGAGCTCATTTCCTTCCCAAGCTGGGCTGATCCTCCTGGAGGCTGAGGTGCCCCAGGACCTGCTGATGGCACTGGGGTGGCTTCATTTGCAACTATCCTGCTTGAGAAACCAGGCTGGCTAAATTACTGAGAGCTAAAAGAATGTTATCACTTAGCACCTTAATTATTTTATTTAGCTACCGTGGCCCTTTGCATAGGATTCCTCATTAACACTTAATTTACAGTGCCCTTTAGGGATAATTTCAAACAATTCCGTTCAGTCTGCCCCCTCCCCACTTCCAAAGGAAGAAGTAAATCACTCTGAGTGACTAATTAGGACTTTCCTTTGAGCTAAATGAAGTCTGTAAACCTTGGTCTGTGGATGTGGGGGTGTTCCCTGTGTGTCCCTGGGAGGGTCTGGCTGCTGACACTGGGGACACTCCTGGTGCTTGGGTTGGGGGACAAGGCATGGAGAGGTGTCCAGGGCTCCCTTCTGTGGCTGTGATGGATGGGAGGGTGGGGACACTTCCCCTGAGCTGTGTCCTGAGGAAAAGGACAAATCCCTCTGAAACAGCAGCATCATACAAACAGGGCTGTGGTACCCGAATCCACAGGGAGCTGAAGAACCCTGAGCTGATGCCTTGTGGGCTGAGAGCTGGTGCATTTTGGGGGCTGAATTTGCCCTTTTTTTTCTGGTTTAAAGCTGAAAGGAAAAGGCTTCAGGCCCAGAGGCCTCCACAGCCCTGTGCAGCTGCTCAGCAGCTGAGGGTGCCCCAGCAGAGGGTGCCCGTGGCTCAGATTTGCTCATTTTCCAGAGGAAAGATTCCAAGATTCAGCACTTGGCTAACTGAATCCTTCCTCTGGAGCAGCAGGGATCAGGGTAAAGCCATTTCTTCATTCTTGACCTACAGGTAAGCATATTTATTTCTCATCTCATAGGAGCTGCTGTTTCTCCTGTTTTATTTCTATTTTTTTTTTAAGTTTTCCTCAGCAGTGGGGAGGCACTTCCTGGCTTTGTGTGGCTGGGAAAGCCAGGCTCTGTCAGGCTGTGCTTGGCCATCTGCTCAGCCCCTCTAAGCAGGAGGCAGCTGAGGAGCCCTGCAGCAGCTCCTTTACTTCTGGAAGGCTCCCAAAAAGCTCTGGAACCTCCCTGTCCAGCAGAGTGGGAGGAGAAGCTCCTGCCTGGCCATCACTCCAGCAGCCATCACCATTCCTGTGAATTCCCAGTCCTGTATCCGTGGTGCTCCTTGGCACTGGAGCATCAGACAAGGCTTTTGGGAGTTGCCTGAGCTGGGATTTAGGATTTGAGTGCATAACTCAGGCTGCAGCTCAGACTTTGCTGCTTGTGAGGGCACTGAGTCCCTGAGATTCACCACTCTGGGTGGCTTTGCTGTTCCCACTGCTCCCATTTCACTCTCTGGTAAGTTTTAGCCCCATTTTTTTCCCACTGGGATCCACCTGCAGTGACTTTTGGAGGGAGCTGAAGCTTTGTTCTCCTGCCCCAGCCCCATCCTGAGACTCTGAGGAGCACGGGGACCTCTGTGCTCTGCCACCTTTGGAGCTGGAGCTTTGTGCTGTGCCATTTGCCCCTGATCTAATAAATGCAATCCATTAATTGGATCATTGCCTGCTTCTCCAGTTAATTTCCTGGATATTTTTAAATGTTAAAATGTAGTTTTTATAGTCTTTCATTATTTTTAGCCTTAAGCTTGACTATAATAGTCCCTGTAATGTAACTGTAAAAAACTCCCAGCTTTATATCATAAAGGGGGACATTAATTGTCATTTTTTGTGTACATCAGCAAGATCAAAACACGTTTCCTGATTACTTCTGTTTGTACATAGAGTCTCTTTGATATTTAGATATGAATAAAGTGTGTGTGTGTAATTTGAAAGTCAATTGTTCCCTCCCTGCTGCTTGTCATGGATTCCTTTCAGAGGCTTATTTACCAAATTGATTTTAAAATTTACTAATTGCCCTTCCAGAATGATTTCTCAATAATCAAAGTGTCTCTAAGCACAGTGGCAAAATATTTGTCCTCCTTGATTCAGAAGATGAGTTTGGCACTGCCTTATCTTCAGCCAGGGGAAAACACAAATCTTCCCCTCTCCAAAATCCACCCTGGGGAGCTCTGGCTGTGAGAGCAGCTCAGCCCCTGCCCCACATTTCCCTTTTGTGCTCAGGGTTATCATCATGACTGGAAAAATCCCACTGCACCCAATCCAACAACTGGAAAAATCCTGTTCCACCCAATTCATTGCTGGGTCCCAGTGATATTTTGGAGGCTGGAATGGCTCTGGGACAGGGGACACCTTTCCCTCTCCAAAGGCCAGGCTGGTGGGAGGTGAAGGGAACGGCCTGGGAATGGAGCTGGAGCTGGGAATGGGATTGGGATTGAAGCTGGGAATGGAACTGGGATTGAAGCTGGGAATGGGATTGGGATTGCTGCTGGAGTTGGGAATGGAAATGCTGGAGCTGGGAATGTTGCTGGGATTGCTGCTGGAGCTGGGAATGTTGCTGGGATTGCTGCTGGAGCCAGGATTGTTGGTGGCGCTGGGATCGCTGCTGGGACCGCTGCCCACGGGGAGCCTCCCGAACGCGCAGCTCCACTCCCGGTTTGTAAATGTAATCAACCTTGAGGTCTTGTTACTTCCACAGGTGCAATTAACATCACCATCTGCTAATCCGTGATTAACGATGTTTACAAATACGCTACAACACGCTAAAATGTGCTGGCACTCTTTGGGGCTTTTTTTCTTCCCTTTATTTCTTTTCCCTCCCTGCTCTGTCACGGGAGCTGTGCACGGGAGGGATTGCCCCATGGAATGCTCCCCCTGCCCCACCATTAATTCACAGACATTTTACATTTTCCTTATTTAAAAGTGCTGTTAAAACTCCAAACCAGCTGCAGGAATGACGAGTTCAAATCAGGAGGTCAGTGCTGCTAAATGGGATTTAATTGCACGGGGTTTGAGGTACAAACTGATGAATCTGAATAATAAAACTTTGTGGGGAGCAACATATGGTGCAGTTTAAAGTGAATTTTTATCGATCATCCCACAACTGATGTGTTAATGGGATGGCAGCCTTTGCTTTGGGTTTGATATCGATGTGGAGTTTTAATAATGTCACACAGGAATATTGTGGAGGGGTTTATAATTTAAAATAATAATAAAAAAAAGAGTGTTTTCTATTAACTGCTTTCTTCTTTTGCAGGAGAGAGGAATACATTACAAGGCTGCTGTGTGTCCTCCAGATCTAGGTTACATGTAATTGCTCAGTAATTGGTAGAACCATGTAAAAGCCATGGTATTTGCCAGTAAACCCTCCTAAGTTACCATGAAATTGAAGTGTGATATTTATTCCCGACAAAACTGGCTGCCCAAATGCTGTGTGGGATCTGGTGGTCAGTGCACAGGAGTTCCTGCAGGAAGGAGGAGCCTTCAACCTCCTTGGGCTTGAGCCACAGAATCCTGGAATGGTTTGGGGTGGGAGGGACCTCAAAGATAATTTCATTCCACCCACTGTCACTATCCCAGGCTGCTCCAAGCTGCCCTTGGACACTTCCAGGGATGGGGCAGCTTCTCTGGGCAGCTTGTGCCAGGCTCACCACCCTCACAGGGGAGGATTTCTTCCCAAAATCCCATCTAAATGACAGCTATTAATAATCTAGTGTACATAGATTAGAAATAATAATAATAATCGAATAACCCTCTCATTATTACAGCTGTTTCAAGGCCCAACTCATCATGATGGAGTCTCGAAGTTCTCATGTTTTCAGTGGGCAGGGAGCAGTAATTACACTAATGATGTTTTTTGGAGCCTTTGGAGATTAAATATTTCTCAGTACACTCCGTGGGTCTCCTGTATTTTACTTTCTTGTTGAGCAGGAGATCCAAAACTGCTCCCAGCTTGGCAATTTCTGTGATTTAACCACGACTCTGATCTGGAGAGTTCCAGCCCTGGGGCCTCACTGGAGGAGCTTCCTCAGGAATTTTTCCCTCCCAGGTCAGTGATGGCTCCTTGGTACTTCTTTGAACAGAGCAGCAGTGATTGCCTCTCCCATAATCAGGAATTTTACACTTTTAAACTCTAACAATGAGCTGAGAATTGATGCAAAATTAAACCTGCCAAGTTGGTTTTTAGCTGGCCTAGAAACCTCCTTTTGTTTTAGGAGCTCAGCAGTGATGTGCCCATCCCATCCTGCACATCCCCTGACTCCACCACACCAGGGGCCGGGTTTGGGATGGTGCCATGGTTTGGGATGGTGTTAAACATGCCTGACAGGGGGTTACAACAGGGAAAGTCACCCCTTTTCCACGGGGATCATTCCTGCCACACTTTTTTGGGGTGAATTGGGCAGCTTTCACCCCTGTGTGCCCAGGATGGAGCCACCAAACCACCTTGGGGTGAGCACCTGAGTCCCCAGGGAGGTCGGGAGGTGGGGAATAGTTAAAGAAAAGCGGGATGCAGGAGGGGAGGATTCCCTGGCAGAATAAAGAGGTGCTGGTGCTGCCTCACAGCTTTGCCAGCCCTCATTAGCACTCCCAGCTCCTTCCAACTGCATCCCAAACCTTCTGCTGGAGATTGCATCTGTGCCTAATATACATTTTTATATAAACAAGGGTACTAAATGGCCTTTCACTTCCCTCTGTAATGTCTTTTTTAATGGAAGGTCCTGAATTAAGAACATATATATATGACTCGAAGAATTTTCTAAGTGATATTGAAAACCTATTGTAGAGTAGGATTTCTCCTTGCAAAATTATTTTAATGAGGTTCCAGTTTATTTTCTGGCTATATTTTACTTATTTAATCCTCCAGAGGGGCTTTTCAGAAGCAGCATCTCATTTTCAATGCAACTATTCTTAACATTAGGGAAAACTACCTTTCTGAAATGCATGAAGGGAAAAAAAACCCTGAACCAGAGGAAGATGTACGAGATAAGAATAAACTTGAAAAGCTTTGAGGTGGTTTATGGCTTCTCTGGAAAGAATAACAGTTCATGTATTTTTGTTATGGTGTGGTTTAATGATGCTTGCAGAAAAAAGATAAGGTAGGAATGGAAATATAAAATTAAACCAGCAAAGTGAATGTGATTATTTTAGTTACCAGTATTACCTGGGGAAAACGCTCGGGGGGGGGTTTATCTAGACTAAATATTTGCTTTTCTAAGAGGAAAGGGCCCTTTGCATCTCCTGGGATGAGGGTGGGAAGGGGAATTCTGTGCTCCAGAGGGAGGATGAGGATGGGTGGAGCCCTGTGCTGGTGTCCTGGGAGTGGGATCGGCACGGGGCTGTGCCAGGGGTGAGGAAGAGGAGGAGATGAGCCCAAAAGGGACTTCCCAGTGTGCCCTGAGCAGGTGGGGAGTAGGGGAGGCACAGTGGGATGTGAGCACCCAGCGTGGGCCTGAGCTGAGCATCCTGGATCCTTCACTGGGATCTAGGAATGGCTGACTCCATGGGAGGCATCATCTCAAAATCCCATCCCATCACCAAATCCCATCCCATCCCAAAATCCCATCCCAAAATCTCATCCCATCCCATCACCAAATCCCATCCCATCCCAAAATCCCATCCCAAAATCTCATCCCATCCCATCACCAAATCCCATCCCATCCCATCCCAAAATCCCATCCCAAAATCTCATCCCATCCCAAAATCCCATCCCATCCCAAAATCCTATCCTATCCCAAAATCCCATCCCATCCCAAAATCCCATCCCATCCCAAAATCCCATCCCATCCCAAAATCCCATCCCATCCCAAAATCCTATCCTATCCCAAAATCCCATCCCATCCCAAAATCTCATCCCATCCCAAAATCCCATCCCAAAATCCCGTCCTATCCCAAAATCCCATCCCCTCCCCATTGCCATCATCCCATCCCATTATCCCATCCCAGGCTGTGGGTGCACCCCCAGAACCCCTCCAGCAAAGCCCCCAAAGGCTGTAACACCCCCCAGCCCAGGGGCTCTTGGTTTCCCTGAGCAGCTCCACAGGTTCCCAGGCTGGGATGGTGAAATTCCATGAGGGATCAACAGGATCAGCCAAATCTGAGTCACCCAAGCATCCCACTCATCCCCTGGGTCACAGGAGGCAAACCTGAGCTGAGCCTGATGTGTGGCCTTCAGCCTCCCTGGCTAGTTAATTTTTCAATTTCTTCCATGGATCTGGAAGAGCAAGAAGTTTGTTTATAATTAAAATACTTGGAGATTTATACTTCCATTCAAATAGCTGAGAAGAAGCAGCTTCTATGTAGGTTTCTTCACTATCAGAATCTAAACCAGATTATTATGTAAATTTTCTCGATCCTAAATTCATTACAATATTCAATTTCAGGAAATGCTCTTGACCATCTGCTGCTGCTCCAAGAAATGAGTCTTGGAGATTGTTTACTACCAGCAATGCTGTAGGTATGGAGGGTAGATGGGAGGGTAAGGGCAATGTTCTGATTTCTGAGCCTGGTTATTTAACCTGGAGTGCTGAGGCCACGAGCTGGGAAGGGCATCAACAACAGCAGCAGCAATTTCTGCTCTGGCCCTGTCCTGGTGTCACCCCCTCGCTGGCACTGAGCAGAAGGTTCCAGTTCTGTAGTCGTGGCCAGGCAGTCTGCATCAATTCCTGCCCTCCAAAAAATTGGGTCGGGATGCCTGGGGTGAGATTCTGGGAAGTTGGATCTGGTGTTGGTTGTAGCCTCTAAATGCGCCCAGGGGAGCGTGGTGGGGACAGGAGGGGATCGGGATGGGATCGGGAAAGCAACGGGAGGGGAAAGGGAAGGGAACGGGAGGGGAATGGGAGGAGAACGGGAAGGGATCGGGATGGGATCGGGAAAGCAACGGGAGGGGAAAGGGAAGGGAACGGGAGGGGAATGGGAGGAGAACGGGAAGGGATCGGGATGGGATCGGGAAAGCAACGGGAGGGGAAAGGGAAGGGATCGGGAAGGGATCGGGAAGGGAATGGGCTGGGAGCGGAAGGGGATCGGGAGGGGGAACGGGGGGGGATTGGGCTGGGAATGGGAGGAGGACGGGTGGGGGTCGGGATGGGAACGGGTGGGGTTCGGGATGGGAACGGGAAGGGAACGGGATGGGATTGGGAGGGGAACGGGAAAGGATCGGGAAGGGATCGGGAGGGGAAGGCAGTGGGAGCGTCCCTGGGAGCCGAGCCGAGCATCCCCCGGCGGGGATGGGGATGCTCAGGGAATGTTAACACCCAATTCTGGGCACTTTAGGGAAGATGAGCGATCGTGGTGGTGGGGGAACAGCCCTGGGAAGGACCCTGGGGCTGTCAGGGCAGGGTCTGGGCACGGGGGATGCCCGGGAGCGATGCAGAGGTGATGTGGGCACTGCCAAGGGCTCCTGTACCGCTCTGGAGTCACCCCGGAGCAGGGCCTGAGGTGGGTTCCAGCAGCCCTGGTTTCACCACAAAGCTCGTCTGTACCCCCAGAGCACGCAGGGAATGCGGGTGTGGGTGCACAGGGATGGTCAGTGCTGGGATGAACACTGGAACACGGAGTGTGATGGAGAGGGCGTGTTCTTCCTCCTCTTCACTCATGGACAAACCGAAACCGCTGTTTGCTGATCTGGAGCTGTCCCGGGCTCCAGCATTCCAAACCCCAGCCACCACTGCTCTCCTTATTCCCTTCCTTCACAGAAATTTTAACTCCTGTTCTCTGGAGCAGATGCTTGAGTCGGTAACAAAGTGAGGCAGAGGGAAATACCTGGCCCTGCCCTGCCCCTTCCCCAGCTGAAAACCACTGAAGAATCCCAGGGAAGCACTACAAAGGTATAAACTTGCAATCAGAGGATGCTCCTGCTGATGAGGGGCTGGGTTTTTGGGGTGCAAGGGATGGTGTGGGCACCTTGTGCCCTCTCCCTTCCCTTTCCCCCCTCTCTGAGCCCCTGCAGCTCCTGTGCCTGAGGGTTTGGATTTGGGGACAGGGACCCTTGGATCGGGGATGCCCCAATCCCCAGGGATGTGAGGATGAGGAGGGTGGGGATGCCGTGCTGGGTGTGACTCTGGGGGTGGGGACACACGGGGACAGGGGCCAGGCTGGCCTTTGTCTGCCTGTGCCAAACAGATGTGAACAAACCCGAGTTCGATTTGTGAGACCGCCTGGGGAATATCGCTAACTAATTATAGAAAACTGAAGATGCGCTCCCCTCCTCTTGCATTTTTTGATAAACATTGTCTCCTCTCAACAGCTGAGTATTTAATTAGTGTTGATTGTTGTTCCCGTGTTCAATAAGCACTCATCAGGAGGGGGGTGTCCGCTGGGGCAGCGTGGCCTGGAGCACAGCAGAGCCCAGGGTGTTCATAATTAAGGATGCAATTTATTTCAGCAAGTCATGTGTACAGCACCCCGTGTTTTAGGTTAATTTTCAAGGTTAAAGGGGGGAAAAAAAAGCCCCAAACAACTTCAGAGGGCGAGGAGAGACGGCTGGAAACTCAACAGTGAGAACTGCAGGGAGGGATAAACATATAAATTAATGTGTGTGTACATAGACATGCATGAGACACCCAATAAATAAACCTGTGTGTGCATGTGGAGGCTCCCACGGGGCCCTGCAGACCCCTGGGTGCTTCCCATCCTCTTTCCTTACAGACTGGGCCTGGTTCCCAAGTTTTGGCTGGAAAATGCAGCCACGTGGAGCTGGAGTTTTCTTTTCTCTNCTTCCCTTCCCTTCCCTCCCACTGACCCTCACCGATGTCCTGAGCAGGGAGGGGAGCAGCATCCCTGCTGTGGGGACATGGGGGTCCCTTCCCAGAGTTTTGGGGATATTTCCACCAGGCAGGCCAGGTCTGGGTCCCCCATGGCACCAGGAGCTTTAATCCAGGGGGAAGGAGGAGAAGCTCTGGGGACAATCCCCTGCCCTGTGCCTGGGGAGGGGGTAGCAGGTAAAATACTGAATAAACAAATGCCTGGGTGGCTTCCCCTGTCTCTATTTCCACGTTCCTCCTGCTGTGCCCCTGCCAGCAGTGATGGAGCTGTCACACTTTGGTGGCCATGGGCTCCTGCTCCAGCACTTGTTCTCTGTGTTAATCCCTGTGCTCATGGGAGGACCCCCCCACCACCCCCAGCCACACAAAACAGGCAGAAAAATCAGACCTAATTACATGCCATTGATTTCTTTCCAAATTTGCTTTTAATACACTTTTGGACTACTCCTTGATTTTATTTTCTTTTTTTTTTTTTTTTTTT